>APFE030777396.1:58093-123024 GCA_000404065.3 Pinus taeda
TTTTTTTTTTTTTTTTTTTTATGGAGTTGTTGGAGCAACAACACCAAAGAGAAGTGTTACATGCATAACATTCCAAAGGTTCACGATTGGGATCGAGTTGAATTCCTTTCTTATTGAGGAGCGTTAAAAATAGCACCAAGAAATGATAAAAATAGAATCCAGAATATTCCAATTTTAATTTATCCTTGAATTAGAATTGTGAATTAAAATTCAAATTTAGTCTCACCAGCTGCTTGGAAATAAATAATTAATTCATTATGGATTAATTAGTTGGAGAAATTCAAGTTAGAAGTCTTTCCCAAGTCATGCAAGAGTTATCCCTTTAATTAAGGAGATTATCCCTTAATTAAGGAGATAAGATTGAGTTATATTTGAGTTGTAATTAGTTAGCTCAGTTTACTGAGTTAAGTCGAGTTAAATTAGTTCCAAACTATTTGAGGAACTAATTGTGAGTTATCAGTCAGTTGATGCATGCATGCACTCAACTAGTATACTCCAAATAACTGAAGATTCCCTCATCAGTAACTCATGCATGTCTATTCTAAGAAAGACCCAGTTGAGCTAAATGTCAAGGACAATGTACTATCAGTTGCATGTTTTCTCCTATAAAGGAAACTCATGCATGCAGTCAAGGGAAGGTTCCTTAAGGATTGCGCAGTTCTGACAGGGTGTGAGATCAGTGTGAGAGACCAGCGTTACACTTGGTAATAGCAGGATCACCCAGGAGAAATTGTGCAAGGAAATAGGAGGTTTGGAGGGCAGAGGAGAAGGCTTGTGAAAATCTTTGTTTGCCTATGAGCATCTAGGAGGATTGTACTGAGAGCTAAGGCTTTTTATAATTCTGATGTATTTCCTCCTTGTATGATAATACAAATAGTAGGGTTTTTATTTGAGGCTTTCCCCTGAGTATTTTCTATATTTCATGTGCATTGATTCTTATTCTTATGGTTATATGTGTTCAGCTCTGATTCAACTAGATCTTTAAGCTTCCACAAAGAAAATTGATAGTAGAAATAGATTATAGTATTTTGCTTTAGTTATATTGCATTATCAGGTTAATCTATAGCTAGATTTTCTACATGATCTTAGAGGTAGATTTGTAGAGAATTTGCAGAATTTCCACATGGTGTCGGAGCCAAGTTTATTGGAGTTGTGAACAGTATACTGAGAAGAGAATTAGAATTTTGAAGTTCGGGGTTGCAGGTGAAAATCAAATTCATATCATACTTCAAGTTGGTCAATGGTGTTCTATGGCTTAAGACTCGAGTATGCCTTGGAAGGCAACTCGAATTACATAGCATGGAAAGATCGCATGGAGGTTGTATTAGAAGACAATGGCTTGAAGGATTTCATTGATCAAGAAATCCCAAAGCCAAGTTCAACTAATGCACAAGAGTTGGCTGAGTGGAAGAAGTGTGTGGCAAGGGCGAGATGGATCATCCTTGAGGGAGTTCGAGACCATATTGTCTCGAGTCTCCATGGGAAGGATACTCCATATTAAATGTGGAAGACATTGAAGGACCTCTACCAGGATAGTAGCGACCAGAGGAAATTGCTGCTCAAGGATAAGCTTTGAAGAATCAATATGGAGAACGGCGATACTATTTCCACATATCTGAACAAGCTCGCCACTTGCATAGATGAGCTTAGCAGTGTGGGAATAACTACTTCCGATGATGATATGGTGAGCCTCGCTCTCCTTGGCCTTCCAAAGAGCTGGAATAGCTACCATGACTCTGAGAATGGAAGGGAGAAACTGCCAGATTGGGAACGACTGTGGTCAGATCTCATGCAGGAGGAGATTAGGAGGAGCACACGAGATGGTTCTTCATCCAAGGATGATGATGAAGAAAATCTGGCCTTAGCAAGTAAGGCAAGGAAAGGGGAGGAGAAGGATTTTCATTCCAATTCAAATTCTAAAGTGAGATGCTTTAATTGTCGTGAGATGTGTCATTATGCGACTAATTGCCCATCGAAGAAGTCCAAGAAGGGATCCTCAGAAGGATCTGAAGGTGAGGCATTAGCCTCTCAGTTCGAAATGGACTTTACCCTCATCGCATGCATGGTGTCATTGATAATGGGTTGTGTTTGGTATCTTGACAGTGGAGCCTCATCCCACATGACCGACGATAAAAGTTTATTCAATACCTTGGAGGAGAAAGACCTCAAGATGAACATAGACATGGGTGACGATGAAAGGTATAGTGTTTCAGGAGTGGGCGTGATTGCTTTTCAGAGGGAGCATGGACCTCCTATCACCTTGACAAATGTGAAGTATGTGCCTGGACTGAAGAAGAACTTGGTATCGATCGTGATGTTGGAGGACAAAGGCTATGATGTTGTCCTTAGTAAGGGAAAGGTTTTCCTTAGACACATCACCATGGGACAGGTGAAACAGATCGGTTCACGAGTTAAGAACCTGTATGCTTCTAAGGTTCAAGATGCATGCAAAGCCTTGAGGAGCAAGGAAAATGTTAGAGACTTGGTGATTGAGAGGGAGAGTAAATTACCTCTCAACATGCAACCCCAAAAGAAGTCTCAGACAATTGTGGAGGAGCCACAATTGGATATGCTGAGAGGAGACCGAGTGGAGGCATCCACTCATGCAGAGACGTCCAGTAGCGGGAAATTTCGAGCCAAGTGGGCAGAGGGATCACATGCAACCATACCTCCAGGTGTGAGGTGGGGTGATGTGAAGTGATTGTCCCAAGAAGGTTGAAATTGGGGAGGGTCCATTGAGAGGTTTAATCTCATGGATCATACCTTGCTACGGGAGCCCAAAGTACATAATATCGGGAGGAATCAGTGGGATTGATGCAGTCAAAGATGAAAGTGATAGAGGCTAGAGAAGTCAGATACTAAAGAGTGCAGAGAAGGATTGACAACAGTTCAGAAAGGCAGAGTCAACAGAAGCGCAAAGTTTTCAGTTCACAGAGGCAATAACAGTCAAATAGTTTGATGACAGATGCATCATACTGATTCAGGTTGGATATTTTTTTTGTTTCTGGAGTTGCTGGAGCAACAACACAGAGATAAGTGTTGCATGCATAACATTCCAAAGGTTCAGGATCAAGATTGAGTTGAATTCCTTTCTTGTTGAGAGGGAGTGTTGAAAATAGCAACAAGAAATGATAAAAATAGAATCTAGAATATTCCATTTTTAATTTATCCTTGAATTAAAATTGAGAATTAAAATTCGAATTTAGTCTCACCAATTGCTTGAAAATAATTAATTAATTCATCTTGAGATACTTAGTTGGAGAAATTTAAGTTAGATGTCTTTCTGAAGTCATGCAACAACTATCCCTTAATTAAGGAGATAAGATTGAGTTATATTTGAGTTCTAATTTGTTAGCTCAGTTTACTAAGTTAAGTCCAGTTAAATTAGTTCCAAACTATTTGAGGAACTAATTGTGAGTTATCAGTCAATTGATGCATGCATGCACTCAACTAATGTACTCCAGATAATTGAAGACTCCCTCATCAGTAACTCATGCATGTCTATTCTGAGAAACACCTAGTTGAGCTAAAGGTCAAGGACAGTGTACTATCAATTGCATGTTTTCTCCTATAAAAGAAACTCATGCATGCAGTCAAGGGAAGGTTCCTTGAGGATTGCGCAGTTCTGACAGGGTGTGAGATCAGTGTTACACTTGGTAGCAGCAAGATCACCCAGGAGAAACTATGCAAGGAAATAGGAGGCTTGGAGGGCAGAGGAGAAGGCTTATGAGAAGCTTTGTTTTCCTATGAGCATCCAGGAGGATTGTACTCAGAGCTGGCTAGCTGTGAGAGCTAAGGATTTGTATAATTCTGATGTATTTCCACCTTGTATGATAATACAGATAGTGGGGTTTTTAGCTGAGGCTTTCCCTGAGTATTTTGTGTTTCATGTGCATTGATTCTTCTTCTTATGGTTATATGTGTTCAGCTCTAATTCAGCTAGATCTTTAAGCTTCCGCAAAGCAAATTGATAGTAGAAGTAGATTATAGTATTTTGCTTTAGTTATATTGCATTATTGGGTTAATCGACAGTCGGATTTTCTACATGATCTTAGAGGTAGATTTGTAGAGAATTTGTAGAATTTTTACAGGGTGCATTGGATTCTTACAAGCGCAAAGTGACCTGGTTATCCACAATTGTAACAAATGATCTGGCCACGACCTCTTCCAACTCCTCCTCCTCGTCCCTAGAATCCTCCTCAACTTGTAGTTGCGCCTTGATCCTGCTGAGGGAGGGCCTTCATCTGTACTCTATACGTTGGTGTCTTGTCCATCATTAATTCATAACTTCGATAATTGTGCTCCTTGTGACCTACATACTTACATAAATTTCAAAACATTTGTTGTGGAGTCTACACGAACTTTTGTAACAAATGGCAATTGTCCATCGTATGTTTTCCTGTGATATGGCAGATAGCACACAATGGTACCACACCTGTACTTGTCCCGGTGGTATTTTCTAGCTTCAGGGGGACATGACCTCCCCCAACTAGATAATTTTGATACATTGGAAATGATCCTTTTCATTACCATGGCCTTTGAACTTTAAACACCATACTTTTGCACAGGTCTCATTCTGGACTTATTTTCCCTTTTTGATACTCTACAACTCCATATGCAGGCTAGCTAATTGTGGTTGAATCTGTTGTACTCCCAGATTCGTATCCTGAATAAGTGAGGCTTCCAACTTCATAGCAATCTCCAGAGCCTCAACCTGTGTTCCAATATTCTGTTGTGATAGTAGCAATCTCAAATGGGGTAATAACGAAGCAATATACCAATCCTTGTGTTTTTCATCTATGATCTGCATATTAGCATGTTGTAGCAAACATTTCAACCTTTGATCGAAATCCCACGTAAACTCATTTACCTTCTTCTTAATTTCCTTAACCTTAGTTACAAACTGAGATTGAGATTTAGGCTTTTTAAATTCATTATTCAACACATCCTTCGTATCTTTTAGCATCGTAGTTGGATGAGTCATACAATACTTAATATACTAGCTCAACGCTCTATCTTGCAATGATGTGACCAGCTGCACTTTCTTTAGATCATCATCCTTTATTTGTTGTGACTTCCACACAACATCTGCGACAAATCAAAATTGTTCAGGGTCTTCTGTCCCCAGACCCTTGAATATGGTCATCTTCATAGCGTTCACCATATTGAATAGTGGAGGTGGAGGTGGAGGTGGAGGTGGAGGTGTAGGTGTAGGTGTGTGAGGTGGAGGTGACGACAGAGTTGTAGGTGTAGTTGTGTGAGGTGGAGGTGATGACAGAGGTGGACTGGATGGATGTGGTATTCCCACGATACCTTGGTTTACCATCTGCGGTGCACTTTGAGGCGTCATCAAACTATTACTTTCTTCATCACTATTAGATGCCCCCAACAAAAAATTGTACTCAACACCTAAATCAAGATCTCTTCTGAATGGCTTTCCACTTTGCGTAGCTCCAGTCAAGTCTTGTCTAAACAACAATTCAATGACATAACCCATTTCTCACACAATAGAATTTTAATCCATGTTTTCAGGGACTTCAAATACTTACCTCTTAGTCATTTGAAAAACTGACATTCAACTTCGTTATAACTGACAGATGCATCAATTGCAAAATCAGTAATGAATCCACCCAAAATACTATCGATCAAATAATCAACAGCCCTCATGATCTTGTTTTTTGAACCTTCCAGGCACCTCAATAACTCTAGAGTCCACACAAAAGGGTTATCCAACTTCCAGTACCTTGAACGTCCACTAATTTAGCCAACCATTCATATAACTCACACGAAAAAGAGCAAAATAAAATTGTGTGTTCTTTTGTATACAAGTATCTAATATTCAACCATTCTTTCTTCGACAAGCACAAATTCTAGTTTTCCTGGGCTGCAAACTCATGCAGCTTCTGGTCTATCCACTTCTCGATCTCTTTCTTAGTCAGTTCCCACTTATGGCTCATCAAATATTCATCAGATAGATCCTGATCCAAACAACATAACCATTTGTTGGCTTAAGTGGGCTTGGACCCACGTTCAGAGTTAAATGCGTTAACTAACAAACCCTACATTACCATCCTTTTCGGCAACAACCCGCATAGCATAGGCTGCAGTCTCACCCGAGGCAGTATTAGGGAATGCTAGAACCAAGTTTATGCATCCAAAGGACTATGTGATGTGTTTCTGTCACTTGTAGGGATTTATTCTGACCTTCGTGAACCCTAACCTTTAAAACCCAAAAATTACACTAACTAATAATTAACAAATTCAAACCCTTCGTTGGTTGTTCTAAACATTCATAACATCATGTAATTAAACAAATCTACCCCTTTTGCGCATATATTAAGTATGTTTCATGATAAATTACAGTAAACAGACCAAATACATAGTAAATTTAGAAGTAAATAATAACACACAGATACACAGACAATGCTCCAAAACAACCTTTATTATGCTCAGATCTTCTATTACAGACTCTTTCAACCCTACACACATAGATGCAGGGGCCCGCGCACTCAGCTAATGACCTACCAAGGTCTCTGCACACACATCTGCAGGAGCCTTCCACTTCACCTAAGCACAGAAAACATACTTCTCTTACTTAGATCATTCACACATAGATGGATTCTTCATTCTCTATCATGACTCTCTATGACTCCTTTTTATATCATTCTCTATTACAATACCATGATCCGCAAACCATGAGTGAGTCATAAAACAGCTTAACTCCTAACCAACTAAGGGGATTTGACCTTCCTAAAGCCCCTTTGACTCCTATCAAACTGCGTGCTCCCCTCCTCAAAATATGGAGAGTTTACAATAATAACAAAACTTTTTACAAAATTGACCCCAAGGGACCCTATCCCAATAGTGGGGCACCTATATCAAAATTTATGCTAACCCGGGGTGTGATCTTTCTTCTATGCGATCTAGAAAGATTTCAAACAATAACTGGTAATAAAGATCATTCAGCTATTATAAGAAAGGAATTCAATAAAGATGAACTACTTCGTATAAGAAGTTAGACGAAATAGTTGTGAAAAGCTTATCGCATAAATGAGCTATCCATACACTAAAACACAAATAAATAGTTATCACCGTACAAAA
Organism: Pinus taeda; assembly: GCA_000404065.3. Lineage (NCBI taxonomy): Eukaryota > Viridiplantae > Streptophyta > Pinopsida > Pinales > Pinaceae > Pinus > Pinus taeda. The sequence continues at coordinate 65,195 of APFE030777396.1, forward strand.
GTGCCAAATGATAACTCAGGCATCTATGTTGTAACATATAAATAACTGAAACTGAATATCACTTTGACGCATAAGCAGAAATGGTTAAGAGATAAAAGTACCATTTATAACTAGTCCTACTCATGAGGTTCAAGCAACAATTGATTTATCTCTCCTTGATTTAACATCTACTAAGAGTACAGAAGTGCAACATCAGTAGAAGATATCAAATGCAATTATCAAATAAACCCTGTTCCATTCATTCACCAAAACCTCCTCTGAGGGTGCAAAAGTGCATGTTCTGAGGACAAGTTTTGATAAATTTCTAGACCCTTCTCTAAATGCATGAGAAGGGTTTAAATACTACTAACTAAATAACTTATTTACAGAAATTGAGGATTCGGTTTAAATGACCGTCCTCTTTCTAAGAAAAACTATTTCTAAAATTAAATCTATTTCTAACTATTTCTAAATTTACTCCTTGATGTCGCAGGCAGTCAGTATTTTCCTGAGTGGAGTCGGCTGACTGTCTTCCGTCTTTGGTTGAGTCAAGCAAACAGAATCGGCAAGAGCTGGCATTATCTTCTCAGTAAAATGAATGATATACTTGGGAGTCATCCAATGACTATGTGGCATTACCATGTATGCCTGGTAATAATCCCATTTCAACTTGGTTAACCCTTGGACTGCTTCTGCCTTCCCTTTTGCTTTCTGATTCCAATTTGCTCCTATCGTTGTTTTCTTGCATTTTTCGGGGTTTGCAGGTAACTGAATAATTAGGCGCCTTCCTTTTTGAGCAAGTTTTCTTAGCGATGCATGATTAGCGCTAAACGTGCATCGAAAACTACCTCTATTTCGATTAGCGCTAATCGCGCATCAGAAACTACCTCTGTTTCTTGATCGAGGCTTCCCTGATGCGTTTTTTGCCTCTTCCGCCTTTTTCTTTTGTCGGATATAAAGCTCAAAATTTGTAAAAATAGTGATTCCATGCGTTCTTTACCTTGAGCATTAAACCGTTTGTTTCTAATATCAGCATCGTTCAGTACCCATTCAACCCTGACTGTGTATGAGAAATCTGCGGTGGATACCTTAGAAGAGTTCTGCGGCTCTTTCTCTGCCTTGAGTGAATTAAGTGTGCCTTCTGAAATGGACATTGGAGTACTGCATTTCCTCCTCATATTTTCCTGCATACTGCCTTGCATAACGCTTCGTTCTTTGTCCCTGCAATTTACAATTGAGGTGGAAATAATGATAAAAACAATGACAGGAAATACTTAAATGTCGAAGATATGCAAAACACGCCACCTTACGTGAACTAATTCTTCGAAAAACTCAACACTATACTTTATCAACAACTAGCAACAATTCATTGATTCACATTAAGTATATGACCAGTTTTTTGTCCTAAAAAGTTTTTCGAATAATGAGCCCAAAACCAACTGCGATGAAGAGGTCGTGCGATCTTGCTTTGTGATATCGCAGATCGCTATATCGCAAATTCATTGTGGTTGTTCTATCGCAATTTGCTTGGTCGCGGTATCGCAGCATCGCAATATCGCAGTAATGTTTTATGTGTAATTCGTATGATCTATTTTGCGATGTGCGATGTGCGATATCACATGTCGGCGATTTTATAGTTTTGCGATGTGAGTGTTGATGCAATGCGATGTGAGTGTTTATGCGATGCAATAAAGTTTCGCATTGCAATCTCGCTTTTTCATTGTTTTTAACTCATTTAGAAGGTATGCTATCATTCATTTGCACGATGCGATTTCTTTTAAGGAGCGAATTTACTTTTCTACATTATGAAACTTAGGTTTTTTAGACTTTCAAAGGTATTTTCCTAAGTCCATGATGTTGTAAATTTCTTCTAACAAGAAAAATAATACTAATTGATTTTTTCAACTTTTTCGAAGGGTCTCCACTTATTTATTACTAGCAATAGCACTTCATAAGGAGGGGGGTTGTTGGTGGCCACAACAATTGGCGATTCACTTGGAAGAACCAGTTATCTCTATGTTTCTATTGAACCTTTTCAGCTTCCAAAACATAAAAAATTTCAGAAAATTAAACTTTATTATGGAAAGATAAAGTACATTACGCTCTAACCTGTCAATGACATTTTGTTTCAGCTATTTTCAACTTTGATCATTTGTTCCTTCAAGTTAGTGTTTGCATTTACATCAGTCATTACTTGGTTATAAAGATAAAACAAAGTCTTCTCTGTAAACCAGTTTAAAATATGCTCATTTGTCGTAGGTAGAGCCTCTGCTGCCAGCAGGCGTTTATAGCCTCGACAGGGTTACCTGTTACCCACCAATGATCCTGTATCCTACTTAAAGAAACCTACAACTCTCAAAGAAGAATCCATATCCACACTTATTGTTTTGATTTTCTTTTTTTATTCTTGAAGAACAATGTCTTGGTTTGATAGACAAATTATGACACAGTCATTCACTTGATTTATAACTTTGTTGAGCAAGTTGGCTCGTGATGAGACCCCTTGCCTCTTGATTGTAACATCTGGAGTCATTGCCCTGTTGTGGTACGCAGTATTTGGCAAAGTCAGCAAGTTATAATATCCGTGATTATGATAAGCCGGCTCATGATGAGACCTCTTATTCTTCAGGATGAAGTGTATCCTTGGATTGTTCCTCTGAAAGTTGTGATTTCCTTGGCAGGGAGGAAGTCATTGTTTCCTTTAGATAGCTCTAGACAACAATGATAGAGTTTTTTGGAAGTAGCTGTTCTACAGAGAATCTTTATTTTTTTATTGATACCTTTCATTGCACTAATATAAAACAATTTTTTCACTAAAAGGTTCTTTTCATCAAATTTCATGAAGTTGAAACTAGTGTCATATCTAGGTTAGAGTCTTTAACTGTATCTTTCAATAATAAAGATCAACTTTCCAAAAGATTTGCTATTTATACAAGCGAAAAATCAAAATCTGAAAGAGAGTTGGTATCTTTTCATAAATGCCTAATCTAACCATTCACAACTAGTTTTATTTAATGAAAAAAGAAAGAAAAACTATTACTCTACAAAAATAGAAGAATAATCTTCTATGGAAAATATTTCTTAAGAATTTGTCCATTGACAGGCAAAGAATCTCTTTTACCTGCTAAATCCTGTAACACAAATGTCGATGGACCTACGACTTCTACAATTTGAAAAGGACCAAGCCACATTCTTTGAAATTTTGTATGTTTCCCCTTTTCTTCATGTGCCTTGTCCCATTTTAAAACTAAGTCTCCCATTTGAAAATCTTTTCTGGTCATTATATTTGAATCAAAAGAGAATTTTACTAGTGCTTGATGATGAGCATGCGTTTTCTTAGCTTGTTCTCGCTGTTCTTATAGTTTGATTATTTCCATTTGTCTTAGGTGTAACGGTGAAGTTGGTACTTTATCAATGTATTGAACTAGAGACAAAGAAGGAATTGCTAGATGAGTAGGAAGAACCACTTTTCTCCCATAAACTAAATTAAAGGGAGAAGTGCCGATGGAAGCTTTTTTTGTTATTCGGTCTGCCCATAAAGCGTATATTAAGGATTTGTGCCAATTCTTATGATTTTGGTCTACTGTTATTTTGATAATCCTAATTAGGTTTTTATTCGTAGACTCGGCTAATCCATTGCCCTGTGGATAATAATTGGCCGAATATTTAAGTTTGAACCCTCTTTTAAGTGCAAATTCAGTCATTGTATTTCCAGAAAAGTATGATGCATTATCGAACATTAAAGCGGAAGGTAATCCAAACCTGGTGATTATAAATTGATCAATGAACTCAATGATATTTTCAGCATTATCCGTATTGAGTGGAACTGCTTCTACCCACTTAGTAAAATAATTTGTTGTTGTAAGGATATATCTATGCTGCTTGGAAGAGTGAGGAACAATCTCACCTATTATGTCCAATCCCCACTGACTGAAAGGTTGATCGATGTTGACTGGTTGTAGTGGTAGGGATGGCTTCTTTTATCTCCCAGCAGTAGTTTGGCAGACTTTACATTTCCTCACGTAACTGTGCGAGTCTTTGAATAATGTGGGCCAGTAGTATCCTACGCGTAAGATTTTATGTGCAGTAGCATCTCCAGCATAGTGTCCACCTGCTGGCCCATCGCGGAGTTCCTGCAAAACTTTATCAGCTTCAGATTTCTCAAGACATCTAAGTAGAACCGAATCATAATTCATTCTAAAAAGAATATCATTAATGAGTTGATATTGTTTGGCTTTCAACCTTAGAGCTCTTTTCTTAGTATAATCGAGGTATGAAGGAGCATATCCATTCTTAAGATAATAAATGATATCAGTGTATAATGATTCTTCATCGTTTAGGCTTACCTTGCACACTTGTACCTCTACAGATGGAGTTTCAGAGATTTGCGACGCTCCAGCCAGCATTTTGCAAAAGCCTTGACCTCTTACAATATTTGTTGGTTTAATTTCTATGTCATACTCTTGTAAGGCAGTTACCCAATTGGCCCTCTTCTCACCCACATCCTTCTGTACTAGAAGATTCCTTACCGCTGGAAATGGTACTATGATTTTAGTATGGGTTTTGAGTAGAAAAGGTCTGAAGTATTTGATTGCTTTGAAAACGGCATAAGCCTGTTTCTCCACCTATGAATAATTTAATTCAGCACCCTGCAAATTCGAACTGAAAAAAGCAATTGGTGCTTCCGCCTTTTCTTGATTCTTTTGAGTGAGTATCACAGCATATGACTTATCCGAGGCAAATGTGTATAAAATAAAAGGCTTTGAGAAAATCGGAGTTGCTAAATATGGAGCATTTATAATAGCCTGTTTGATCAGGTTGAATGCTTCATGTTCGTCTTGGCCCCATTTAAAGTTAGAGTTCTTTTTTATCATGGTTTGTAAAGGAGATACGATTCGTGAAAAATCTGGGACAAATCTCTTCACAAAATTGATTTGACCAAGGAAAGATTGCATGGCTTTTTTGTTATGTGGTAGGGATATTTCAGAAATTTCTTTGATTCTGTCAGAGTCGATGTGAATTCCAGATTTTGACACTATGAATCCTAGAAGTTTCCCTTCACTTAATGCGAAAAAAGATTTCTTTAGATTAAGTGAAATTCCGTACCTTAAACATCGTTGGAAGATTTGTTTCAAGTCTTTGAGATGGTCGCTTTGTTTCTTGGAGTACACAGTTATATCATCCAAATAAATTACTACAAATTTATTGACTAAACCTTTAAATGCAATGTCCATGGCTCTTTGGAATGTGGCACCAGCATTAATCAAACCAAATGGCATCTTTCGATATGCATATGTGCCCCATTTAGTTCTGAATGTGGTTTTCAGTTGATCATCACGATGTACCAGAACTTGATTGTATCCCGAAAATCCATCCAAGAAGGACATTAATTATGAGCCTGCCACTACCTGCAATATCTGCTCCATAGGTGGTAAAGGAAAGTTGTCTTTTTGACAGGCTTTGTTAAGATTGCGAAAGTCAATGCAAATTCTAATATCTCAGTTTTTCTTCCTAACAGGTACCATATTGGAGACCCATTCAGAATGTCTGACGGGGAAGATTATCTTGCCTTTCAACAGCTTATTGAGTTCGGTTTTATCTGATTTTCTAAATTGGGATGAATTTTTCTCAATTTTTGTTGGACAGGTTTCTCATTATCGGTCATTGGAATGGTATGTTGGATGATAGAAGTGTCGTATGTTTTGAGTTCATCATAGTTCCAAGCAAAAACGTTTTTGTATTGCCTCAAAAGGCGAATATATGCTAGTTTTTCTTTAGGGGCTAGGCCAAGGCCTAGATTTATGTTTTGGGGTTTAGCATCAGTTCCTAAGTTTACTAATTCGAAATCCAAAGTTGAACTTTGGAGTTTCGAATTGGTAGACCTTTTAAACCGATCTTTCAAATCGTACAGGTGTTCTAACTTGACCACTGATTTAGGTATAGCATTGTTAGTTCTATCTTGTTGTAATTGTCGATCATGTTGATCTTCGTCAATTATTTGGTTGGAGTAGGATCCTTTAGAAGTAAGGAAATTTACGATATCAGGATCGTCGTTGAATATTCTCCAATTCGTGATGTTCAGGAATAGAAGGTCTAAAGATTAATTCTATTGAAAATCTATCTGGACTAAAATCTTCTGAAGGAATGAGCTTAGAAGCTACGTTAGCTAAAAGGTTAGCGCTTGCATTCTGGAGTCTGGGAATCGATGAAATATTGAATGCTATAAAATGCTCAGTCAAATCTTGAACTAAAGATTGATAATGTTTTAAATGACTTGATAAGCAATGTATAGTATTCCGTACCTATCTGACTACAATTTCAGTCTCCGAAAACTTGGAGGTACTTTATGTCTAGCCCGATTGCTTTGTACAAACCTTGGACCAAAGCCTCATATTCTGCTGTATTATTTGTACAATCAAATTCGAGCCTGCATGTTAACATGATTTTATCTCCTTCTGGACTAATTAGCACGCATCCTGCTCCTGCTCCTTCGTTAGATTTAGAACCATCAAAAAATAATTTCCAAAAAAAAGATTTATTTACAGGTTTATCTAAAAAATTGATACATTTTGAACTATCTATTTGAGAAAAAATTTCGACTTGGGATAAAACAAAATGTTCCAAATAGGGTGATGTATGAGCATTGAAATTGCCGAGAAAAGAATCCACTGAGTAATTGCCAATTATGCTATTGTTATATGCTACTGGTTCATTTCCCCCTCTAATTCTGTTACTATGTACTTCTGATGTAATTCTCGTTCAACTTTTATTTGATTTGGCTTACCATTGTAAGGCAGCCACATATGCGACTAGTCAGTTGCGAAGTATCCATGCAGTTTTTCTGACCAATCCCTGCTAAGAATTAAGCCATAAAATTCAAGGATATCAGCCACTAAAATATCAATTACTTGACATACCTTCGGGTTGGATGACAGCCTTATGGTTACTTGATTTAGTTCGCCGATGACTTCGACTTGAGACCGATCCAGCTGAACGATGCGAACAACGGATTTCTGTGGTTGAACGTTTAATTTAGTGCATATGGACTTCGGTAGAATATTCGATGAAGCACCTGAATCCACCAAACAATTATGTACATTTTTGTTAAAATTTTCATAAGGAGAAAAGGGGGAGTATGAGATCTCGATCTACCTCTAATTAAAGCGATGTCATTTGGATCAATACTGTTAGTCATATTACTTGGAGGTCTTCCCATGTTCTGAGAAGCTTGAGAAATTACAGCGGCAGGAAAAGGTGCAACTGGCACAACATGTAATTCTTTCATCATTATCTTTTGTTGATGCTTTAGCTTGCTCAATTCATACAGAGTGATATTTTCCCTAGACTTTTTCATGTCTTCTATGTTATTGTACTCCATTTCATCCGAAACGATTAGTGTTTTAGATGGAGTAGGTGAATCTGTTTGGACTGGGCTAGTTTGAGTCGCTTTAGATGTTGTTTTCTTTGTTGCGACTTTATCCTTTGTTGCAGAGCTTGCGCTCTTTGGTTTTGGGATAGTTTGGGGAGGATCAAGCTGGTTTCTACTTCGTGTGTTAACTGGGAATACTTCTTGATCTTCTTCTTGTGGGAGGATGAAATCCCACATTCCTTGTAATTCTACTACTTCTTCATCATTGGTTTTCCCTTCAGTGGCAATTTCCTCTTCCTCTTCCTCAGATTCAGCATTTATTATAGCATTGGGTGGCTTTGAATTTGTTGATGGGCCTCTTTTAAAAGCTTTGTAGGGGCTTTTTGAAGAATTTTCTGCTACTTGCTTTTTTATGTTGACCATTTCATTAGACATGGTCTTAAGAACTTTTTGCAATCCCTGCAAATCGAATGGATCTTTTGCTTGTTTTTTCTTGGACTCTTCTTTGAAGGTGACCTTCTTAGACTTCCGGTCTTCTAACACGGATTTCTTCTCTAAGGCTATTATACGTTTCTCTATTGCTGTGGCTTCTTTCATGTTTTCAGCAAGGGTTGTTTTATTAGCCCTGTCTACGAAGATTGCTATGTTTGATGGTAATGTAGTGATATACCATTCACATCGCACTTCCTCGCTGGGCTGGGAAGCAGTAGGAATTTTTTTTAGAATCTTATTGAAACGTAGATTGAAATCTTTAATCGGTTCTCTAGATTCTGCCCTATGGTTGGATAGGTTATTGATTAACGTTGCTGTAGACTTGTCGTCAACAAACATGGTTAGAAATTGATCTTGGAAGATGTCCCAACTGGTAATAGATCTAGAGGGTAATGAAAAATACCACGATCCGGCTGTTTCTTGTAAGGTATAAGGAAATAGTCGAACAACATCATCTTCATTAGTAACCCTGTTGAGGTTGATGGATAGCATAAATTTGTTTATGTGCTCTTCTGCTAGCATGCCTGCCTCAGGATTGAACTTGGGCAGCCATTTCTCAGGATGGGCCAGTATTTGACTCAAGGGCGCAGGCATTAAGACTACCCCAAGATTGTTCCATGGAGACTGGGCCATTGCTGAACTGCTAACAGGGGGATTCGCATAAAATGATCCTTGTTATTGAGAAGATGAGGTGATTATGATCGCAAATGATTGAGGAGGAGTTGTAGGGATTCCACTAGGTGGATTGATAATGGTCTGGGGTGGTGGAGTAGATGGTTGACTTCGCGGTGGAGAAGTTGAGATGGAAGATGTCGATGAAAGAGTCTCGCTGTCAGACCCTTTAGGTGACTTCCTTGCTCTTTTCCTTTTAGGAAGAGGTAGTTCGGTAGGTCGAATATCGAACTTTTCACTCTTAAGTCTGGTCAGGGGATGAGCAGGGTTATACTGTGAAGTAACGCTGCCCTGAGATTTATCAGATCTTTGAGGGGAAATGGAAAATCGCTGAAGTTTATGAATGAGAGATTCGACTTCAGGAGGTTCAATTACAGATTGATCTGAAATGTGAGGATTTGTAGTAGCGGATGATGCTCTAGCGACTTCTAACTCTGGATTTAAGTGTATTGGAGAAGTCGGAGGAGATAGTGAGGGCGAATTACTCTCAGAATGGTATTTTGATTTGGATTTAATTGCCATTCATAGTTCAGGCCCTCCTTCTAGCGCCAAATATCTTGAAGGCCCTGAAAATCGGGTCGACAACAAAGGGGATACCTGCCTGGTCTGGACATTGGTTGGCAGCTCCTTATCCATTTGGTATAGCAGGTGTGACTGGGGATCTGGGACCAGTTTCCTAATTCAGTGTGTGTGTGTGTGAGAAATAAGGGTGTTTCTGTTCGGACTGGAATACTTCTATCTAATCTAATGCTATGTTATGTATTATAATAAACAAAAAAAACATCGAAATTTATGCTAACCCGGGGCGTGATCTTTCTTCTATGCGATCTAAAAATATTTCATACAATAACTGGTAATAAAGATCATTCAACTATCATAAGAAAAGAATTCGATAAAGATGAGCTACTTCGTATAAGAAGTTAGACGAAACAACTGTTAAAAATTATCGCATATATGAGCTATTCATATACTAAACATAAACAAATAGTTATCACTGTACAAAAATGCCAAATGATAACTCAGACATTCATGCTGTAACATATAAATAACTGAAAACTGAATATCGCTTTAACGCATAAGCAAAAATGGTTAAGAGATAAAAGTACCATTTATAACTAGTCCTACTCATGAGCTTCAAGCAATGATTGATTTATCTCTCCTTGATTCAACATCTACTAAGAGTACAGAAGTGCAACATCAATAGAAGATATCAAATGCAAATATCAAATAAACCCTGTTCCATTTATTCACCAAAACCTCCTCTGAGGGTGCGAAAGTGCATGTTCCGAGGACAAGTTTTTGATAAATTTCTAGACCCTTCTCTAAATGCGTGAGAAGGGTTTAAATACTACTAACTAAATAACTTATTTACAGAAATTGAGGATTCGGTTTAAATGACCGTCCTCTTTCTAAGAAAAACTATTCTAAAATTAAATCTACTAACTATTTCTAAATCTACTCCTTAATGTCGCAAGCATTCAGTTTTTTTCTGAGTAGAGTCGGCTAACTGTCTGCTTCCTTTGGTTGAGTTAAGCAAACAGAAACGACAAGAGCTAGCATTCTCTTCTCAGTAAAATTGATGATACACTTGAGAATTATCCAATGAATATGTAGCATTATCATGTATGCCTGGTAAAAATCCCATTTCAACTTGGTTAACCTTCGGACTGCTTCTATTTTTCCTTCAGTCTTCTATTTCCAGTTTGCTTCTATCGCTGATTTCTTGCAGTTTTCGGGGCTCGCAGGTGACTGAGCAACTAGGGACCTTCCTTTTTGAACAATTTTTCTTGGAGATGCGCAATTAGCGCTAAGCGTTAATCACGCATCGGAAACTGCCTCTTTTTCTTGCCGGGCTTCCCTGATGCGGTTTTTTGCCTCTTACGCCTTTTTCTCTCATTCAATATAAAACCCAAAATTTGTAAAAATAGTATTTCTGTGAGCTCTTGATCCTGAGAATTAAACTGTTTGTTTCTGGTATCAGCGTCTTTCAGTATCCATTCAACCATGACTATACATGAGAAATCTGTGATAGATGCCTCCGAAGATTTTTGCGGCTCTTTTTCTTCCTTGAGTGGATTAAGTATGCCTTTCGAAATGTACATTGGAGCGCTGCCTCCCCTCTTCGTTGTTTTCTGCATAATGCCCTGTATAACGCTTCGTCCTTCTTTCCTGCAGTTTACGTTGAGGTAGAAGTAATGATAAAGGACTAATAACAGGAAAAAATTTAAATGCCGAAGATATACAAGACATGCCACCTTACGTGAGTTATTTTTTCGAAAAACTCAACACCCTACTTTATTAACAACTGGCAATAACCCATTATTTCGAATTAAAATACATGACCAACTCTTGGCTAAAGAGTTTTCTCGAACAATGAGCCAGAACCAACTGAGATAGAGGAGTCCCGCATTTTTGCTTTATGATGTCACAGATCGCAATATCGCAATATCGCAATGTCGCAATATCATCGTGTTGTTTTTATTGCAGATCGCAGTATTGCAACTTTGAGGTGTCGCAGTATTGCAGTATCGCAATATCGCAATATCGCAGATCGTTATAACTCTTGTGTAATTCTTGTGATATTTGCGATGTGTGATATGTGATATCGCATATCGGCGATGTTTTAAAGTTTTTCAATGTGAGTGTTTGTCTTCAATATATGCGATGCGATGAGGTTTCGCGTCACAATATCACCTTTTATCATTTTAACTCTTTTGAAGGTGTATCCTATCATCCTTTGTGCGATGCGATATCCTTTAAGGAGTAAATTTAATTTTCTTCATTATGAAACTTAGGTTTTCTAGATTTTTCAAGGTATTTTCCTAAGTCCATGATGTTGTAGGTTTCATTTAAAAATAAAATGTAACACTAACTAATTTTTTTGAGAGTCCCCACTTATTTAGTATTAGCAATAATACTTCATAAGGAGGGGGGTTTTTGGTGGCCACAACAGAGCATAAGGAGCATCTAAAGGTAGTACTACAATTACTAAGGGAACACAATTTATATTCTAAGCTGAGTAAGAGTGAGTTATTTAATACTTAGGATCAATATTTGAGATATGTGAAATGAGAAGTATGTCTGGTTATGGATCCCAAGGAAATAATATCCATCATGGAATGGCCCACGCCTAGAAATGTCACAAAGGTCAGATCATTTATGAAATTGGAATGATATTATCGAAGGTTGATCTGAGACATTTTATAAATTAGCCAACCATTCATAGTTTTGTAGAGTGGGATACAGTTTCAATGGTCATTCGAGTGCACAAAAAACATGAAGAAACTCAAGTATCCACTCATGCATGCACCAATCTTAAGAATTGTTGATCTAGAGAAAGACTTCCTACTTTGAAAGGATGCTTTTCTAGAAGGATTGGGTGAAGTACTAATGCTGGAGGGACATGCATTTTTATATGAATCACGGAAGTTAATTGAGAATGAAATAAATTATGTAACACACGAATTAGAACTAACAAAAATAATTCATGCATTAAAAATATGGAGACAATACTTGATTGGGAGAAAACGTTTGTGTTGATGTCATACCATGTGGGATTGAAATATTTGCTTGAACATCCTAAGTTGAATGTGTTATCACTCAAGTTGTCCCTAAGCTCCTGAAGGGATACGACCGAGGTAACCACAAACCAATCTTTGGATTGCAGGTTCTAGCTCACCTGCAATTAGAGAGGGCTCTCTCTTAATGATTTAGCTTTGTTGGGATGATTTAGGCTAGCTATTGGTTTCAAGGGTTTTTGATTTTTTGTTTGGATGGAAGATGAATGTGAGGCAGATAATTCCAAGTAGAGAGGCAAGGGAAAGTGTGATAAGTTTCAAACCATTGGGCATGGAGTCATGGATTAGGCTTGCTGTTGCATTTTCTTGGTCACAAGAGGATTATGGAGTGGGATAGCTAGACATGAGACAATTACCAATTTGCTGAAAAGATGGGATGATAATCAGTGATGAAAGGCAATCAAGAATCTTTCACCAAAGGACAGGGAGGAGAAGGGAATGAATGGTTATCTAGGAGCAATTAAGAATTCCTAAACTAGCATTCATATGTGAAAGAAATAGCGTAAACAAGATCATTTAAGTATGCATGTTCATAACTATTCCTGATGAAAACATGGAGAAATTGCAGAAATTGAGCCTAGGGTGCAGCCAAGCAAATCCTAAACTATTCTTCTTTTCAACAATTTAGATGGTCGATTGATGATAACATAAACATAGAAACTAAACAGAGTTTAAGAAACACTTATTGAACCATGTCGAAGCACGGGAATTCCATAATCACTCCTCGACCAATTAAACACAGCAGACAGATTGAGAATCCATACTTTCAACAGTCTTTGATTAAAGAAAGTATCACATTTACAGCGCGAGTCTCTGCTCAAGCAAAATATCGAACCAACAAAGATCAAACAACCAACCAACCCCTACTCCATTTTTCAGGGTGGTATATATAAGCAAAATATCTAAAGTTATTTATTACAACCGACCTAAACAGGTCTGCAGGAAAAAGCTTTCTAAACCTAACTTATGCTGGAATTAAATGTAATCAAGTCTTTTTTGGGCTGCGCCATGGCAGCTGGATCCAAATTGAGTTAATTGTGATTCCTTGTGGCTTGGTGCAGTGGTTTTGAATACTATGCATTGATTCTGGTCCAGTGATCTCCGTGATTTAATGTGCAGTCATTTGTGCTGGTGAGCTTTCAATGCGTCCTCAACTGCTTCTTGACTTTCAGGGCTTTCCTTTTAATGTTGGATTTGCCTCGAGCCCTGAGAAAATCTCCTCTAATACACTTCGCAGCAACACTGATACTCTTTGACATGCTTTTCAGTTACATATTTGATCTGATACTCTTTAACCTGTGATCCTGGTCTCTCTCTGTCTTTTGATGCGTTCAAAATTGCAAAATCGGGCTTTTTTGGGCCTTTTCAGTACAAAAAGGGCCGAGGAATCAAAAGATTCCCTAAAGATTCTCCAATATGCCTCATTTCTCGTAGCGATGCGCAATTAGCACTTCGCGCTAATCGTGCATCGAAAACTGCCTCTGTTTTTCATTCCAGAGCTCCGAAGCTTGACTTTCGCACTTGCGCATTTTTTAGTTTTTTTGGCTGCTGACGTCAGCTGTACGACGAATGACGTCAGCGAGGTGACATGGCAGGGTGATGTGGCAATGATATGGTCGGCAAGGCGGCTCATATATTACTGCGATGCGATATACTTCTTTCGATACGATCGCAATATCGCATCGGCGGAAAATGAGAAGGTGTTTATTTTGGAAACGCGATGCTTGCGACCGCCGATTGCCGATATCGCGATAGTGCATCGGGAAAAAAGGGAAAGGGGCACACCTATGTGGTATAAATATTGTGATATGTTGATCGCGAGATGGCACCGACGGGGCATCCATCGGGAAGAAACAACAATGAGCCATAATACCCTTGCGACCTCCGATTGCGATAATCGCGTCGGAGAGGGTTCACCGGGATCGAAAGAATGTTAAGGCAATCGGCAAGGGTTGTTTGTGAATGGAGGAGGGGAATATATGGTTATGAAGATTATTTGCAGCCTCGGAAGGGGTCCGATAACCTTAAGAGAGAGAATTACATGCTTTGGAAGGAGTCCAATGTATTGGAAGATGGTTTTGAAGGGGGAAGATGAGGGTTCTTGCTATGTTTCAGACAAACTTAGCAATTCCCAAGTGTACTTATGGTTATTTTTCAACCAAAGGGAGGGGATAAATATATAAGGGAATTATTAACATAGTTAAAAATAGGGGATGAGGAGGTAGATAGGGAGCTATATAGTAAGGTTAGCGGTTAATATGACCAGTGATAAGAAAGCGCTAAGTATGTGGATCTTAGGCTTTTTAAAGGAAGCAATGATCCGTAAAGGAAGTATGAATATTGCTTGAGTAAAGCAGATCTTTACCAGGGTGAATTGTTATGAAAAAGATGAAAAGGAGAGTTATCAAGCAGATCTTGACCTCTCTAGGGGGAGTTAGTAAATGATTTAGGGGAGAGAAGAGGGGGAAGTTAGACATGCCTTGCTTGAAGTCCTTCGAAATGGGAATTGCCTTGCTATACTGATCGAGTGGATATAACTTTTGAAAACATAAAACTGATCATAATCAATGATTCTGCAACCCCAAAGCTATCGACCCAGTCTACTTACCTAACATTTTTTCTTCTTTTGGTTTGGGTGCACTTAGACTTGCAGACCCAGCTTTTCAACTTTTCTTTTTCTGTTCTCCTATCTACAGACTACCCTTATTTCTTCCAAGGGCCCAGATTAAACAGTTGGGCTCCTTTGCTTCTCTACCTATCTAAGAATCTGTCAAGATTAAGCTGTTTGGATAGATTGTTCATTCTCTATATTCTAAAACAGGAAATTGAAACCTAGGGAGACCAAGATTAAGCTGTTTGAACCTCCCTCTGATTGAGACTTGTACAAAAATGGAACAACTCTTCAAAATTGGAATGCAACAGATAAACTTTGACTTGCACACTTTCATGGCCTCTTTCTTTGGTGACTGTTAGCAAATATGGAGCATTGCAGCATGCAAAGTATGACATATTTGGCCTGTAAAATGTCAATCATGAAATATGAGTAACCTGCTGCAGCAGGAGGCTAATAGAATGCAAGACAATCCATATGGTTAGCCATAGTAAATTAATTTTAATTTGAGATAAATTACAATGAGGATAAGGAGAACAATATGGTTGATGCACTTAACACAAGTTTACAAGTGATGTTAGCATTATAGAAAATATCAAGGAGGCATTAGTAAATGCTGGAAACTTCCAATATGTAAATGATTTGTTTGAAAAAATATCTATATGGAGCTTTGGGTAAGAACCACACACTCATAGATGATGGGATGTTAAATTTCAAAGACCAATGGTTATATCCTGCATAGACAACTTGAAGGGGCTAATTCTAGACAAGTTTCATAAAAGACCATATTTAGGTGATTTAGGTATCATAAAATGATTACCATCCTCAAGAAGATGTAGTATTGACCATGTATGAAAATGGAAGCTACAAAGTACATTTATAAAAGTCTCGAGTGTTAGCAAGTGAAGGTTGAATGTGATCATCTAACTGGACTATTACAAACATTCTGAATCCCAAAGTGGAAGTGGGAAGTAATATGCATGGACTTCATCACAGGTATGCCAATGACACTAAGACAACATGATGCCATCATGGTGGTGAAGGACAAGTTGAGAAAGGGAGGTCGCTTCATACTTGTTAGGTCTACCCAAAAATCCATTGATATTGTGTAGATATTAATGAGAGAAATATTTATAGTACATGGAATACTTGAGAACATGTCTCATACTAGGATGTCGAGTTCACTTCCAAATTTTTGAAAGTGTTATTCATTGGATTTAGGACTCATTTGGAATTCAATATAAGATGCCATCCTCAAAAATATGGTAAAAATGATAGAGTGAATAGGGTGTTGGAGAACATGCTTAGAATATATTTGATACACCAACCAAATAGGTGGGAGTAATATCTTCTCTTATTTTAATTTTCATAAAAAATGGCTATCATGAATCACTAAAGATAATCCCCTTTAAGGCTCTATATGGAAAAAGACATAATGCACTCATTAGTTGGGATGATTCAGTAAATAGGGTGACCCTTGGACTGTTGAGGTTTTCCATTACACCAAAAACTGTAGGCATTAGTAAAACTCCAAACCCTTACCATTACCTTGAGTGGGTTATTAGTCCCATGTTCCCAGGGTGTTTGTTAGTCCACATGTCTGATTCCTAGAGGTGGTACAATTAGTTCAACAACCCCCCCTCCGACGTAACTCAGGGTAATCGAACTTGGGCCAAGGATACGATACCATGTTGATGTTTGGCATTAAACCAAAACCCACACATTAGTAAACTTCCAAACCCTCACCAATACCTTGAGTGGGAAACTAGTCCCACATTCTCGAGATGGTGGTTAGTCCACATGATCGATTCCCAGAAGTGTGCCAATTAGTCCAACATTGTGCAAAACCATGGGTAGGTTTTCCCACCATCCTTGGGTCCACCCAACCATTATTGGGTCCACATAAAAGAATTCCCTAGGGAACTGCCTCAGACCCCATACAAGGGGGATCTTCTGCCCCTGTTGTGTCTGACACAACATATCAACAGTGGGGACTAGTCATGGAAATAATTTAATGCATTCCCAACAAGGACTGGATATGTTGAAGGAGATGGAATAATGGATTATTAACATCAGGAAAAATATGAAGGCATCTTAGGAAAAATAAAGGAGATATTCATATCAACAAAGAATGCATAGAAAATTTCAACTGGGGGATCACATGTATCTTTGAGTTAAACCAAGATGAAGCTCAATGAAGATCTTTGAGTTAACCCAAGTTTTGTAGACCATTTTATATTTTTGAGACAGTGGGACTAGTCTCTTATAAATTAGCCTTGCATCCTACCATCAAGACACATGATTTCTTCCACATGTCCTTATTGAAAAGGTATGTGCACATTGATTGGTCTGTGATACAGATGGAGCCTAAGAGAGAATTCCAACCTGCACCTTTGTGTATCCTAGACAACAGGAAGAACATACTCTGTAACTGAATAATAGAATAGGTCAAGGTGCAATGGAAGAACATTGGATTAGATGAGGAAACCAGGGAGCATTCATATCATATGAAAGCATTATGCTTCTTTTTGTTTAATATGTAATTGATAGAAAATAGTCGTTTCTATAAAGCTCAAATTTTTGTTGGATTTTCCAATTTTGTAAGAACATTAGGGATGGTGTTCCTTTAATAAAGTGGGGTTAGTAACACCCCTAATTTAACTATGAGCTTAAGAAACATTTTTATGTAATTCTTCATATCAGTGTAATGTGAGACTACTTGAATGGAAACTTGATGTGGTTAATATAATAAAATTATTATTGGTAAAATTTCATTCATGTTATAATAATGATACTAAAAGGTATGAATGCATGTCTAATGTTCATTAAGAATTATGATATGGATTTATGAAGGAATGAAATGAAATATAGATATAAGGGTAAACATGTGAAATAGGGTTACACATTTGTGAGAAACGCCCCTAAAAAAATTCATAATCACACTTTTTCGGTTGAACAAATTTTTTTCATCAGACTTAGTAAAACTAATTCAGCCAAACTATTTTTGTCGTTTACAATAACGCCACCCATTAAATGGATTTTTCGTCCTAGGTAGAAGAATCAACAATAATTGCTTTATGCCGAATTGTTAATTTGGTCGAAATAATAGTTCAACTGAATTACAAATTAATGTTTATATATATTGACACGACCCTGATGCTGCAGAAAGATTTTCTGCGTTGTTAGTTTACCATTATTATTGTCACTAGAGGATTTTTCTGCACTATAAGTGTGTTGGAGGAATTGATTTACCGACATCATATGTGTTGGCATGGAAGTTATTTTAGATTTTTTGGTTTTTTACTCCATGTTTTACTATTGTTTTTGAATTTTTAATGGTTTTTTTGCAGGATTGGTTGGCACTATTCATTGTCGACACTCGGGGAATTCTGCAACTTCCTCTTCCTCCTATCAGCCTCCTTGTCCTCTTCCTCTTTTCAATGTCCTCGTCGTTCGGACCAGGTATGCAAGAAACAACTTATATGTTTTTTTTACTAGAAATTTCAAGGAAAAATAAAAAGAAAGGACGATGTTATATACCTTTGTATTATCAAATTAACCTCATCCCTAGATGCTTTAACCGACTATTTTCCATAATTACCTTCCAATTTTTATTTTTCCTTGAACTCTTAATAAATTAGGTCAGTGGATTTCCTTATAAATGTTTTGTTTTATGCCATTTTTCTCCTCCATGTGGTAACTCTATAATCTTGTTTAGTACATAATTATGCTGAGATGTTGTTATTATTGTCATTAATGTCAAAGGATCCATTTTTTAGTCTATTATAATATGCAACGTGATAAGAATTCAACTTTAATGGATACCTGATGCATTGCCCTTGTTAGACCATTCATTGGGTTTATGAGAGCTCTAAACACTAGCAACATTTGAGGAGTGTCCTTGTAAAACTTGAATACTACAATAGCCTAGTTAAGGAATATAATATACCCAAGAAATATAAAAAGGCTAAATTAAGAACAATAGAGTCCATTTGTTGCAGATCACCATCTGAATGTGGTTACCCAACTAGAAATAAGTACTACTATGACTTGAGCTTTAATCCTATGACTTCAAACAAGGATTGTCAGCAACAAGTGATTGGTTAAGTGCTAAAACTCCAAATCATGTAACTAAATGTTAGCTTTCAAATCCTAAAGTTTTAGTGAAAATTCATATCTAAGGATATATACATTCTTAGTTTCAGAGGCCTGCACAAAAATATGGCCATTGATGGTATTAATCAGTTGCATGCATTTTGGTCATTAAAAGCATTACAATGTTATTTGCATTTAATCCCTGAGGGAACCAAAAAATTTGGACAACACAAAAAGGAAGAATTCTTCACATTTATTACACGTTAGAATCATTAGACAGAATACTTCCAAAGCACACCAATGCAAAATGGCCAAGGAACTTGATTCCATTCAACATAATTCCATTAGCTATGATTGAGAAATTTAGAAAACATGTTAGCCTCATTATTTGTTAAGTTTTTCAAGTGAAATGATAGGTTAGATCCATTATAAATTATAGGTCGACTTCTAATGTAATCGAGGAAGTATTCTTACACATAAGAGATATGTGGTTTGAGGTCAATTTCTCTATGGTTAAGGTGTGCTAGACCTGTAGCGGTTGGAGAGTGATGAAGAAGTTTGTAAGAAATTGCATACATTAGAAGAGCTAATGTGAATCTAACTCCATGGAAGACCCATAGACATATAATAAGAATATACATCTTATTATGATAGTATCTATTAAAGATAGTGATACAATGATGTACATGTTGTAACTACATGAACAAATGGAGTGTCAAATTTTTTTGTGAAGGTTTAGTTGTCACAGGAAGCTAGTAGTTGCAGTTGTATTTCTTTCTTTAAGAGGTGAATTAATCTTCGATAGGACCTTCCACTACCAAAGTTTGGGTCCCTCTTAAATGTTACCAATCCATCACATATATCTTCAAACATTGAATTATTTCTACAATAGGATAAACAAAGTATTGTAGAGGGATTGTTGTATCCACTGTGATTGTGCTCAATACTAACTTTTTTTAATTTCATTTGCTTATTCAAAGACCCTACAACATTTTCACTTGTCCAACTCACAACGTAGTATATGCCCAATAACTTCAAACAATTTGTATGGAGATGTCCAACTACACCTGTGAGTACTTAGATTTGATTGGGATTTAAATTTTATAAAATGAAAATTTAGAGATAAAATATGATCATCTTACATTCAATTTGTAGACACAATTGCACATAGTATGTGCAGTCAAACTTAGACAATGTGACTGGCCAAAATTAGATATCAGAGCTTTGCTTGTGTTTTTCTCTTTATGATTCTATATCATTGAATTTAGACATTGCGACTAGCCAAAATTAAACATTGTGACTTAGCTCAGCGAATGCTCGGGAGAACTCCAGGAAGTAGTTGTCTTGACTATTCTTGATTACCACAAAGAAAATTTTCTTGAGCTTAATGTGACTCTCCTCGAAGGGATCTAGGAGAACTAAAGCCTTACTAGAAAGTACAATTGCAAACATAATTTCCTTTCCTAAAGGAATATGATATGATTAGTCTCTTGTAATACATTTAACAATAGTGCAATTAGGTTTGCTATAAGACCTAACAAATAAAATCTTAAGATATGACAAACCAAGTGTACTTGTTGATAGAAAGAAAATCCTAATAGAGATTAGTGTTCAGAGATCATTGTAAAGTGTCAAATTTAGAGATTTTTCTTTATTTATCTATTGAAGGATTACATCAAAAAAATCAGGCCATTCAAATACTTTTTGAATGCAATGGATCTTGAGTTAGTTTGAGAGAAAATTATCCTCTCAAAAATCAGTCGCTCCAATAATCACATATTGAAATCTTTGTCATTCTAATAATAACACAATGAAATCTCTGGGGGACAAACACATATCGTGGAAAACTACTCAAGACAAACATCAAGATCAGTTAGCCTTCCTTTGGGTCCTGTTGAAGGTATTAATAGAAACAAGGATTGCAATATACATTTTAAACCTTAACATATTCAAGGCATCAAACCAACACACAAATACTTACCAAGTTACCATAAATATACTCTTTAAATAGGTTGTGAAGTATGACCAAGTTATTTCCATACCTTTTAATGCAAAACCATAGAAAAAATGGTATATATATTCATGTTTCTTACTTGAGAAACAAGTCAAGATAAAAAGACACAAATAAACTATGACATCTATGCTACAGGATATACAAAAGAATTTTTCATACTAGGAAGTAGTTACAAGAGAAGCTTAAACTCTTTCTTGATTTTGGGCCATAAAACTATTTTCCTTCTAACCTTGTCATGATGCATTTAGCGATCCAACATTGGCTTGTAACCCTGGTTATCCATCTGTTTATAACAAAAGCCATAAATAAATAAAAAATAGAAATGGTTGTAGTTAAAATTAATGTTATAGGGTGAAAAAAAAAACTAAAATCTCACCTCCCACCATCTATTCCAACATGTTGTTTTTTAGGATGTACACCTCGCTATGCTCCACATGTCACCACTCTAGTTTCTGAAGCAAAAAACTAAAGACCTTCATGTAGGAAAAGTTTGTTTTTGTAACGCTGCATGGGGGAAATTACCAAATTCGATTGAGCTAAGAAAAAGAGTTTGAAAATTTGGTAGTTTGATATGATTCAACCATTAATACTTCAAATTTGTATTAGTACGAGTAAAATCGTTTATCAAGTAGTCCTCCATTGCACAAAATAAATACTATTTAAATCTAACCTCCTCCATGGTTGCCTAATAAAAAATTCACTTCACTCACTCATTACATTCTATGATGCAGATGTACTTCATTCATTAATTTTCACATGCTCGCAAACACATTTCTCTATCTTAATTAGTCTTAATTTCATCATACAAAACAATTCCTTTGTTCTATCTCCATTAGTGTTACACTTTCTAATTCTAATTTGTTGCTTCTCCCCCCATTCATTGATTTTATTACCTTACTCTTTTTAGGAATTTGGCCCTCTACTTAGTGAACTATTTGTAACCTCCTATATCCATATTGTCGTATCTGATGCTCTTCTAGCTGAGCCTCTCTCTTACCCAACAACCTCTTTAATGAGCATATCTTCTCTCTTAACAATATTCCTCTCTTGTAATCCCCCAAATATCAATAAATTCACAATTGAAACACAATCTAATGGGCCTCCACTTGGAAATATGTTTATTATTTGGCCTCTTACCCAACCAAGATCATGTTACAGTCGAACCCAACCATATTTTTTATTAATTAATTGTGGTTTTTTTGGTCTTGTTTCCCACCAACAATAATTCATCACCCTACTTGGAGAACCTTCGTCTTTTGTTTTGTTTTCAACATTGTTTCAATAAAATGGATAAATAAAAAAATAGTAAATCTAGTTCTTCTTAGAAGTAACTACTATAAATATCACATTTATATCAAATGTAAAAGGTGGGAGCAGTGTAAACCTCTTATAGAATATGATATCAATTTTGGATTCATAAATATCTCAAAGAATGTCCAAATTAAACAAATCCAACCACAAACAACAACTTTTTTTGTTTGAATGGGTAGACTAAGTTACACATGAGTGTCCAATGTAGGGGTTGTACTCTACCAACGATTCCTTTAACACATCGACAACGCATAAAATTCCTCCATCGAGCCTCTCGAATGAACAATAACAGTAAAATAACAACACAGAAAATTCCTCCAACGAGCCTCCCTAATGAACAATAATAGTAAACTAATAATGTATGCAAACATTTTATAAATTCAACTGTCATATGAAAAAATTGTATAAGTTATGAAGGAGAACATAGAAAATGATCCTAAAACTAGGCTAAATCCTTGTAGTATTCCACTATTCAATAACAATAGATATTTATTTATTATCATTCTCCCATAAATTAAGTCATTTGCAATAAATACATATATTATTCATAAATCCTTGTAGTATTCCACTATTCAATGACAATAGATATTTATTTATTATCATTGTCCCATAAACTAAGGCATTCACAATAGATGAATTTAATATTTTATTGAATTTGTTTTTTACAGGGATGAGAAAACCCATTAAACATGGTTGAAAAATGGACACTATGCATAGATGTTTCTTGTTATCCCAATCTAGAGCAAGCAATGATTACTTATGTGCTATGAAATATGGCAATGAACAAATTCCTCCGAAGGAAAATAAATGTACTTAGAAGAACAAAAAATAATGTAGCATATTATATTGGATTGATAGAAGGCTTATAAACAACTAGGATGTATGGATCCAATGGAATTGTAGTTTTCACCAATTCCGAACTTGTGTGCAACCACATGAAAGGTGTTTACCAAGCTAAAAAGGAGAGGTTAAAACAACTACATGGAGAAGTGAAAAATATTGTTAGATAATTTCAATCATCTAGCATAAGAGATTATGAAAATGTTAATAAAGTGTCTAGTGATCTATTATATGGGGAAATGCCAATTCAAGGTTTGTGTGCGAAAGATGAATTAGTGTTAAGATTCTCTCCATCAAAATTTATTGATGGAAACTATAATATATCTTTGATATGTGTATCTTTTTTTGTTATAAATGTGTTGTTTTTAATGACCATGTGTTTTTTTCAATTCTAATCCAAGTGTGCTCCCACTATGTAAGCACAACTTGGTGAGCTTAACATGTTTTAGAAAATTTTGTATTTAATTTTCAAAATGTACGTGCTTCAACATTTGTGTAACCAAAAATATAGCGAACCAAGATCTGAAATTCAGTAATGAGATTCATAAAAAATTTGGCTCAAATGGGTTTTAATTTCATATTCTGAAGCCTCATAGAAAAATATTATAGAGAAAACTCCACGATGACTTGTTTGAAGTAGCAAAATTCTAGAATGCAAGGCTCTAAACTTGCTTCAAAACATACCTTCAGACTTCATCGCAATTTTGTGCCCTAACCAGACATCAACAAAACCTTAAACTCCTTGCAATATATCCTATGTTAGAAGCTCACGAGGGCTGAAAAATTACAGAGGTCTTCTCACAAGATAGTTCATTGAAAAGTGCTTGTAAGAGGAGGATATGAGGGTCACTATTTATAGAAATGTCTTGAGTTGAGAGGGTTCTCAATAAGTGAAAGTTGGAGGAATTTTAACAGCATAAAATATTATTAGTTATTTAATCTTCAATGACCAAAACCAATGATAAGTGACATAGCACAACCTCATGGGGTTTTAGCCCACTAATTGGGGTTACTAACGTTAAACATGAATATCTCTCACTCCGTGAAGAATTACGTGGCATGCCATATATCAACATAAATATATCGACGAGTAGAATCCACCTAGAATATCCTTAACTTAGAATAGGTTGACTTTTCAAGTAAATATTCCCATCCAAGGTCAGGGTAGCCACTAGTTCTTCTTGGGTTGACATCAATGACAACGATTGATCAACAATCTCCCCCTTTGGCATTGATGGAAATACAAGTACTCCCCTTGCGATCATGACACCTCTTCCAACTATCTTCTCTCCCATTTTGTCATTAATGGAAAAGGGTAACTCCCCCTCACAAATTGTCACCCTACAGACCTATACACACCTCCACTCCCCCTCTATACTTAGTTAGATAAGAGAAAGAGTCTAATAAGAACTTGGGAGAATCCCAAGCTTTTGGTGAAGACACTCAAATGCTTCATGAGGTAATGGTTTGGTAAAAATATCATCAATTTGTTCGTTTGTGCCAACATATTCAATCTTGATATTATTTTCGGCAACCTTCTCTCTAACGAAATGATATTTGATAAGAATTTTCTCTATTTTGGAATGCATCACAGGATTCTTGGAGATATCAATGGCATTGGTGTTATCGCAGAATATCGGAATAGGATCATCAAGCTTGAATTGAATATCTTGCAAAGTTTGTTTCATCCAGAGAACTTGAGTACAACAAGCTACTGCCACAATATATTCTACTTCCACTATGGATAACGAGATTGAAGACTGATTTTTACTTAACCATGAAATAAGGCAGCCACCTAGATAGAGTGTTTCTCCACTGGTACTCTTTCAATCATCAACACTTCGTGCCCAATCTACATCTATATAAGCTTCGGTAAGTAGATCATTTCCTTTGGGGTACCATAAATCATATTTTGTTGTGCCCTTAAGATATTGAAGAATTCTTTTGATGAAAATAATATGAGATTCTATTGGTGTTGCTTGGAATCTTTCTACTTTTCCAACTGCCTGCATTGCATCTGGCTGAGAAGTTGTCATACATAGAATACTGCCAAATGAAGATCTATACAGCCTTTGGTCCACATTCTTTGACAAATCTTCTAAACTTAACTTGCCACCTGTTACCATTGGGGTAAGGACATGCTTGCAATATTCCATCTTGAATTTCTTGAGCATTTCCTTGATGTACTTGGTTTAATATATAAATATTCCTTTATCCTGTTGAGATATTTGAAGCCCTAAAAAATATGTTAGCTCACCAAGTAGAGACATTTCAAACTCATTTTTCATCTTTGTAGCAAAGTTTTTACTTAACCTGTCATCATTACTTCCAAAGATTATATCGTCGACATATACCTCGATAATTGTTAGGTTATCTTGATCCACTTTCACATAGAGATTGATTTTTGCGCTTCCTTTCTTGAATCCTTGTTGATGTAAATATCCATCAAGATAAGCATACCAAGCTCTAGGAGCTTGTTTGGGACCATGTAGTGCCTTCTTTAATCTGCAGACATAGTCTTCCTTGTCAAAGAGCATAAAACTTCAGGTTGTTGAATGTAAACTACTTCTTCCAATAGTCTTCCTTGTCAAAGAGCATAAAACTTCAGGTTGTTCAATGTAAACTTCTTCTTCCAATTCACCATTTAGAAAGGCTGAGTTAACATCCATTTGGTACACCTTGATTTTTATTAAGCATGCATAAGAAAGAAACATCCTGATAGCTTCCATTCTAGCAACGGGAGCAAATGTTTCTTGAAATCAATTCCTTCTATTTGTGCATATCCTTTGCAAATTAATCTTGCCTTATTCCTAGTAACATGTCAGTCCTCATTCAATTTGTTTCTAAAGACCCATTTAGTTCCAATAACATTTTTATCCTTTAGTTGTGGAGCCAATTCTCAAGTGTCATTCTTGTCAATTTGATCTAGTTCTTCATTCATATCTACTACCCAGTGTTCATCTTGACTAGCTTCCTCAAAATTACTAGGCTCAAAAGCTGCTAAAAGAGCAAGGTGGTCTTTCCACGATGAACAAAGTTGTCGGCTTCTTCTGGTTCTAATTCCTTCATTTATGTTGCTGATGATTCTTTTGACACCATTCTTTTAAAAATTTTGGAGAAGTTTCTTGTACATCCTGTTGATCATTTCTTATTTCCTCTTGGTTGAATGTTGTTTCCTTATTTGATTGATCTTGTTCTAGAGATTCTTCTTCATCCTTCATAGATTCTACCTCAAGCCCCTCAGATATGATCTCATTGTTATCCTTTAGAACATTGTCTTCGTCAAAAGTAACAGTTATGCTTTCAACTATTTTTTTTCACCTCATATTGTAGCATCTATAAGCCTTTCTTTTGCATGAATAACCAACCAAAATACCTTCGTCAACACGGGAATGTAAATTGGCCAATTTTTTGTCTTCTCCTTTGATGTAACATTTACTTCCAAATATTTGAAGTATTTGACGTTAGTCAGTCTTCCCTTCCATAGTTTGTATGGACTCATGTTATAATTGTTCTTTAGAAGACCTCTGTTTATAATGAATACATTTGTATCGATTTCTTGAACCTAGAATTTATCATCCAATTTTGAGTCATTTAACATTGTTCTATCCATTTCCTATACAGTTCTATTTTATCTTTCAACAACTCCATTCTGTTTTGGTGTTCTGGCTATTGAGAATTTCCTTTTTTATTCCATTTTCGTCATAGTATTTCTAAAATTATTTGGATGTGAATTCTTTTCCATTATCTGATCTCGAACATTTTATCTTCAAATCGATTTCATTTTTGACCAATTCCTTGTAGATTTTGAAATATTCGAATGCCAGATATTTTTTCTTTAAGAAAATGATGGTTGTCATTATGGTGTAATCATCTATCAATAGCATAAAGTATTATTCACCGTCTAAACCTTTTGTTCTCATAGGGACACACAGATCACTATGTATTAACTCCAATGGACATGATGCAAAATGTTCCTTTGTTTTGAACTCAACTTTTTCCTATTTGTCGTGCTGACAAGATTCACATACCGTATTAGTAGGTTTTGAAATTTTATGCATTTCTCTTATTACTTCCTCTTTGTTGATCCTAACCAAATTATCGAAATTTATATGTCCCATTCGTTTGTTCCATAACCAAATTTCATCTTCTTTTGCCAAAAATCACCCTTTAGGTGATTCATCGAAAATGTATATGTCATTGGAGCTCTGCATTCTATAGCCACAATTTTTCCAAAATTTCCTTTCCTGATTTCACATTTCTTAGAGTTGAATAACATCATGTATCCTTGATCGCACATCTGTCCAACACTGAGCAAATTTTGATTCATATTTTCAACCAACAACACATCCTTGCTTCCAATTTTGACCATCCAAGTGTGACCGTACCTGCTCCTATGATGTTTGAAGACTCGTCATTTCCAAAATACATTCCCATCCTTATTTTCCTTCAAGGATGTGAACTTATTTTTATCTCCAATCATATGCGTTGAGAAACCACTATCAACATACCAAATGTTTCTTTTTCTTTGAGCCTTTGAGAGTGATAACACATTTTTTAGTCTTGTTTTTCCATACTTGTTCATTTTGATTTTGCGAGAATTCCTTCGAAGAGCTTCCAAGTATGAAATCTTTAGCCAGATGTCCAAAATTGATACATTTGTAACGTTTGACATCATCTCTCAAATGATAAAATTTATTGATATTCTGCTGAGCTCTGGAACATCCATTTATGAAAGATCTCGTAGAACTATATTTATTCCAAATATACATGCGACATTCTACAACACTATGTCCAAAACTATCACATGAATAAAAATGACCATACAATATAGTTTGATACCTAGGAGGAAATCTTCTTCAAGGAATTGTTTTCCATGGTTCTTCCTGTGAGTCTTGATCTCTTGATTTAATTGAGAAATCTACCTGCTTGGTAGATTTTTCATATCCATCTTCTTTTGTTTTCATAGAAGGACTTGATTCATTTTCATATTTTTCTTTGTAACCAAGACCACTCTTGTCACTGCATGATCATTGATTGCTGATGAGTTCTTACAATGAATTTGAGATGTTGTCATAGTTTTGAAGAGTTTTTCCATTTTTTACTTCCTTTTGTAGGGAGAATATTTCATCTTCCAATGTCTCTCTTTCCTTGTTTCTTTCCTTTAATTCTTTCCTGAGTGATTCTTCAATTCATTTGTACTCTTCAACCTTGATTTTAAGATTTAGGACCTGTTCCCTTTCTATGTTTAATTCATCTTCAAGAGTGTTAACATGCTTCTTTTTGGCCTTGAGCTCTTTGATAAGCCTGATCACTTCATTTTGAAATTCAACCTCAATCGTCTCTTCTTCTCCTTCTTCGTCAGTGCCTCTTTCTTATTGTGCATGGCCATAAACAATACTCTTTCACTGTTTTCTTCTTAGTTATCACTATCTTCATCAAATGAGGAGCTATCTTTTATGGAAAATAAACTCTTCTTAAACCATGTCTTCTTTCCTTGCTTTTTGTACTTCCTAGGACCTTTATTTCCCTTCGTAACAACCTCGTTTTTGTGAGGGCACTTGGCTGAAAAACGCCCAACCTCACCACAATAAAAACATATTAATGGAAGTTTACCTTTGAATTTTCGTGTACTTGTTCTCATTTTTCGCATGAGGTAGGCAAATTCTTTATCTAAAAATTATCCTTCATCTTCTTCCTTTTCTTCATCCTTACAACTACAAGTTATTCCTTTTGAGGTATGCTTGTCCTTACTAATATTCTTGGATACAGAAAATGTTGTTTCTAAGTGAGATATTCCATCCTCTTCTTCAATCCTCATTTCATATGCTGTAAGAATTTCATGCAATTCATTTATGCTGAGATTGGTTAGATTTGATCTATCTTCCAAGACATATACCTTTGGGTTAAATCTTGCTAGCAAGGTTCTGAGGATATTTCAGGCAACATTTTTTTGTCGACAGGCTCTCCCAAACCTTCCAATGTAGTTGTTGTTTCATCAATATGCTGAAAGTGTGTAGAAATATCTTCATCTTCCTTCATTCCAAGTTTCTCAAATTTTTCCTTGAAAATTTGAAGGTTTGCTTCTTTCACCTGTGAGTCACCTGCATATATATTCTCAAGCTTGCCCCATACCTCTTTAGCAATTTTGCAACTCAATACCTTATGATAGACAAATTCAATAAACCCACTGATAATAATATCTTTAGCCTTATCATCATATACCATATGTTTCTTACCTTGTTCATCGGGGGTTGATGTGAAGCCTTTTTCAATGATTTCCCATACTTGTGCTAGTAAATGAACCTGCATTCTTCCACTCCAAAGTGCATAGTTATTTCCATTCAACAATGGAACTCTATTCTTGGTGTATTTCATGATCTCCTTGCAGTTGTTACACTATTATTGAAGGAACCAAGATCTGATACCAATTGTTGGAAATACTAAGAGGGGTGTTGAATCAATATTCCTTAGAAATTATAACTTTTAAATCTTTTCATAGCATTAATTAATCTTCAATTATTATTAATGTTTATCCAATAACAATAGTAAACAAAATAACACAATAGGCACAATAATTTTAGATGGAAAACCCCTTCCGGGTCAAAAACCACCGAACTCTTTTCTAATAAATTTTTAAATATTTAGTCCCAATTGAAATGAAAGTTACAACTTCTTAGAATTCTAGAAAAGCATTCTTCTTTAGCTCCCACTAGAAGGATGCCCCAATGCCTTGGTTTCTTCAGTAGTCAATTGAATGGATGCCCTAAAATCCTAAACCAACCTACCACCTTGAAGTGTTCATAGGCTCCAACCTGTAGGCAACTTCATGCACCTGCCTAGCACCTCCCTACCACCCTATAATGATCAGAAGTGAGACAAGAGTGTGGACTCCCATACTTGCAACCCAACCATGACATCATCCCAACAATGATTCATATACCTCCCAACAATACCTCTTCGACTATAGGTAGATTAACTCTTTTACAATAATGACTCTTTCAATGATGATTCTTTTACAAATTTACAATGATGACTCATTTACAAATTTACAATGATGAATCTTTTACAAATTTACAATGATGACTCTTTTATAGCATTGGATTTTTGACAAGAGCTAACACTTGACTCGACATTGCTTCTTGGATCACGTGCAGTTGTTGAGGTATTGTTGTGTTTGCTTCGAGTATTGGTACTTTAGCACTACATGTCCTTATAGTATGTGTCTGAGTTATTCTAAAGTGTCATCCTTCCTACACGTGCATTAACAAGAAAGACCCAAACAAAAGCAAAACAATTTACTTACATTATCCTGCAAAAACATATGTTAGAGATGATACTAAAAATTCAAATGAAAACACTAATCATATATACCTTGTTGTAGCAGACTTACCCTTGACTGTTGATATGTGGTCCTTACTGTAGTGATCCTTGAATGCATAATTTTTCTTGCCTTCTATGATCGCGATATTGAATCTGTTGCATCTATGTAATTTTAGATCTCGAAGGTCTGAAATTTCATTCTCTGGTAGCCCTTTGAGTCCTCTTTCCAAATCCACAGGTCTGATCGAGATTGGATTCTTCAAAAAAGTGTTAATCCCAATCTCCCACAATGACCTGATTATAGACTTGTTTAGTAGAGAGAACTTGTATGAAGTGACACATGTCACTGTTTCAACCTTCGGCCCTGAAAGTGATACCCAACAATCTACAGTCCATTCTATTTCTATCGCTATCTAATAAATTTGAATCTAATGCTCAAAGAGAGAGTTATGACGATTTTCTTGAAGTCAACTGTTTGACAGGGAATTCGAGAGCCTATAAAAACCCTAAATTCCTCAGATCATATCTCCAAAAATGTAGCCAACAAAGGTCTGAAATTTGGTCACGAGGTTCATAAATATTTTGGCTCAAATGGGTTTTATGTTAATATTTTGAAGCTTCGTAGAAAAAAAAGGTATAGTGAAAATGCCACGATGACCTTTTTGAAGCAACAAAATCCTAGAATCCAAGGCTCTAAACTTGCTTCAAAACATACATTAAAACTTGATAATAATTTTTTCCCTAACCAAACCTCAATGAAACCTTAATCTCCTTGAAATAGATCCTTCATTAGAAAAGTGCTTGCTAGAGGATGATATGAGGGTCACTATTTATAGAAATGTCTTGACTTGAGAGGGTCCTCAACAAATGAACGTTAGAGGGCTTTTAAGAGAATAAAACATTATTAATTATTGACTACTTAATGACCACAATCAATGATGAGTGCCATGCCACAACCCCATGGGGTTTTAGCCCACTAACTGGGGTTACTAACTTCAAACACGTATAACTCTCAAATCATGAAGAATTATGTGGTGTGCCATATATTAACAGAAACATCTCGACAAGTAGAATCCATATAGAAGATACTTGACTTAGAATTTAGGATGTTTTTTCAAGACAAAATGCCCATCCAAGGTCAGGTATCCCTTGGCACTTATTGGGTTGACATCAATGACAATCACTGATTAGCAACCGCATGGATGCACGTTTCTACGCCACCCACAACTATGTGAACACTAGAGACATCATAAAGAACTGGGTGAAAGAGCTGTCAAAGTTCATATCGACACCCACTCATGTTTACAAACTAAGTCAATAAGAAATTCCTACCAACTCTTGATCATCTTTGCATGTTGATTCTATGTTCAGAGAGCACGGAGACCTTTCAACAGAATTGGGTGGTTGTGTTGGAACAGTTGGTGAATGATGGAAGGCCATTCAGTTGGTTAGATATGTTGGCTCTTAAGTTGAAAGTCCATGTGACTAACGCCAGAAATCTGCCCAAGGATGAGCAAGCGAGATTCTACATGTCCACATATCTACTTGATGCAATCTATGCCCAACATCAGTTTCCTGTCATGGATTGGACATGGACACTGTTAGAGGCTACCATCAATATTTATTGCAATTTTCTTTATGATTTTAGTTACCGAGAAGTTATGGCAAGGTTGATTGACCATTCCATTATCCCGGTATACAAGATGATTTTTGAGAAGGATCCGCCTTGCATGTACCAAGAAGCTATTGAGGCAATACTTAACATTGTAGATTGGTATGCCTCACTCGATGGCACCTTCATCATGATGTTTGGTGGAGAGAAGCCTTTGCATGTCCTACCAAGGTTTTCCAAGGACAAGTTGGTCATGGAATAGGTCACATTTCACATCTCCACAAGGTTATCAGTAAGGATGCATATGGGGAAGAAGGTACCACAGCCCATTCTTCCTTTGCGGATTGGATTGTACAAGATTAAGAGCTTGAAGGATGTGAATGTTGAAGCTAAGGAATTAGAAAAGTTTGAGTTTGGCACCAAAGATTACAATCCTTATGATCCCCATGAGATTTGCAAGAACCACTGTGTGGATGTGTATTATCCATAAATCCACGGGACATTTTATTAGGTAGAGGAGGACCCTTGGAGGTACTGCTACAACTCCTCAAAGCGCAATGAACTGGTTAGTATGACCACGACATGGAAAACTGCTCTACAGGTAGCAGCACAGCAAGAAGAAACACCAACAACTGCAATAAGCAGTAAACCAATGTAGGACAAGTGTAAGAGGAAGAGTTTTTAGAACCAAGAGGCTAAGAAAAGCTACAAGTTCAAAGAAAATCCTCTGATTGAGAAAGAAGCTTTGGCAGTGGAGGCAAAAATGCAATAACGCATAAAGAGAGAAGACCAAAGGAAGAGATAAAAGAAAAGGTTGGAGGAAGCAGAAAGAAAGTTGCAAGAAACAGAGAAGAAGTTGAAAGAAGAGTAGGAGTTGAGAAGGAGAAAGAGAGAAGAAAAGTAGAAACAAGAACAAGAATAAGGCCAAGGTACAATGATAGAGAAAATTTCACCCATACAGGTTGAGGAATCGGAACAGCCAGCAGATGAAGAAGAGGGTGAGAAAATGCAAGATTGAGAACTTAGTCAGGAGATTGAGCAAAGGGTTGAATTGATGGACATGGACTTGGCACAGGAGCCATAGGACCAAGATACTGACCTCATGCTAATAGCACCCGAGGTTGCCCCGCAGTCTCCACCACCTCTAGTATCAAAATTAGTTCGGAGGAGCAACGAGAGGTTTTTCTCCTTAATGATGATATGGTGATGGATGTGTACAATCTATCCTTTGATGATTTGCAGCAGAGGATTGTACAGGCATGGAGAAAGAATTGCTTGGATGATCATGCATCACCTTCATTTATGAAGGAAAGGGTGATAGTGTTAGATGTCAGGGAGCGTCTAGCTACCATGGTCGATGCCATTATGGGTTATGCAGGAGCCACAAGCTCAAATATCAATTTCATGTTAGCAGAGAATGAACAGATGGCAAAGAACTTGCAAGCAACCAGGTAGAAGGCAGAACAATCTACAGGATCCATAATGGGAGAGATGAGGAAAGCGATACTTTCTAAAGTATCAACTCTTGATTCTACCATATGGAAACTCTATGAAGGATTTGTCACCATGCATAAGGCAGTTTTCCATCTATATGATCTTCAACAACGAAGCAGAAAGATTGTCCAAAATCTCAAGGACATGCATGCTGCGATTGCCCATGTTCAAGAATGGACAATGAGGTACAAGGGAGCCCTACTTCACTTGCCAAAGATGATGAAGCCACATGCAGAGCTAGACAAAACAGGGATTTAGTTGTTGATTCAAAAATATGAGTATCTTGCCCCGTTCGTCAACAACATATATGCTTCCTATGCATGGTTGTATAAGAGTTTGGATATCATGGTGAGAACGCACAAGATCCCATTAATCAGTTCCCTCACCAATGATATTAAAAAGAACCAAGTCCAACTGGAGGTCAACAGGTACATGGAGCAGTTAGGGCAAGAGGACATCAACAATGACTTGGGGATGAGCGCAGAAAACATGCAAAAGTACATTGGTGGTCTTGTCGTACTCAAGACCATGTTGTGAATGCTTCATGATATGTTGGACAAGGGTTCCAAGACCATACACGCAGAAGCCATGGAATCAAGAGTCTATTTCGAGAAAGACATCACCAAGAAGTTTGGGGACACCATAGCACATTACCAAGCTTGGTATCAGTTCGTCAACAAGGATCATCAAGAGGATGTTGCTTTCCTAAAAATTCTAAGTCATAGTGTTTTGTCTTGTTAGGCTGACTCTAGCCTATTTTGTCTCACATGGGTATATGTGGAAAATGTATATTATTTTTAAATATGTTGTAAGTAAGTTTCATTAGTGGAATGTGAATAATCACTATGTAATGTAATAAGTTATTTGTAAAGAAGTTGAAGAGTCATGAGGGTAGTCAAAGAGTCAAAGTGGAATGTCAAGGGCCACCCCACCCTTTGTTATAAATAAATCCTGATAACTCATAAGACAGGGCTTTTGGGAGCCAATATTTTGGCTACGCTTAGGCTTACAGAAGGCTTGGGAGTATTTTGACAAGCCTTGGCTTCTCCATAGCATAGAGAAAGTATACTTCTTTTCAGTGGCATGTGTTCATGACTGTAATGTTCCACTATTGGGGCTAATGGTTGTCAATGGTGTATGTATGGATGGAACTTTCACTTATAATAAATATAACTAAGCCAACACATTTTCATGCATATGTTGTTATTGTAGTTGGACTATTCTGGTTTCTTTAGAAATGTATGGTGTTTAACTTACACATTTTCTAATGAACTACTTTGTATGTAATTGTATGAATCTTGTTGAATGCATGTTATTGAATTAACTCGCCTATTTGGTTTGTGGGCTATTCCACTTTCAGCTTGTGATGTCATTCTTCTCGTGTGTTATTTTCAAGCTGCATACTGTTACAGGCTTCTAAGGGGCACACTTCCTTTTCCCCTCCATGTATTAGAACCCCCATGCATCTCACTTGACTCGCTGCAAGGTCACACACTCGCTTCTCACCAAAGTCATCATACTTATCTTTGCGCGCCACTGTGATCAAGGCACTACATTACCACCTACTGCTAGAACTCCTACTCCAAATAATCTGAGGTCTAGTTGGGACTTCCTACGGGGGATATCCCCTCAAATGTTCGCGGTTCCAACACTGTCAAAACATGTATACCTAAAGAAGGCAAAGATGAATTAACAGCAACAAGTAGTTCCTCAATAGTAACTCCTCATATTCCTATTCAAGCTCAACAAAAGAGTCATAATCTAAAACAAAAAACTTATAGGTCTATTAAAAATTTGTAAGTTTAGGTCTTGTGGGCAATGAATCAAGTTGAAAAAGAACATAAAATTTAGTGTTTTTAAAATTTAGTTTGCAGAAATAAAACAAAGAAATATGAACAATGAACAACAACATAAAACAACAAATTAATAACAAAGTTCACCCCTCCAGGGCTACATCTCTGAGTCTAGCTTCCAATGTTAGGCCTCTTCAATTATATGCTCAAATATGAAACTACATCAGTTTACAATGTCAAAAATGTAAAAATAGTGCTGCCAGTGGGCTCAAAATGCTCAAAAAACCCTATATAAACTCTTCTTGAGCTAAAAAAAAGGTTGAAAAATGAGCAAGATATGCCTCCTTGAACAAATTATGCTAATTGTTCTAAAAATTTTAATTCTAGCTCATCATCGTATGAATTTCTCCCTTCTACCAACTGTCGAGTGACAATTTTGCCTCGCATTGACAGAATTCCCACCACAAAAGGGCAAATGATCTCTTCCTTAACTACGTCATTATCCCTTAAGCGTCAGTCAAGGTCACATTATCACAATGTGGCCAAGGGCCGGGGCTAACTTCTTCCCCCTGCTGGCTTAGCACCCCACTCCAGGAATCCTTGGTCATGTGGTGCCCCTTCGCTTAACCCTCTATTGTTGGTTAAGTGGGATCCATGTAGCTTAGGGATAGAGCTAATTACTTCACCTAGCTCCCTTCGCGTGCTCCCAGTCACATGATGTGATGTGATTTAGGGCCATGGCTAATCGCTTGTCCCATATATTAAGAGTTGGAGAAATTTTTTTTGATGCTCGATGTGATCTTCCACTACTTAAACCTTATAATTTTCTCTTAAATATGATGTGATGGATGGCGGATGATATCCATAAAGTGCCATAAATGGGGTCATTTTTTCTGCAATATAGAAGGAAGTGTTATACCACCATTCAGCTAGAGGCAACCATTTGACCCATTGTGTCTATTTATTAGATACAAAACAATGAAGATATCCTTTCAAACGTTTTCTCACTATCTCAGTTTTCCCATCAAATTGAGGATGAGAATATGATCTATGAGCTAGCTGAGTACCGAGACAAGAAAATAATTTTTTCCAAAAATTTCCAGTGAAAATAAGATCTTTGTCACTTACAATAATCTTTGGGTTTCCATGTAGCTTTGGAATTGTTTGCATAAATGCAAAAGCAACTGTACTAGCTTTAAATGGATAAGATAATGCACAAAAGTGTGCATACTTGGTAATTCTATCAACTACCACCATGATGACACTCTTTCCTTCGGACATGGGTAAACCTGTGATAAAGTCCCTTGTAACCTCCTCCCAATGTTGACTTGAAATGGCTAAAGGTTGTAATAGACCTAGGGTCTTAATTGTCTCAACTTTATTTGGATGGAAAACCAAACATTCTGCCATAAGCTTTTGAATATCATATTTAAGGCCATCCCAAAAAAATTCCTTCTTAACCCTGTGGTAAGTTTTTAAAAATCCTGAATGCCCTCCTAAGGAAGAGGTGTACAATTCCAGAAGAATATTTTATTTGAGTTTGGGATTCTTACAGAGGTATAGGCGATCTTTGTATCATAATGAATCATTTTTCCATCTAAATGTATCAGATGTACTGGGATCTTGATGCAACTTTTGAATGAGTGCCCACACTTCTTCGTCATTCTTCCAATCATCCCTTGCTTTGTTTATCCAATTTGGTTGGACAATAGAAATGGCACAAAGCAATTCTTCCACCTCCTCATTCTTTCTTGAGAGTGCATTTGCAACGAAAAATTTCTTCCATTTTTTGTAGATGATTTCCAATTCATAACCCAACATCTTTGTGACCCATTTTTGTTGCTCTTTTGAAGATAATCTTTGTTCTAAAAAGTATTTAATACTATCATGACCTTTTTTTACCTTGAAGTGCCTTCCCATTAGGTAAGGTCACCATTTCTTAAGTGAATGCAATATTTCCAACATTTCCTTCTCATAAATAACTTTGTGTAAATACTTTCCTTTGATTGGATGACTTTCAAATGTAATGGGTCTTTCTTCTTGCATTAAAACAACACCAATTCCATTTCCTAAGGTTTCATATTCCACAATAAAGGTATTTGTGAAGTCTGGTGTCCGGTGTAGCTAAGACTAGTGCTTGGAACATTGCCTCTTTAAAATGTTTAAAGGCCTTAAGTGCTTCTGGAGTCCAATAAAATGCATCTTTCTTTAGTAATGTTGTTAGAGGTGTTGCTATTCTCCCATAATTCTTAACAAACTTGTGATAATACCTTGTCAACCCGAGAAATCCTCGGAGATGCTTTATGGATGTGGGGATTTTCCATTCCTTCATGGATTTAATTTTGCTAGGGTCTACCTTAACACCTCCATGAGATACAATATGACCCAAATATTTCACCTCTTGTACTCCAAAGAAACATTTGGAGGTTTTTTCATATAATTGTTTCTCCTACAATAGTTTGAGAACTCTGTCAAAATGTTGAACATGATCCTTCTAAGACTTGCGGTAGATTAATATATCATCAAAAAATACTAACACAACTTTTCTAAGGAAGGGTTTGAAAAGGGAATTTATCAAACCTTGAAATGTAGAAGGTGCATTAGTAAGGCCGAAAGGCATGACCAAAAATTCATAATGACCCTCATGAGTTCTAAATGCTATTTTCATAATGTCTTTAGTCTTCATTCAGATTTGATGATATCTTGAATAAAGGTCCAACTTGGTGAAGTAAACTTCTCCATGCAATTCATCCAATAATTCATCAATGAAAGGAATGGGAAATTTATCCTTAATAGTGACCTTATTGAGCTCCCTATAATCTGGACACATGCAACATGATCCATCCTTATTGTGCACCAACACTACTAGAGCAAAGAAATAACTTTGACTAGGTTGAATTATACCAGCCTCTAACATTTCTCCAACCATACGTTCAATTTCACTGTTTTGGGCATAGGGATATCTGTAAGGCCTGATGTTTGGAGGAACACTTCCTGGAATCAAATGAATAGCATGATCGTGATCATGAATAGGTGGGAGGCATTTGGGAGTCTCAAATGCCTTGGAATGATTGTCTAAGTCATTTTGGAGATCTGGAGAAATAGGTGATTTCGTTGTGGGAACCTCTAGCGAACATAATTGTGCAAATACGCCTCGTTGTTATTTATTTAGAATTTGTTTCATGTCGTTAGAGCTAATTATCTTTCTCAGTTTCCCTACAATAATCATTAATTCAACTTACTTTCCTTCCGATAAGAAATATCAAGAAAAGTTCTTTAAAATTAAAAGCTATCGTACCTAAAGATTATAGTCATTAGACTCCTAGTACAACATCAGCACCACCCATTGGAATGGAAAGCATTGGACTATTCAACAAATATTCTCCCATGGATAACTTGATATTATGGCACTTTCCAGAGAAATTTATGGTTCCTCCATTTGGAACCATCACTTGAAACTCTAGTGATGGATATAGGAAGCAGTTCAATTCCTTGGCTATATTACAATGAATAAAATTATCGGTACTGCCCGAATCAATTAACAGTATTACCTTTTTCTTCTTGATAAGCCCTTCTATCTTGATAGTTTGAGGAGTGGTAATTCCGGCCAATGCATTATAAGATATGGTCGGGTTCATTTCTTCTTTTTCTAGGGTTTGTTTTTGGTGTGTATCCTCTCTTTTTATGTTTCTTGCTTCTTTTCTTCCTCCTCTTCACAATCTATGTAAAATAATTTATTCTCATCACACTTATGACCTTTAGTGTATTTTATATTACAATTGTAACAAATCCATTTTACTCTTTTTTCTTCCAATTTTTTCGGTGTCAGCCTTGTAGGTTTTTGAAGGCTATGGGCAACAACACTTCCATATTTATAGTTGTGAGTGGTAGGCTTCCTTGTTGCCATAATTTTGCTTTCAATTTTTCTTTCCAACCTAAATGCCTTCTCTAATGAATCAAGTTCCAAAAGGTGAACCTCATTTTGGATGTTATCCTTTAAATTCCCTATGAACACATCAATCCTATGCTCCTCTAGAATATATTTTACCCTTATATTCAATTTTTGGAAGTCCTCAATGTGCTCCACCATTGAACCTTTTGTTTGAGATTTATCAATTGGCTAAAAAAGGCGTTGCTTTTTGTATCCTCATAATGTGTTATCGTTTCTTCCATAAAAAATTACCGAAGTCACAATTTTTTTACGAGAGAAAATCCATTGATAGCATACAAACTTAGTGGGTTCCAAATATAAGGTTGCAAGACGTACCTTTTGTGTGTTTTTCACACTATGGAGATTTAAATATTGCTCCATCTTTAGTATTCATGTTACAGTATCCTTTCTGTCAAACTTTCTCACATCGATATTAGGAACATGGTGGGTCTTCAATC
The DNA here is from genome assembly GCA_000404065.3 of Pinus taeda. Taxonomy (NCBI): domain Eukaryota; kingdom Viridiplantae; phylum Streptophyta; class Pinopsida; order Pinales; family Pinaceae; genus Pinus; species Pinus taeda. The sequence continues at coordinate 104,767 of APFE030777396.1, forward strand.
CAATGTTAGAGTCTATGAAATCACGACTATCATTTCTTTCGTTCTCATCATGAGTTTCCTGTACTACCCTTTCACCATTAGTAAGCATTTCTTGTAGCAACTTTGTCAAATCTATCTTCAAATCTTCCATGTTGCCTTTAAGTTTTTCTTCTATACCATCCATCTTAGCTTCCATGTCATCCATCTTAGCTTCCATTCCGTTATTTAAACCATCTATCTTGGCTTCGGTTAATTTTTGTGAGAACGCAATTTGTTGCACTTGGTCTCGTATTTTGATATATCATGTTGCATTTCTTCCTCTTCTTCATATGTCATAGTAGATATTCCAGGTTTCTTACTAGGTGTTTCCATTTTCTTTCTTAAGGTCATCAATGAATGATAATTATGCTTCACAATTCCCTTTGAATCACTTCAAACTACTTTCTCAAACAAAACGTATGCAAATTAAAAATAAATAAATAAATAAAAAGACTAAACACTTTTCTTTTCCTCTTTATATGAGCTCGATCTTGAAAAAACTGTAATTATGTAATTTCAGATCTCCAAGTTTTGTAATTTCACACTGTGATATCCCTCTAAGTCCTATTTCCAACCCCACAAGTTTGATCATGATTGGATTCTCCAATAAAGAGTTGTGCCCAATCTCCCATGATGACATAATTATAGAGTGGTTCAGTAGAGTGAACTTATACGACATGCCATGTGTCCATGTTTCGACCTTCAGCTCTGAAAATGATACCCAACCCACTACAATATGTCCTCTTTCTGTCACTTTTTTATAAATTTTAATCCGATGCTCAGAGAGAAAGTTATGACGATTTTCCCAATATGACCTGTTTGAGATCATATTTAGGAGATTGTAAAACTCTAACTTCCTCAGTTCATATCTTCGAAAATATAGCGAGACAAGATCCGAAATCTGGTTAGGAGTTTTGTCACGATTTTGGAGCAAATGGGTTTTAATTTCAGCTTCTGAATCTTCACAGAAAAAATTTATAGCGAAAATTCCACGATGACCTGTTTGAAGCAGTGAAACCCTAGAATCCAAAGCTTTGATACCAATTGTTATGCAACCAGCTCAAAAAGTAGAAGAAAGAGATATATCAATGACTTCAAAAGTAGCCTTTTTGTGGGAGAAACCTCCTTTACATTACACAAATGAACAATTCTTGGATGATACAAATGACAATACCTCATTTCTATATATAGGAGCCTAAAGAGTCATAATATAAATAGAGCCGACATAAACATAGTTACTGATCAAATGAGAACTATTACCTCAAAACGGGTACACAAGCCCAAAAACCCCAAAAAACATGGAAACAAAACTAAAAATGAAATTTGTTTATGCCAGAACAAAGTTTTTTTTAGGGTAAATTTTCAGCATTTTTTAAATGGAAGTAGAAACTATTTTTGTCTTGAAAAATTGATGAAAAAAACACCCTTAAAAAAAGTGTTTATTCTGGAATAACAAAAAAAAAATGGGTTACAATTTTGACATTTTTTAGCAATGGAGTTAAAGAGAAAATATCTGGACCTTGAAAAACTGTGAAATTCCAACAATTCTCAGGCATGATGTTAAAGATAAAATATCATGTCTCGAATCATAATAATTCCAACTATTTCCATCCATGTTATTAAAGATAAAATATCTTGACTCTTAAAAACCTTGAAATTGTAATTGTTTTCTACCATAGCATTAAAGATAAAATATCATAATTCAGAAACACCTTAACATTTTGACAAATTTTCAACCTTGTAATTAGAAATGTCCAGTTTGTAACACATTTCAATCATAAAATTATGGACAAATTATATGACTAAAACAATTTTTTAAAATGAACAAGTAAATGAAAGATTCATTATTCCAAGAGTAATTTTTAGCAATGGAGTTAAAGATAAAATATCCGGACTTTGAAAAACTATAAAATTCCAACAATTCTTGGACATGATGTTAAAGATAAAATATCATGTCTCAAATCTTGATAATTCCAACTATTTCCATCCATGTTGTTAAAGATAAAATATCTTGACTCTAAAAAACCTTGAAATTGTAATTGTTTTCAACCATAGCATTAAAAGTCCAATATCATAATTCAAAAACACCTTAACATTTTGACAAATTTTCAACCTTGTAATTAAAAATCTTTAGTTTGTAACACATTTCAGCCATGAAATTATGGACAAATTACATGACTAAAACAATTTTTGAAAATGACTAAGTAAATGAAAGATTCATTATTCCAAGAGTAATTTTTAGCAATGGAGTTAAAGATAAAATATCTTGACTCTAAAAAAACTTGAAATTGTAATTGTTTTCAACCATAGCATTAAAGATAAAATATCATAATTCAGAAACACCTTAGCATTTTGACAAATTTTCGACCTTGTAATAAAAAACCTTCAGTTTGTAACACATTTTAACCATGAAATTATGGACAAATTATATGACTAAAACAATTTTTAAAAATGAAGAAGTAAATGAAAGATTCATTATTCCAAGAGTAATTTTTATTTCAAAGGATAAAACCATAGATATTTTCAAATTTTAGCCTAAGACAACTTATCCTATTGTAAGAAAAACCTAAAAATCAACCATCAAAATGAAGTGTTCTTTTTAATGAGACATTAAAATTTCAACAATTTTAAAACTATATTATACCAAATGATAACAATAAATAATATCATGGCAATATCATTGTATAATTTAAAAAATCAACATTAATTTCTAATATTTATTTATTTTTAATCAAAATATCAAATTTTGTAGATTGAATATAAAATACATTAAAGCATATAATCCAAAAAACATAGAAATGACCCATACCTTCATGTAAGATCATATGGAAGTCAAGAATATTTATTTCAAGTTACCATGCAAACATCTCTATAGACATGAATTTCTTTTAATTAAAACATTAAATCCAACAAACATAGAAATAACTCATAAATTCATGTAAAGATCATATGGAAGTCAGAATATTTATTTCAAGTTACCATGCAAACTTCATTTACATAAAATGTCTTAGGCATTTATTGAAAATCACCCATAGAATCTGGCACGCCATCAGAATCTACATCTTCAGATGAATGACTGGATGCAGATGAAGATGACCCATATTCTTCTCTTTCATCGGCTAGAGCCCCATCCGAGTCAACATGCATGCCCACCATTTCAGGTTTCAAAAGCCTTCTAGATCTATGACTAGGTTTAGTAGACTTCCATCTCAACACTATTCCTTCTTGTAGCAACTTCTTCAAAATATCTATGGTCTTGAAACAAAGAGTTACTCTCTTTGTTAAATTGAAATCATAGAAAAGTATGGCAACATCCTCCAATTTTAATAGGTCTGTGAGGCGACGATTTATATTTATACCTTTTATTTTTCTCTTTCTATGAATTTGTTTATCAACTACCACGTCTGGCTTGTACACACCATTGAATGGGTGAGTATTTGTGGCATACCAATGTAACTCAACAGCGATAATATCTTCATTTTCTTTAATGACTTTTATAACCTTCGCAAACCAAAATGGATAGCCAAGTGGAACTCCATCTGCTAATACTATTATCATGCAACCCTCCTTAACATCCTGCACAAAACCCTTGTAAAGGTCTTCCATGGCTCCACGTTGTGCATGCAATCTTCTAGAGCCAATATAGGTTTCTATTTCCTCTTCCTGATGAGAATTAATAATGCCTTGAGATTGTTGTTGTTCAACTAGGTGTCTTTCCTCCTATTCATTTGGCATATTTTTAGGCCAAATAAATGGAGTCTTCAAAAGTGTATATTCATTTCCTAATATTGAGATGATATCACTTTTATCAATGAAAAAAGACTCCCACAAAACTGACTCTGCAACATCAAAGTAGTCATATGTATCTCTAATACATTTTTTTATTTCTTCCAAACATTTAGAATAATTTATCTCTCTCTTATGCCTTTGTGCATTATTGAGTTCACCAACTGATTGTAATAATATTATCTTTGATGCAAATATTGGATGATCTGGAATGAACTTCAAAAATGCTAAACCTGATGACTTCCCCCATTCTATAAGAGTCCAATACTTCTTGCCCCATATAAGTGTTTTTCCATCAATTTTTTTCATATGAAATTGATGCTGGAAGCTAATGTCATTAAGTTGTTCAATGCATTTCTCCTCACCATGCGATCACAAAATAAACCTTCGCATGTCAATAGTTCCCTCCAGCACATGAAAAATGGGCTCTGGAATATATGCGTTCTTAATACATTCAATTAATGATGGAAGGTTCCCAACATTCTTCTTCCTCAATGTTACTGAAAAACGACTAAACATCTGATCAATATGGTCATGAGTGTGCCCAACAAGAAGGAAACCAATCTTTACCTTTTTAAAAATTCCCAATTGTACAATCATGTTTAGATATACAAAAAAAACTTGACTTTTATTTTCACGGCTTGTGTTGTCCAATTACAGATAAAAAACTTCAGGAAGAATACCAAACCAAAGAGAAAGCACATCATTGATTATAGTTATGGTAATATTTGCATCATTATGAATATTTGGAGCTGTGAAGTAAACCCTTGGCAACATCTTCCCATTAAAGACCATACACCCAACCACGTAAGACTGAATAAAATTTTCTTCCTGTATATGTTTTGGTGTGTGGAAAAAATGTGGCAGAAGTGTTTTCTTTTGGTCCATACCATCAATTATCAAACCCAAATATTTGTTTGGATTATCATAACACTTTTTTCTATGTTTATAAAATTTTTGTCATTTACTTGTTTGCTAATTGTGATGCTCTTGAAGTGCTTTGACAATGGAATTTGCACATAAAATAAAAGAAATATATTAATAAATATATTTTCATAGTTGATAACTATCCAAATTTTAAAAATAATGTTATGAATGCATATCTCTTTCTGCCCCTTGAAATTTATCTCTTTTTTATTTAAGAGAAGCACATGTAATGAAAATCTTCATCCTTGTCTTCTTAGGAATATGAACATTTTTGAATTCATTCCTCCATATCCTTGTAAAATATGAATATCTAATAAAATTACCATCTCCTTCAACACCTTCTGCATATTCTTTGTATATGTTCTAGATTTATCGTCTTGATAAATTATCTGGAATATGTATTGTGTCTTTATTTGGCATACACTCTCCATGCTTTGAAAAGAAGTCTTTCATCCATGACATTGGAGTGATTGCTGATGGTCCAACCTCTATTTTATAACATACTTATGAATAATATGTAGGGTCTTTTTCCAGTCTTTCTTGGATTCTTGACAAACGAAAATTACCAACTGAATGCAACATTTTGAAAGCATTTCTATAGATCAATACATACCCAATATGATAATCATAACTTGCCAATGTATATTGCATGCAACCCACTAAAAATGAATTTTGCATTCTTTTATTCATTGACAAATATTTCTTCCTTTGCTCCAAAGCAAACTTGAAATCCATATGTTTCAAGCAATCCTTTTGACAACACTCACTTGAAATCAGATCACTGACAAAACTTCTACTTGTGAGATATTTTGTCCTAACCCTTGTATAACTGGAATATTTTGAATTTATATGAAAAGGCCTACTCCTACTCCTAGATACAATATTTTCTTGTAATGTCTCCCTCATTTCATTATTATCTGTAGAAGCATTTTCATCGTCAATAGGAGGAATATTATACTGACGAAGATATTTATAAAATTCATCACCATCATTGCTTGTAAAATATTCATTACCATCCTCACATGAAGGAAATTCTTCACTACCAACATCTATGCTTTTGGAATCTTGACTCAGATGAAATTATTCACCATATTCATCCCTGCTTTTGAAAACCTCCCTTGGAGGACTCAATTCATCATCATCACGACTACCTTTGAAAAACTCACTTAGAGAAAATGCATTATTGACATTTGTGCCTCTAACTTTTCATTTGCAAGAAACTCTTCATCCTCCCCTTCATCATTGGTGCTCGCATAATCCTTACGATTATGACTAAGTGGAAAATATGACTCTCTATTCATAGTCAAATTATCATTTGCACAAAATTCTTCATCCTCCCCTTCATCAGTGGTGGTTTCATAATCCTTAGGATTAGGAACAAGTGGAAACTTTGAATTTCTATTTAATGGAAATTATTCATCCTCCCATGTGTCAGTGGTGCTCTCATAATACTTAAGATTACGACTAAGTGGAAATTTTGAATCTCTATTTACTGGAAATTTTTCATCCTCGCCCTCGCCTTCATCAATGATTCTCTCATAATCCTTAGGATTAGGAATATGTGGAAACTGACTCTGCAAATTCTTCATCCCCCCTTCATCAGTGGTGCTCTCATAATCCTTAGGATTAGGAATATGTGGAAACTTTGACTCTGCAAATTCTTCATCCCCCCCTTCATCCAGGTTGCTCTCATAATCCTTAGGATTAATACTATGTGGAAACTTTGACTCTGCAAATTCTTCATCCCCCCTTCATCAGTGTTGCTCTCATAATCCTTAGGATTAGGACTATGTGGAAAATTTGAATTTGCAAATTCTTCATTCCCCCCTTCATCAGTGGTGCTCTCATAATCCTTAGGATTAGGAGGAAGTGGAAACTTTGACTCTGCAAATTTGTTATCCCCCTCTTTATTAGTGGTTCTATCATAATCGTTATGATTAGGAGGAAGTGGAAACTTTGACTCGGGAAATTCTTCATCACCCCCTTCATTACTGTTGCTCTCATAATCCTTAGGATTAGGACTATGTGAAAACTTTAACTACGGAAATTCTTCATCCCCCCCTTTATCAGTGGCACTCTCATAATCGTTAGGATAAGGAGGAAGTGGAAAAATTGACTCTCTATTCATAGGAAATTATTTTTGCTACCCTTCATCAATGTTTCTCTCATCATCCTTAGGATTAAGACCAAGTGGACAATTTATCTCTCTATTCATAGTGAAAGAATTCCTCTTACATTCATCAAAATGAATAGAGTTGTTGCATGATGAACATATCGATGCTAAAGAAAGAAAAAATTCACTATCAGAAGAATCCATGACCTTCAACCAAAAGATGTCGAATTATACAAATGCACTCTCTCCTAATGAGAATTTCCCTCTAAATTTTTCCCCCTAAACTTTTTCGCCGAAAATTTTCCCTCCAAATTTTGCCCCTAAAAACCTTTCGCTAAAAAATTTCCTCAAAAAATTTGTTTTTAAATATTCCCTCCAAATTTTCATCTATAATTTACTTGAAAACATATTACCTAAATTTTTGGTTTTGGAAATATTTCACCCTAGTTTCTATTCAAAAATTGAAAGAAACTCAAAATAATTTTCTATTAAAATAAAATCTAATGTTATTTAAAAAATAAATAATTTTATAATTTTAATAAAAATTATATATAAAATTTTAACAATAATTTTTTATAAAATTTAAATATAATAATAGATAAATAATTAAATAATATATATATAATTTTAGTTACATAAAATTGACCAAAATTTCCTAATAAATCGAGAATATTGATTAGAAATAATCGAAGCTGGTAACCCAAAATGCACCTATACATTTTGGAAGAGCATCTATGTAGTCTGTTAAGTTGTAACCTTCTTCTTACAAGGCATCAAAACAAACATTTTTCTTAAACAATCCACAACAACAAAAAGATAAGCATGATCTTTCCTAGACATAGGTAGTCCTCCTACAAAATACATAGAAATACTTTCCCAAGGACAAAAAGAAATAGGAAGTGAAGTATACAAACCCAAATTTCTATTGCTAGGCTTGCTAGTAGCACACATAGAACATCCTCTTACATACCTTGACACACTTTCATTCAAATGAGGCCAATAACAATACCTTTGTAATTGTGCAATTGTTTTTCCTACACAAAAGTGTCCAACAATAAGAGAGGTACGAGCTTCCCTTATAATGTTGACTCTTTCACCCTGTGGAACACATAACTTGCCAAAATGATATTAAAATTTATCGTGTGAATGATAATCCAATTCTTCAACTTGATTTCCTTTACACAAAGTTGCATAAACATCTTTGAAATATTCATCTTTAGCATACTATTCAACATAGCTCTCATGCATGATTGAATTATTCTTAAGAATGACAAATGCACTAACAATAGGCCTTGATAACATATCAACAACTTTGTTGTATATACCTTTCTTATACCTTATTACCAAATGGAATTGTCGTAGAAATCCCATCCACCTGAAATGTTTAGATTATTGTAGCTTGGTTTGCAATTGTGAATATTGCAAAGGTTGATGGTTAGTATGAATAATCATTTTCTTACCCATCAAATAATGCTTCCATTTCTTCATACTGTGTACCAAAGCATACAAATCTTTATCATAAGTTGGATAGTTAATTACTACATTGGTAAAGGTTTTAGAATAATAACAAATAGGCTTACCATGCTACATCAAAACTACTCCCATGGCATAATCACTTGCATCAGTTTGAATCTCAAATGGCTGCGTAAGATATGGAAGTGCGAGGATTGGTGTTGTACTGATTTTCTATTTCAATGTATCGAATGATTTTTTCTTTTTTCCTACCCACTAAAAGACTTGTTTCACACTTTTCAAAGCATGTAGTGGAGCTAAAGTAGATGATAAGTTAGCAATAAAATTTCTCCAATATTGGGCTTCTCCCAAAAAGCTCTTAACCTTTGTTACATTATTGGGCTTAGGCCAATTCACAAGGACTTCAACCTTTGAGGGATCAATCTTCAATTCACCCCCTCCAACAATATGACCCAAATAAACTAAAGGGTTTTTCCCAAATTCACACTTAGACATCTTCAAATACAATTTCTCTTTCTTTAAGACATCTAAAACTTTCTTAACATGCTCTTCACTAGTCTTAGTGAAAATCAAAATACCATCTAAGTAGACTATGACAGAATCATCAAGGAATGGTCTCAACACATCATTCATAACTCTCATGAATGATGCAGGTACATTACAAAGCCAAAATGAAATAACTAACCATTCAAATAAACCTTGTTTTATCTTGAAAGTAGTCTCCCAAATATCACCTTCAAAAATCTTGATCTGATGATAACCGCTTCTCAAGTCCAACTTAGTGAAATAAACAACATACTTCAATTGATCTAGCAAATGATCAATACGAGGAAGAGGATGGTGATTCTTTACCATGATTTTGTTCAAAGATATAAAATCCACACACATTTGCCATGTACCATCCTTCTTTGGAACCAAAACAACAGGAGACCCACAAGGAGATGTACTTGGTCTAATGAACCCTTTGTTAAACATTCTTGAATTTTCTTCTTGATATCTGCATTCTCCAAAACTGACATTCTATACATGCCAATGTTTGGAAGAGTTGCATCGTATTGCAATTGAATCTCATATTGGATTCCTCTTTTAGGAGGCAACCCTTCATGTTCCTGAAACATCTTGTCATATTTGTTAACAACATCAACCAAATCATGGTTGAGTTTGCATCACATCCTTGGAATGCTTCAGATTCAGTAGTATCTTTAGGTTTGATCATCAACAATACAAAATTCTTACGAGCATTTACAAGCCTTTTCATTTGACCAACATTTAAAGGAGACAAATTCATCTTCTTGCGATGTTATTTAACAATATACTCAATTCCATATTTAAAAAGATGATATTTGTTCTCATGATGATAGAATATGGATTTTTGGTCATACAACTATTGACTACCTAAAACAATTCCACAAATATCAAGTGGTACAACATCGAGCTCTACCTCATCAATAAAGATTTTAGTGATGGCAAATTTAAGTTTACATTTTCTTGTCACTTGCAATTTTTCATTTTTACATACCCAACCCAAAGGGTAAGGTTTAGGATGAGGTGTAGTTTCTAAGTTTAATTTCTTGAAAATAACTTCAGAGATAAGGTTAACCTGGGATCCACTATCAAACAATGTATCAACTTTGGAATGTTTTGTAATGACCGTGATATGGAAAAGCTCAATTATTTCTTTATCATTTTGAGGCTCAATAGGCTTACTAGAAGAACTAGTACTTGCAATAGAAGCTTTACCTTGCATTCCCATGGCTGTGATTTTAGTCTCATCACCTGAATCAAATCCTAGATCTTGTTGATTTGTTCCAACATTCTTTTGTTTTCCCTTGTGGTTAAAATTCTTTGATCTCATTTCTGGATGTAGTTTCTAACAATGGTCTTCATCGTGGCCTTCTTTTGAACAATGTTTGCATGTGAATTTTTATCTCTCTTTCTTGACTGTAGCATTCTTTTTTCCTTTGCCTTTAAACTTACCCTTTCCTTTGCCTCTAGATTTGGATGGATTCTTGCTAGTCTCTTGAGGAACATTCTTCCCTCTTGCTTCTAAATGAGTGGCCTAAGCACATACTTCATCTATATTGATGGGATTGAACATAAGATTTGCATGTCTCAAATAACTATGTAATTCACCTATGTATTTAAGGAGAGTGTACTGTGAAGACAAATATACACCCAAGATTAAAGATATTCTTCTAAATTCTTCTGTGTAAATTTGAACACTCTGACCTTTAGTGTGTCTAAAAATTTTCCAATCCATAATTTCCTTTTTCATGTAAGATAATGGATAAAATTTCCTTATTAATGAAAGTACAAAATCATTCCAAGAAGAGATAATTTTACCACTTTTCTTCAAGTCTTCTTGAGTTTTGGCCTCCCATTAGATGAGATCTACACTTTCCAAATGAAGGGAAGCAAGCTGGATCTTGGTCACATCATCCTTAATCCTTTGAATCCTACAATAGATTTCAATCTGACGAACTCAATTATCCAAGATTTGAACATTTACTTCTTCGTCATATATATGTAATTCAAACTTGACATCAAGATTTAACAAAGGAGATTGAGCATGTCGTTTTATATATCTTAGAGTAGTATGTGCAAGAGATGAAGTAGATGAGGATTGAGGTGAAGATGTAGGTGAAGGAGGAGTTGGAGGTGGAGGCTTGCTCCCATCACCACCATTACCATTTGGTTGATTTGAACTCTCTCCATGAAGCCCTGTTGTCCTCTCTTCATATAAAACTATCACCATTTCGGACATGTCAAAGAAATCCTTTCTGAATTCTCTCTCATTCTCAAACATCATCTCATGTCCCTCTTCATGTGCCATGACTAGTGGATTTTGAGGAGTTTGTGACCTCCTTGAATCAATTTGAGGATTTGTTTCTTCACACACTCCTTCTCCTCTTTTCAATTTTAACCTTGTAAGCATCATAAAACACTTGCAAAGACAGTCAAACCTTCAACATAACCATTCTTTGATACAAAAGTGATATGAAATTAAAAACTTGAAGGTTTATTAAAAATTTGCAAGTAAGTTTATGTCTTGTGGGCAATGGATCAAGTTGCAAAAGGACATAAACTTTAGTGCTTTTAAAACTTCATTTGCATAAATAAAACAGAGAAATATGAACCATTAATATCAACACAAAACAACAAATTGGTAACGGAGTTCACCCCTCTTGACCTACATCTTTGGGCCCAGATTCGAATATTGGGCCTCTTCAATTATATGATAAAATATGAAATTACATAAATTTACAGTGGTTAAAAAGTAAAAATAGTGCAGTGAATGGATTCAGAATGCTCAAAAACCCTTATCTAGGCTCTTCTTGAGCTCAAAAAGTTTGAAAAATGATCAAGATATGCCTCCTTGAACAAATTTTGCTAATTGTTTTACAAATCTACAATTATGGCTAATGATCCTATGAATTTTACCTTTCTACCAACCACCAAGCGACAATTTTGCCTGGCATCGATAGAATTCCCACCACAAAAGGGTCGAAATGTCGCCTCCTTAACTGCAACAATATCCCTTAAGCACTGGTCAAAGTCACATTATCACCATGTGACTAGGGATTGGGGCTAACCGTCTTCCCTGCTAGCTTAGCTCCCCTCTCCAGAAAATGTTGTTCATGTCGTATTAATTCAACCAAGTGCTGGGGCTTATTTTCCTGCCCCCTTCGCCTAACCCTTTGTCATTGGTTACATGGACTCCTTGTGGCTCAAGGCCAGAGCTAACCGCTACATTGAGCTTCATTCACTCTCTTATGGTCGCATGATGTGATACGATTTGGGACTAGGGCTAATCACATGAACCATCTCCCCCAATGCGCCATTATAATGATTTTAAATAAAATTGTTGCCTCATACATGTTAAGAACCACACGTAGCGTGATTGGTCGAGCACTCATTTTGGATTTGGGAGGTTATGGGGTGAAACTCCGTAGAGTTGGTCGTTCATTTGAACAAATTTTGGGCCTCTCCTAGAGTACCAAGTGGCATCTTGGGATTAGGCCACGTGTCACTCCATGACTGACTTGTACCATAACCCTTCAACCAATTAAAATGTTCCAACCATTCATGTACGGTACTGTCAAGTGGGAACACGATATTGGTCTGTAGCGTTCACTTTGCATGCTTAGTCATATGTTGACATTAGTGTACGGTCTGCCCAGTTAGCAGCCCAGTCAACCCTACTACTTGACTTTTTAACTCTTTGGCCAAAACTTCAAATGTGATATATTGAGCATACCATGTCGGTTTGAGGTGATTCAAGTGACGTTGGATTCAAAATGATGAGCACTACAATCTAGCATTTGTCCCAAGCAATTTTGAGCATTTTTTCTAATCCCCTGGATCAAGTCAACAAGTGACACAATCAACAAATAATAGGACAGTGTTGCAAAATCAAGCAACCACTAATCCAAGTACAATTCAGAGACCCGCAACATCATTTACTTCAAGTGCAACATTAAGTGACATGTCAAGTCCATCTTCTGCAAGCATAAGAAGACAAAAATTTAGAAATTTAAGTGAAATCTATGAGCAAAATGAAGTTGATAGTAATGCAGGTCTAAATTCTTTATTTGCATTATTTTTAAACGTAGATGAGCGAAGCTATTTTGAGGATTCAATCAAAGAAGAAAAATGGGTAGAGGGAATGAATGAAGAAATAGAAGCAATAGAAAAGAATGATACATGGGAGTTAGTGGACCTTTCAAAAGGAAAATAAGTCATTGGAGTGAAGTGGGTATATAAGACCAAGAGAAACATTGAAGGAAATATTGAAAGGCATAAATCAAGGCTAGTTTTCAAAGGATATAAGCAGTAGCATGGAAGAGATTATGCAGAGAAATTTGCGCTAGTTGCAAGTATGGAGACAATGCATACAGTGTAGTCAATTGTCACAACATAAATGGAAAGTGTATCAAATGGAATTGAAATCAACGTTATTGAATGGAGTGTTGAAAGAGGAAGTATATCTTATGCAACCACCCAGTAATGAGGTAGAAGGCCAAGAATACAAAGTGTATATGTTGAAGAAATATCTTTATGGGTTGAAGCAAGCACCACGTGCATGGTATAACAGGATAGTTTCTTACTTGATGGACAATGGCTTTGAAAAATGTGATGCTAAGCCTACTCTCTGCATTAAAGAGAGTGATGGTAAGGTTGTTATTGTTTTTCTATATGTATATGACTTAATTTTAGAGGGAGTGATGATTTCCTCATTGTTAATTTCAAAGAAGTCATGAAAAGTGGGTTTGAAGTGACAAACTTGGGGTTGTTAACATATTTTTGGGTGTAGAAGTGAAGAAAACAGAAAATGTTATTTTTATTTTTCAAGTATGTAGCAAACATTTTGGAGATGTTTAATATGCAACACAATAAGCCTGCGCGAGCTCCAACTGTCATGGGATTGAAATTAAGTAAAGAACATTGCAACAACCATGTCAATCCAACATTATATTAAAGTATGGTGGGTAGCTTAATGTATTGGAAAACAACTATGAGTGATATAATGTATGCAATGAGCTTGGTGTCAAGGTTCATGAAACACCCAATGAGACACATTGGCAGACTACCAAAATAATTTTAAGGTATATCAATGGGACAAAGGAGTATAGTATTTTGTACGTCGCAATAAAAATGATTTTAGGATGGTTGGTTACACTAACAGTGACTGGGCAGGAAGTGTTGATGATAGAAAGAGCACGTCAGAATATGTTTTTCATTGGGGTTCGAGAGGCATTTCATGAGCTGCCAAGAAGCAGTCGATAGCGTCACTGTTGACACAAGAATATGTTGCAGCAATAGAAGCAACATGTCAAGCAGTTTGGATGAGAAGAATGTTGAAGGATTTATGCCATCAACAAGAGGGAACAACAACCATTTACTGCAACAACAATTCTGCAATTACACTATCAAAGAATTCTATTTTTCACAAGAGAAGCAAGCACATTGACACTAAATATCATTTTATTAGAGAATTGATTAACAATGGTGAAATTGTGTTGCAACACTGTAGGTCATAGGAGCAATTTGTAGACGTCTTCACAAAGCCATTGGCACGTGGAAATTTTATTTATTTGAGAGATTGGTTGGGAATTATCAATAGCAATAGTTGTGATTAAGAGAAAGTGTTGGAAAAATTAACCCCAACTACCGCAGTTATGAAATTGACAACAACCATCCTCTGAAGTACAACAACAATTCAAAACCCATTTTTCCTTGCATGGAGAAAATTTTATTTGCAAGTGGAAGGAACTGGATTAAATGAAATGAGTGGGAGTAAAAACTTCCCATTCCGCAATGCATCAGATAATTAAGAGAAAATGATCATTTATTGTAGGGTTGGTAAAAGGTATGATCCACACTTCTATTCTGCTACTGATATATATACTCTGCAACATAGAAAAATATTTTTTTTGGTACAATCTCCCATTCTGTGTCATAATACTTTGACTTTGTCACGAATTAATGTATTAAAAATGTATGTTTGAACATATAAGTATATATAATTTCTTTTGCTTAATTGTGGGTATAAGTGAGGTGGGAGGAGAAAATTGTGGAACAATTTTTGGTGGGCAAGTGAAACAAAACAGCTAGTAAGTTTTACAGTGTGTTACTACACAATCTATGTAAGAAATCTTATTTTTACTTGGTGAAAGAGCCACAACTTCAATATGAATGTATTTCACTCATTTAAAAATATAATTAAAAATTTTATTCATGTTGCTACCATTTTACTCTGTTTAACTGTCCATAAAATTTATGAGTTTTTTTTTATGTTTTGTTGCGCAATATGAATTAATCTCTGCGACTCTTGTTCTAAATAGACCTCTCTGCCTCATCTTTTAGATATTAAGTGTGACTGGAGTTTATTCGAGCCAGTGCTTCGTTTCTTAAACTGGTGGCAGACATGATGAGTTTCTATCCCTAAATTGATACGCCATCTGCCACAATAACAACGAGGTGCCCTTCATTTCCCCGCTCTAACAAACAATGTCATGCAAGTAGTATCACATAGTTGCGTCCTAGGCCCATTAGGTTTTCCAGCTCTATTTCTGCTCTTCATGAAATCCTCGACTAGAGATATTTGTATCAAACTGTCCGCGGGAATTTCTTCACTTTTTGAATGCAGAAAAGGAAAAAAAAAATTCTTCAGATTAAAATGAAGCAAATGATCATAACTCTATTTCTGCAATGTAAGTAGTGAAAAAAGATAGATCCACAATTTGCATTTGATCTAATGCAACTTTCCACTCATTTAGAGTTGTTTTGGAAATGATGGTCGCAGTGAACACATCTATAGCTAACGGAAAACCTTGAAACTTAGAGGAAAATTCTCTGCCAATATCATCTATATTATTGTCAAGAACTTCTTGACCTCCAAAAACCACATCGAAAAATAACTCTTAGGCTTCTTTTGTGGACAGAACCGGAATTCTTATATCGATTTCTGATTCTCTGAATATTTGAGCCAATCACATGGACATGGACATGGTCAATTATTTGATATCACCTATATCTATCCGATTGCCAAATATTCAAAAAATCAACAATCTAGATAAACTCAGAGGGACAAAGGTAATATTCTCACTACCGCATTTGCCTCTGCTCAGATTTACAACCCTCAAATTCACTCTTTGGCTGGTGAATGAACAACATGACCAGTTCACTCTTTGACTACTTTGACGAAACTTTTAACATCTGGTTCAAATTTCCAGGCTTCCTCATATTCCCAACCCACAATGATTCACCTTTGCACCTCTAGGAAGACACCAACTAACATTCACAAATCTCATAACCTGGCTCTAAATGTATGGACATTGGAGCATTTGATTTATCTCTACCAAACCAATTTCACTCTGAAATTAGCGGTTAGGATTACTAAACACCCATATAAGAGGCAGTGTCTATAGCCACTTTTACTGGGATCTCACTTGTTATTAATGCTAATTAAGATGGAGTCTTTCCACTTTTTGATATGCTATATATTTTTCATAAATAGCATGGAAAAACCATAAAGGTTTATAAACAAAGAACAAAGTAACTTGAGAACTAATCAAATTTACTTAAACCACTCTAACAAGATTATTTACTAACGCATTATAATTTACTTCAACCATATAATTCAATTCAATGCTTCATTAATTGAATTTCATTCTTATTCTTTTGAAACCGGTGTCTCAACTATTTTATGTGTATGTAAGCATTGCTGTTAATTGAGATAGTGATCCAACTTTTACTACTATTATTAGTATGTATATTTGAAAGGATTTCCTATTATTATGTACGTAGATTATTTTTCACGGGAGGGCATTAATTTTCATATTGTGAGTTCACTCATTTTAATCGATGTCCATGTCCTTATTCAGTTTATGTAGTAGTGATGTTTTGGAATATTAAACAGTGGATTTTGCCGGTCCGTTACTACACTCTTATTGTTTGAGAACTTTCGAGCTTTTGATATATTCCATAATATATTTTAAGGAAGAAATTTCCATGAATTTTATTGTATTAAACTATTATAATAGTTAAGCGAGTTGGAAATAATTGACTTTCAAGATCCAATGGGCTGTGAAGAAATTTCCATGAATTTTATTGTATTAAACTATTATAATAGTTAAGCGAGTTGGAAATAATTGACTTTCAAGATCCAATGGGCTGTGTAAATTTGTGTAAAAGAGAGATGGAGAGATGTCTTTATTAGTTGATATTAACAACTATCGAAACTGATGTTCCATTTCAGATGGCAGCCGTCTCGCCATCTAAACTCGTTCATAATCTTTGAAGTAGTTTTTTTTTTATTTTTATATTATTTACGGAACACATATGTAATATGGCCCCTCAGGAATTGAGCGTCGTTTTCCAAATCAATTACTCAATAAAAATGGGCTACCAATAAATCCCATGGCATCCAGTCATAAATGAATATATACTTAATGTTCGATTTCTGTCTAAACAAAATCGAACTGTGAGTATATACAACTGCCGTTTATTTATGACCCGATGGCATAAGATTTATTGGTAACCATAAAAATGTGCCTTATTTGAGCACGCTGCGTTGGGAAGCTTTTACCAAATTTGACTGTAAATTTGATGGCCTTTACTAGCCGGGAGGATGTAAAGTCATTTTTAAGATTATTTTATTTATTTATACTGAATATAAAGCCATTCAAATATATGGGCAGCCAACTTCCGGCCATTTCGATAATAAAATATTTAATGTTTTATAAACCTTCAACCATTTTATATAACAATATAGGATAATTTTAATACAGGGATATATAGTATTTTTCAGGTTTAAGTGAGTTGGTCGCGGTGGTCCGAAGTTGTGCCTTTAATCCAATGACGTAAGCCCAGTGAAATCCCCGACCGTACACCTGTATTTTGTAAAGTCAACGCAACGTGGGAAATGGTGCTATTGTCGTTTGTATTTAGAGCAGTCTCCCGAGAAAATCTCGATTTTAAAGTTGTTGTTTTTAAAAAATCGTTGATATATTAAAATTGAGACAATAAGATGCTTGAAGACCTAAATTAGCACATCTACTTATAATCTTGGTAGAATCCGTGAAAGTTCAATTTTAATGAGCAAAACGTTTGGCAAGGGAATGTTGAAATATTCAAATAGGTTTAAAATGTTTATGTGCATAATTTTTAAAAGATATTGCATAGTAAATAAATATTTTTCTAATTAATTACATTATTAGGATTTAGTTGATGTTACAAATTAATTAATGTGGTTTATTTGTGGGATAAAGTGAAAAAATTACACAATCTTTATGAATAAATAGTAGGGATGCATCAAAATAATTTTAAAAAAGTGATTAATTAATTGAAAAATATTTATCTACAATATGGATCACAAAAGTATCAAATCTAATAATATTGAAAGGTATAAAATGATTTATTTATATATAAATCATTAA
>APFE030777401.1:5753-32271 GCA_000404065.3 Pinus taeda
ATGATTTTTTATTAATGAATTGTTTCATATACTCCTTGGTCTATATGTTGAATATGTTTTGTTTTATGAGATATTCAGGTGTTATGTAATCGTTTGATTGTTAGTGGATGCAGGTTTCGAAGTGAAGGAGGAGCTCATCTGGATCGACGAGGCTAGACTACTACAACAGCGTTGGACTACAGGTAGGATCTAAAACACTTGGTTTCTCGTATGATAATGCATGTTTAGAGAAGGATTGCTCTTAATTGTCTTTTTTGTCACTAGAAAGTCTTAGGCTTCTAGGGAGGTTGGTTTTGTCTGAAAGATTAACTCTTTCCGCATGACAATAACTATAAGGAAAATAACTGAGAAAAGAAAAACATGTTAAGAAATATGGATTCATTCATAAGAAATTGACATAGAAAGAAAAAAACATCACAAACTCACTGCACATGAATTCCTCAAAAATAGTTGCAACTGCTCCTTTGATTAGCTGAGTGAAAACATTAGATACAAATCCTCTCCTTTGAAGTCAAACCCTTCTCTTTGAATGAGAAATGATACATATATAATAAAAAAACAACTTCCCCACCTTCAGGGGTCAAAGCCCTAAGTGGTGGAACAATTTCCAAGAATCTCTCAACCAACAAGTGAGAGTGAGAAGGTAAAAAACAAACTCTTATCTTAGACTTTGATTTGAGTTTTGCTTTATTTATGAGGCCTAGTTAACCATAAAAACAACCTATTATGCTAATTTATTCATGATTACATCATATAGACTTCGAACTACTGAAGTTACATGATCAATTTACCTTTGACCAAGTCAAACTAGAAATTTGAGAAATTACACAATGGAATTTTTAATTAAAAACTCAGAAAATTATAGAAGCACAATGCCAATTGTGAGGCCTCTCTTAGGTGCCTTCCTGATGTCAAATTTGATCTATAAAAGAATGGTAAACTAGCCTTTTTTTTCTAGTTTCCCGAACATCTTAAAATTTTTAAAATTACCCAAGGGAAGGCCTTGAAAAACGTATTCTCCCAAGGTGTCTCCAAAAGCGCAACGCCTGTCAAAAAGAGGGGCAAAATGTTGATTTTTGACCCCTTTTTCTCATTTTTCTAAAAATCTGAGCCTGTCTGGAATATGAGGAAATGAGATTTGAGAGGATGCCATCATATTTCTAGAAATGCAAGCCACTTATTATTTGGATCTTTGAGGAAAAAGCACAGTGCCAAGGTGCTGTGTTTCTGTAACTAGTGTATTTTCTGAATTTTGCACCAAATTTCACCAAAAACCAAAAATGCTCAAAAAAATCCCAAAATTGGTCCAGAATTTCCAAATGAGGTATGTTATGATCTCATGGATGCTTCAGCAAGTATCTCCAAGTTGTCTCTCTCATGTTTTATTTTTAGGGTTTCCTTCAGCTTGTTTTGCATTTGTTTGACCTTGATGTTGCAAATCTTGTTCCTAGTTTGGTAGTGGTGGGCCATGTGCCTCAATAGCTAATTATCCTTGTTAGCCTTGTCAAGAAGACTATCTAGATGCCCATTGATTTTTCCTAGCCAATATTCTCCATCTTCATTGATTTCCATAGCAATTCTGTCTTCAATATCCAAGTCCTCATCTAATAGGTTTTGGTCTTTTTCCTTCTGCAATGCTCTTTTGAGGCCCTTTGTGCTAGGCTTATTCTTTCTAACCTACTTTTCCTACTCATCTGCTCTAGCATTGCTTTAAATTTTACCTCTTGCTTCAACATCTTGGATTACTCTTTTTCCATGATTAGTTGTTTGACCTTGAGTTAACTGTTTTCTTGCTCAAGGAAAGAAATGATAAATCTGGCCCTTGCCAAATTGTCCATGATCTCTTTGATATGGGAATCATTCTCCTTGATATCTTGTTTCAAGTAATTCTCATCTACTGCCTCCAAGTCAACTAGGTCAAAGTCATGCTCAATTATCTCCTCATCCTGTAAATGTGTTCCCTATTGTGTTGATGTAGAAGGCTTGTCCCTTTTGTCAACTTGAGTAGTAAACACAAGTCTTTTTCCTCTCTGATATATTTTGGTCACCTCAGGTCTAGGTGCCTTGGGAACCTCCTCTAATTTGCTTGATGACCTTACCTCCATAGGCTGTGCTGATGTGTCTTAGTGATGACTTGGTGAAGTAGTTTCATGCCTCTACAAAGCTATTTAAATGAAGGTATCCCATGCCATGTTCTTTTCTGCCAACTAATGGAGGACTACAACCTTTATCAAACTGTGATGGAAAAGGCTAGGGTAATGCTATTTGTTTTTCATTTACACCTTTTCAGACATTTTGATGAGACTTCTACACAAGTAGTTACACAGGTTAAGAGGTTTTACAACTATGAAATGCATTAGCAGCCCAATGTGGTATTGATACAATCTGGAAATTCTCCCTTCACAAGTGAAAAAATTCATCACAACCTTCATCCATGGTGCATACTTTTCCAACAAGTATCTAAATGGAATGATGTGTGAATGAGCCTCTCTGTAGGGTGATTTCAAGAAAGGTTTGTATTGCTCAAGGTATAGGCTTATGCCTTTGAACCAATACTCCCCATGATTTGGTATCCCTGTGGCAAGAGAGATGGCAACAATTGAGAATGTGAAATCAATCCTTGCTATGGTGGCTTTTTCTCCCTCCAGATTGGTGGCAATCTAATTAGTGAGCTGCTCATGAAAACCTACTTCACCCATTCTTTGATAAAATCCTAGGCATCTAACATATTTAAAGTAATGTCAAATGAATGGTGAAGAGTTGATCTCATTGCAGTTTGTGGGTGCATACCTTAGAATCCTCCCCCATTTTTGATGGTGAAGAATCTCCATCCATTTTGAAAACCCTAGATGGCAGGAAAATGGAAAAAACAATGAGAAATGAGTGAAATGGTGAAATGAGGGATTTAGGGAAGGGAAATGGAAATAGGGAAATTTTGGGAGATGGACAGGGGTTTTAGAAATATTTAGGGAGTTAAATGGAGGGAAATGAGAAAACAAAATTCAAAAACAATCCTAGCTTGGGAAACTACTCAATTTGATAGATAAGAGCTAGGGTTTGTAAGAAGGTGAAGTAAACTGAAGGGAAATGATTGTTTGGTGGATGGGATGGTGATTTGTATGAAAATAGAGGTACAATGATAGAAATTTATAGGGTTTGAATGTTACAGATGATCATTTTCAAGCTTTAAAACATGAAATTCATACAAACCCTAGATTATTAAACTCACCATCATTTATTTGTTTTTCCAAAGGAAAACAGGGAGTGAAATGAGTGTACTTACTTGCTAAATGGCTTATAGTGACAATAAACTAGAATTCCAGCTTAAAATTTTAATTTGGGTGATTTTCTATGATTTTTAGGAGACTTTGTCCCGTGTGCAGCGCAGTTCATAGAAGCACAGTGCCAAAGTGCAACATAATTCTTGTAAGCATAGCGCCTTTCCCAGAAACGCATCACAGTTCACAGAAGTGCATTGCCAAGGAATTTTTGCCAATTTGAACTGAAAAAACTTGTTTTTTCTCACCTAAGGAGGAATGATCTTGATAACCAAATGAGGTAGGGATGCAAATGAAGTGTGTATGATACTTTTTTGGGCTTTTATATACATGTAATGATTCCCCTTTGATTGATAATGGGCCCTACATGTCTTTTTCAAATATGACTTTCATTCCTTTTGAACTTGAAAACCTTGGAGATTTTTAACCTAGACTTCTTTTTATCTTTTTTGAACAATGAACCTTCTTTCTTTTGGAACCTTGAAACTGTAGCCATGAATTAATTATGAAATTACATCATAATTTATTGAAAAGAGATGATTATCACAACTCATCCTATGCTGGATTTTTATGCATGAAATGAAAGTGTTGGTGACCTTGAAACCCTAATGACCTAATGGAGACATTAGACTGAGTGAAATCATGACGATGATGACTGACATGATGATGATATTCTCTTTATGATGAAATACTCATCTGAGTGATTTAAGTGGCCGACATGTGAAATTCTTGAGAAAATAGAGATAATCCTAGACAAACTAACCATTGACCAACTTTCATTCTAAAAACCTAGTGACATGATACAATTTGACCTTGAGATCCCTAAAAAAACATAGTAAAATCATATTTGATCACTGGTGATAGGCAGAAATGACTGACACTAACATTGGCTATAGCTGGGGATGGTGGCTCCTTGGAGGTGTCAAGAACACCATAGACCAGGTAGCCTTATTCATTGGGTAATGGAGTCAAAATGAAAAAGACTAGACTTCAAACTAAAGACTGACTGACTATCTGATATGACATGACCCTAAAAGAAAAATAAAACCAACAATTGATCAAAGAAGTCTTATGGCCTTCTCCCCGGGCTTCAAACTGCTATGATAGCCACTTAACACTTGGACATGAAAAGTAACTGGTATATACAATGGTAATGAAAATTTGCAGAATTTTTTTGAAGTATGGTAGTGCTTGAGAAGCCTACCATTGATTGCTCGTCCTGAATAATCTTCCCCATTCATTTCCTCCAATAGAAAAGCATTCTTTCCTCTGAAATATGAGATTCTGTACTGTCCTTTCCATAAATTTTCAAACTTGCCATGTTTGCCTTTTTCTTCATTTCTCGCATCCCAACAAAGAACCAAATCACCTAGGTTGAAATTGTCTTATTTTGTCTTGCGATCATAGATATTTTTAATTCTTTCCTGAAGTTTAGAAGTATTTTGAAGCACTTCCTCCCTAGTTTGCTGCAAATGGATCATCTGACTTATTCTTTGCTACATATCATTTGTTTCGTTGTCCAATTCTTGCAGAATTTTCATGACGGGGACAACAAGAAATGAAGGAAAAACAGTATCAACCCCATAAACCAACTAAAAAGGAGACATACCTATGGATTTATTAGTACTGACTTTGTCTGCCTATAGGGCATTAATGAGCCTTTTGTGCCAATTCTTCTTATTGACTTCTAAAACTTTCTTGATAATGTTGATCAAAGATTTGTTGGAAGATTTAACCAAACCATTCCCTTGTGGGCGATAAGCAGTATAATTCCCCAATACAATATGATACTTTGCAAAAACATCCACCATCTTCTTGGACTTGAAAGAAGTAGAATTATCAGTGATTATCTTCTGCAGACAACCAAATCTAGACAAGATATTAGATTTAATCAACTAAATGATAACAAAGCAGTAGCTTGCCTGGTTGGGATTGCCTCAATCCATTTTGTAAAATATTCCGTGGATGTTAGGATCCATTTGTGCCGCGCAGACGATGAAGAATGGATTTCACCAATAAAATCAAGACCTCATTACTGGAAGGGAGCTGTGACTAAAATAGGCAGCAAGGGTAATGGTAAAAGTTTTCTTTTTCCCTGGAAAATCAGACGTTCATGACATATCATCACTGTTTTATATACATAAGAAAAAAGAGTGGCCACCACAAAAGTAGGCCAATAAAAACCAGCTCTCGGAATTTTGTTTGCCGTGGTTTTCCAAAAAAGGTGGCCACCATAATATCCTTTGTAGAAATCTCTCATTACATCCTTTGCTTCATTTTCAACTAGGAAGTTCAACAACACACCACCCATATCCTTCCAAAACAAAACACCATCAAGAATAAAATATTTTGAAGCTCTTAACTTTAAGGATCTACTTGTACCTTTGGGCACTTCTGGTGGAGGATTTAACTTCTGCAATACATAAACAATGTCAGAGTACCATGGAGATGAAGTGAACATGTTAGACACTTGTAACTATGCATCTTCTTCTTCTTCTTCAGAAAGGGTAGCAATCATATTGATATCTAATGCATGAAAATTAGATTCAGCCATAAGCTTGGCCAAACCTTGTCCCTTGATGGCATTTTTGGGCTTTATCTCCAAATCATTTTCTAACATGGCTGCGATCCATTTTCCCCATCTCCCTTCTGGATCGATCTGCATAAGAACTTCTTTTACAACTGCTATCAAAACATAAGCAATGGTGTGAGAATGAAAAATGTATACTCGAAAAGCTTTGAGCGCTTTTACCAAAGCCAAAGCCTACTTCTCAATTATATTATATTTCAGCACTGCATCCCTTATTGTTTGATTGAAAAATGCTACAGGGTGTTCATTTTTTTGATATTTCTTTTGCATTAGGACAACTGGTAAGGTATGCTCAGAAGAAAATGAAAATATGATGAAATATGAAGTATAATTAGGACTGATCAAAGTAGGAGAAATAGATAATGCAAATTTGATCGCATTGAAATATTTCTTGGCATTTAGAGACCGTTTTAACTCACTGTCCTTTTTCAACATGTCTGTCATTTCTCTCAAATGTTCAACGATATTGGAGATGAATCTCCTCAAAAAATTGATCTTCCCATTAAATGAATGAATTTCTTTTCCATTCCTTTGGAAATATAATTGCTGAATGGCGTGAACTATTGCAGGGTCAATGCGAATGCCATCCTTGGATATAATATGCCCCAACAACTTACCTTCTTCTATGGAAAATAAGCTCTTTTTTGGATTTAGTGATATGCCAAATTTTCTGCATTTCTGAAAGACAATTCTCAAATGATGTAAATGGTCTTCATCAAATTTAGAAAAAATTGTGAGATCATCTAAATAAATCACTAGAAATACATCCTTTTCATTAAGGAAAGCTATGTCCATAGCCCGTTGAAAAGTCACTCCTGCATTGTTTAATCCAAATGGCATCTTAGCGTTCATGAATGTACCCCATGGTGTTGTGAAGGTTGTTTTCAATTGGTCATCCTTATGTACCAAAATCTGATTGTACCCAGAATATCCATCAAGCAATGACATCCTGGAAGACCCAACTACCTTCTGAAGAATATGATCCATATTTGGCAGGGGATAATTGTCCTTCAAAGATACTTTATTTAAATTTATGAAATCAATGCAAATAAGAATCTCCTCGGTCTTCTTTCTCACTTGCACAAGATTGGACATCCATTCAGAAAATCGAATAGGAACTATAATACTAGATTTATAAAGCCTATTTACCTATTTTTCAATGGATGGAAACAACTTAGGATTAATCCTCCTCAGTCTCTGGTGAAATGGATTTTGATGAGGTTTAACCGGTATAATGTGCTGAATGATGTTCTTATCATAAACCTTTAAATATGAATAGTCCCAAGAAAATACATCAGAAAATTCTGCCATCAAAGCAATGCACTTACTTTTCATCTCAGGAGATAAAGAATTTGACAATTTGACCATCTTAGGCTTGTTTGTTGTACCAATTTTCACATCTTCAACACCTTTCTTTGTGGGAACCATAGTAGGATTTTTAGCAACATCATCACGATCAAATAACTCTTTCAAAGGTACAAGACCTCATGGAATTTTATTATCTTTCAACTTCAATATTTCAATCTCGGATGCTTCAATTCCTGGATCATTCTCATTAGATGCATCATCAATATGAGAATTCATAAATTCATCTTCCATCTGCAGAAAATTATTGATCTGTTTTTCATCCCAAAACACCTGCCAATATCTTTTATTATTAGGAACAAATAGATGATGTTTAACATGAATTGAATACTTCTCATTGGAGTGAATGGGAATCTTCACCATACTAGTTCCAGTAGCAAGAGAATCAACTATAATATTCTGAGTTCTAGGAATCAAAGACAAAAAATATTCTGAAAAAATTTGAAGAATGTCAAGGAAATCATTGCTATAAACTCTCATTCTTGTATTCTTGGCCTGGTATTCCCCTTTGACTTGTTTGATTACCAACTCGGAGTCACCATAAATAGAAATTTTCTTTGCTCCCAACTTTTTCAGAATTTTAAGGCCAACAATCAATGCTTCATATTCCGCCTCATTGTTTGAGCAATCAAAGGGAAACTTGTAAGAGCT
Source organism: Pinus taeda (assembly GCA_000404065.3). Lineage (NCBI taxonomy): Eukaryota > Viridiplantae > Streptophyta > Pinopsida > Pinales > Pinaceae > Pinus > Pinus taeda. Next base: position 13,638 of record APFE030777401.1, read on the forward strand.
CATTCTTACATTGCATGGAATTTTACATGGATGATGCAATGGACCATGAATCCACACACAAATCCCAGCTCCTTCTTTCCCCAACACACCATCAAAATCCATGGTCCAAAGACAATTTTCTTCATCTGGAAACAAAACTTTGGAAGGCTGAACTGTTTGATTTTTTGGGGGATGACTCACTGTCTCAATAATCTCTGTTTTTTGCACTGACTCAACAATCTTTTCAAGATAATTTTCTGACTGAAACCAATCTTCATTCTTTTCCTTTTCTTTAGCAATCAAAACTTTCTGTACACTACTTATAACATCCAAAACTTCTGAAATTTCTACAAGTTAACTATCATGATATACTGAATTCATATCATTATACAAAATAAAAGAGTCTAGATCGGTATGTACATCGTGGATGGGGTAATTAATTGGTTTTTCTTTGCTACTAATCATGAATTTCATCTTCTTCTCTCAGTATAGTTTTCTAAGTTGCGCAAATACTGGAATAATAAATATGAAACATCAAGTTGTAAGGTTCCTTTTAGCTTCTCCCCCAAGATCATGAGAGCAACATACCAAACCAAGGAGGAATATCAATGACCACTATGTCCATCAACACATTCTTGGATAGAATTTGGTCCAGGGACACTACTAAGTCTTTGATAAGGCTAAGACATTTCACTTTTCCCGAATCAAATGAGTAGAGGTCATGATAAGGTCGGGTGATACTCAATCCTAGTTTGTCCCTAATAACTTTTGGCATAAGGTTATGTGAGGCATCGAAATCTGGCATGGCGTTATGGAGGATGAAATCATGAAGCTTGAGACTAAGATAGAAAGGTGGGATTTCACTGTCTTCAGGACTTACCTCTAAGGTTGGACCAAATAGAATTGTAGGCTCATCATCGACAACATTAACTATGTCTGACATTTGGTCTACCTTTAATATTTTAGCAATCTGAAACTTGTACTTATCATTCTTTACTAATTCAGTGAGAGGAATTGAAACTTTCAATTTGGAAATTTTATTCTCTAAACTAAATAGATTTGATTTCTTGTCTACCTCTTTTGCAGTGATGTCCTTCTTTTCAATCTTCTCTTTAGCTTGAGACTCCTTCTTCTGAATTTCACTTTGAACCTCTTTATCCTTCCTCACATTGCTCGTAGAGGCTTCATTGGTTTTATCCTGACTCAATATGACGATCACTTTTTCTTTATTTTGATCTACAGGGCTTGTTTCTTTGCTTTGTGTATCTTTCTGTGCATTCTACCTTTTCAGATTCAATGTGACAGGTACATTTCTGTTTCATAAATTGTATTACTTCTACAAATGGATGAGAGCATCATGATATCCTCATTGGTATTCTTCGGTTTGCACCACCCATAGATAATCACTTGCAAGTACAAGATGCTGATCACTTGGTATAAAAGACTCATGAGAAAACTGATCTTCCTCAGTTAGAAAAGTAGGCAGCTCATCTTCCTCAAAGAAATGATTTGCTTCAACAATTTCTTCTTCATCCTCTTCTTGTCCTTTAGTGTAATTTTGCTGAAATGGAGTTCTTACCTGTCCGTGAGGATCCTGATTTCGTCGCTATTTCTGCTTATTTCTGAACTGTTGTTGTTGTTGCTGTTGCTGTGCTCGATAATTTGGATTCCTTACTGAAGGCTCCACTTGTTGATCTATTATAAACATTTTGTCCATCATTATTTCCAATTATTTTATCAAAGTCTCAAGTTTTACATCTGAAGATGAAGTGGACTCTTCTTTAAAGGAAACTCTCTTTGCAGGTTTCTTAGGTTTTATTTTAGATTTCTTGATGAGCAGATTAGCTTCGACACTTACTGCATTTCATTGCATTTCTTCTAGAGTTGTAGGGTCTCTCTCCCTAAGATGATATGCCATGTCTGGGTCGAAGGCATCTGAATAATGGATAAATGCTAAACCACGTGGAGGTTTCATATTGTCAGGAATGGAATTATACACCATATTAAACCTTGTTGTGAATTCCTCCACTATCTCGTTTGGGTTTCTTTTCATGGAATTACACTCAGCCAAAATATGCAATGGATTTTTCTTTTCTTGCCATCGAAATAAGAAAAAATCTATTAAACGCTGAGATATATTGATAGAATTAGTGGTCAAACTGTGAAACCATTTATTGACATCTCTAGAAAAACTCTGAGCTATGATTCTCATCTTAGCATCTTCTTCATCAATCTCTTCAAGGTCAATAAAATCTACCAATTTATCAAATTTCTACTGGGCTATGATTTTTGAACTTCCATCAAACAGAGGGAGTCTTTGGCCATATTTTTGAGGTAGAGAAGCGAGTTGAGCAGGTAAGATTAGAGGGGAAAATCATGCCATGACTACTGGAAGATGTAGTAGACATACTACAATGGGTTGTGTAGATAAAGATGATGACACTAATGGAGGTGGTGTAAAAAGAGATGAAGTAGATGATGTATTTGAAGGTGCAGTAAGCTGATATTGGATGTAAGCTTTTTCACTGGTGATTTGAATTTGGTCAGCTAGACTCTGGAGTTTATCAAATTTTAACCATAGTTCATGATCAACTTTAGAAAAGAGGGCTTTAAAAGAAAGGAGGTGAGAATCAAATTGAAAAGGATCAAGTACCACTTCAGAAAGGCAAGGCTCAGATTTTAATATGAAAAGAGATAACTCAAACTAAATATCGAAAGAAAGATGCTCAACAATGAATAAATTATAACAACATCTTTCGGTAAAAATCACATAAGAGATATTCTTGTTGATGTGTTTCGAACCAGCCAGTGTGGTTCATCTTCAATAATTTTTTAGGCAAAGAATTAGTCCCTTCTAATTTTTGAGCTGTACCTTCAAAAATAAGTGACTTGAGGTTCCTAAGTAGTTTTTCTGGGTCATCAACAATAGAAGGTGGATTTGGGTCAGGATTTGACCTAGTATGTCTTTTAGGAGCCAAATTTTTTACACCTTAAACTTGATATAATTTCTTAAATAAGCCTATCTTTAGATACTGGAAGCTATCACCTACAGAACCAGTGTTCTTGAATGCTCTAATAGAAAAAATCCTAGGAATGATATATCAGTTGTTTCCCTAGCAACGACACCAAAATGTTATTCTCTACAATGTCCTAGGCCGAGGAGGAGATCGAAAGAGGTAACTTCAAACCACTTGTAGTTCAACAAAGAGACCTACTAAACCAGAGAATGATCTCTCTAAGGATTTCACAGTCAATGACTGGAAGAGAAATGGATTTTAGGCTAGATATAATAGTTTTAGATGAGTTTTTGAAAATTTAGGGTTTTTGGGTTGCTGGACCAGGAATGAGAAAAAGAAATTAGGTCAAGGTATCAAAGGGTTGTAGTAGCAGGAATAATGGAGGAGAAAGATAACAGTGTCCTGTGATGAATCTGAGAGTTTGGTCAATGTAGTGTAGGGTCTGAAAGTTTAGAAGATCATAATGATCATGTGTGTCATGAATTCATTAATCTAGAAGAAGAAATACATAGAAATGATTTTCCACATAAAAAAGCTTTAAATATAAAGAGTTCTACCTATATAAATGTAAGGAAAATCATTGAGGTAAGAAAAACATGTTAAGAAATATTGATTCATTCATAATAAATTGACATATAAATAAAACAACATCGCAAACTCACTGCATATGAATTCCTGAAAAATAATTGTAACTACTCCTTTGATTAGATGAGTGAAAGCATTAGATACAAATCCTCTCCTTTGAAGTCCAACCCTTCTCTCTAAATAATAAATGATACATATATAATAAAACAAATAGCTTCCCCAACATCAGGGGTCGAACCCCTAAGTGGTGGAATAGTTTCCAAGAATCTCTCAACCAACAAGTGAGAGTGAGAAGGTAAAAAAAAACTCTTCTCTTAAACTTTGATTTGAGTTTTGCTTCATTTATGGGGCCTAATTAACCATAAAAACAACCTTTATGCTAATTTATTCATGATTACATCATCTAGACTTCGAAATACTGAAGTTACATTATCAAGTTACCTTTGACCAAGTCGAACTAGAAATCTGAGAAATTACACAGTGGAATATTTAATTAAAAACTCAGAAAATTGCAGAAGCATAGTGCCAAATTTCAAGCCACTTTTAGGTGCCTTCCTAAAGTCAAATTTGAAATATGAAAGAACAATAAACTACCCATTCCTATCTAGTTTTAATAACATCTTTAATTTTTGAAAATGACATATGGGAAGGCCTTCAAAAATTGATTCTCCCAAGGTGTCTCCAAAAGTGCATCACTTGTAAAAAAGAGGGGCAAAATGTTGATTTTTGACCCCTTTTTCTCAATTTTCTCAAAATCTGAACCCTGTCTGGAAAACATGAGGAAATGGATTTTGAGAGGAGTCCATCATATTTTTATAAATTCAAGCCATTTGTCATTTGGAGCTTTGAGGAAAAAGAGCAACACCAAGGTGCTGTGTTTTTATAACTAGTGTATTTTCTGAATTTTGCACCAAATTTCAACAAAAACAAAAAATGCTCAAAAAGTCCCAAAATTGGTCTAGAAGTGCCAAATGAGGTATATTATGCTCTATGGATGCTTCAACAAATGTCTCCAAGTTGTACCTCTCATATTTGCTTTTTAGGGTTTCCTTCAGCTTGTTTTGCATTTGTTTGACCTTGATGTTGCAAATCTTGTTCCTGGTTTGGTAGTGGTGGGCCGTGTGCCTCAATGGATGGTTATCCTTGTTAGCCTTTTCAAGGAGCTTCTCTAGATGTCCATTTACTTTGCCTATCCAATATTCTCTGCCTTCATTGATTTCCATAACAATTCTGTCTTCAATATCCAAGTCCTCATCTAGTAGGTTTTGGTCTTTTTCCTTCTGCAATGCTCTTTTGAGACCCTTTGTCCTATGCTTCTTCTTTCCATCCTAATTTTCCTGTTTATCATGCTCATCATGCTCTAGCACTGCTTTACCTTTTACCTCTTGCTTCAACATCTTGGATTGCTCTTTTTCCATGATTAGCTGTTTGGGCTTGAGTTCACTATTTTCTTGCTCAAGGAAAGAAATGATAAATCTGGCCCTTGCCAAATTGTCCATGAGCTCTCTGATCTAGGAATCCTTCTCGTTGATAGCCTATTGCAAGTTTGAATTCTCATCTATTGCCTCCAATTCAAATAGGTCAGAATCATTCTCAATTAGCTCCTCATCCTGTAAATGTGATCCCTGTTGTGCTGACGTAGACGTTTTGGTCCTTTTCTCAACTTGAGAAGTAAACACAAGTCTTTTTTCCTCTTTGATATATTTTGGTCACCTCAGGTTTAGGTGCCTTGGGAACCTACTCTAATTTGCGCGATGACCCTACCTCCATAGGCTATGCTGGTGTGTCTTGGTAATGGCTTGGTGAAGTAATTGCATGCCTCTGCAAAGCTGTTTCAATGAAGGTATCCCATCCCATGTTCTTTTTCACCAACTGATGGAGGACTACAACCTTTATCAAACTGTGATGGAAAAGGCTAGGGTAATGCTATTTGTTTTTCATCTGCACCTTTTTAGACATTTTGATGAGACTTCTACACAAGTAGTGACACAGGTTAAGAGGTTTGACAACTGTGAAATGCATTAGCAGCCTAATGTGGTATTGATACAATCTGGAAAATATAACTTCACAAGTGAAAACTTCATCTCAACCTTCATTAGTGGCGCATACTTTTCCAACATGCATCTGAATGGAATGATGTGTGAATGAGCCTCTCTGTAGGGTAATTTCAAGAAAGGTATGTTTTGCTCATGGTCTAGGTTCATGCCTTTAAACCAATACTCTGCATGATTTGGTATCCCTGTGGCAAGAGAGATGGAAACAACCAAGAATGTGAAATAAATCCCTGCTATGGTGGATTTTTCTCACTTCAGATTGGTGGCAATCAAATTAGTGAGCTGCTCATGAAAACCTACTTCACCCACTCTTTGATAAAACAGTGAACCTTATTTCTTTTCGAACCTTGAAACTGTAGCCATGAAGTACTTATGAAATTACATAAGAATTTATTGAAAAGAGATGCTTATCACAACTCATCCTATGTTGGATTTTTATGCATGAAATGAAAGTGTTGGTGACCTGAAACCCTAATGACCTAATGGAGACATTAGACTTAGTGAAATCATGATGGTGATGATTGACATGATGATGATATTCTCTTTATGATGAAACACTCATCTGAGTGATGTAAGCGACTGACATGTGAAATTATTGAGAAAATAGAGATAATCCTAGATAAACTAACCAGTGACCAAATTTTATTCTGAAAACCTAGTGACATGATAAAATTTGACCTTGAGACCCCTAACAAAACTTAGTAAAAGCATATTTTATCACTAGTGTTAGGAAAAAATGACTGACACTAACAAAGCGCACAACACATCATCAGTGATCATTAAAACCCCTCCTTATCTATTACAATTGAACCCTATGACTAAAAAGATTCTCTCTCTCCCCTTAGCGCATTGTTGATCCACAGACAAAAAAATTGCATAAATCCATATAAAATAGGAGATTTTTAGGCTAATTTTTTCTTTCCATGAATGACCTATATCTGCAAATATTCAATGAAGCATGGAAAATATCTATGAGGATATATGAAGAGACTTTTTTCCCAGGGAAACATCCTAAAGACAACAACACCATTTTTTGACCATTGAAAGAAAAAATGGATCCCAATGATCAAAGTGGCTCATGAAGACTCCAAGATATTTCAATCTCGTTTGGAGGGTAGATGGAAAAAACAATGCAAAATCTATTACAGGTATTGAAGACATAGTGATGATGTCATTACTTATCAAAGAATCTTATGTACAAGTCACCATGAGTCCAAGTCATCGATGTTGTTGACTTGTCATTTTGTCTTCATAGGATATGTGGAAATTGTGATGTAAATTTCTAAAATATTGTAAATATAGATATGTGTAATTCCAAGATATATGGACAAAAACGCTACATGGAGAAGTCCAAAAGTCACATAGAATTCCATAGGTTTCTTAGAAGTCTAAAGGTCACTTAGAAGTTCAAAAGTCATATATAATTTCAAAGGTCACATTAGAAGTCTAAGATTCATGAGGAAGTTCAAAAGTCACGGTAAAATAGGCCTCATTACTCTAAGAGAGGACTTAGCAAGAAGTGGTTTAACACTCCACTATTGGAACTAGTGGTGTTCATTGCATTAATGTATCTTGGAACTTTTGCCTAATATCTGAATCTCTTTGAGCCAACACATTTTCATGTGTATATCGTGAATGTTTTGAGACTATTCTTTGGATGTTTGTGGTATATGTTGGCATTTATATGTACTAAAGAAATTGAACTATTTCGGTGACTTTGGTGCTCATCTCATTGAATATGTGTTGTATTTGTTTTCATGGTCATTGCATCTATGTGAAATATTTCGCTTGATGGCTAATGATTATTTCTCATGATGTGTGTGTGTATTTATTAGATTAGTATTAAAAATTATTTTTTAAAGGCTCATTGTAGTTCCCTTACAGTGCAAGAACCTTAATACAAATTCCAATCGAACATTTCACAAGGCATACTTGCTTGCTTATTCAAAAGTACATGTGCATTTCTCTCTCATGTTAACAACTGCAATCAAGGAAAATATTTAAGTAAATGGTAGACAGGTCACATTCTTGGATGGGACTCCTATACCAAAGTGTGTAAGGTCTGATTGGGACTTCATATCGGGGAGATCCCCTATATGTTGGTAAATCCAACACCATAAACATCTTGGTGCTAGAAGGAGGGAAGCCTTCATATGGTTGATATTTCACCTCATCTAAATAAACAAACTTCCATGCAAGGCAATAACATTCTGAGTACCACTCCAATTCATGATCTTGAGATTAGAGAGTCCTCTCATCAAAGTCTAGAACAAGATTTTGAAGTCATTGATGATCAAATCTTGACAATTCATCCTATCTCTTTAGTTCACAAGAGCTCTTGATTTACTTCATGTTGCTGCTATTCTACCTCATAAACCGATAAATAAAGAAACAACCCACAGTGGTGTATTAGTTTATTCAGTGGAATATTTGGTTATTGCAACCCTTGAAGATTTAGTTGATTCTTATAAAAGAATAAATCAACAAGGGAAGCTTCCACATATTGAGGAAGATTTAGTTGGTGAAGGGGAAGATTTTCAATTTTTTTATGAAGAATAGTCGGGACAAGGAGAAAAATCGAATTATAATGAATATTTGGGTGAAGAAGAAGACTCTTCAAATTTAGATGGAGAAGAGGAGGAGAAAGAAGAAATTTCTGATGAATAGCTAGATTGGATGGTTAAAAAGTCACTAGCCCTTACGAGAAATCTACATCGAGTGCCTAAACACATGGAAAAGCTGCTTTCAAAGTTCTATCCTGATAAGATACAAAATATTAAGACCACATTGACGACTTTTACATGCATTTGCAAATGCTTTAGGTACACTATGATGACATTGCTTGTAAAATTTTCCTATACACTCCAGAAGGTATAGCATTAGTCTAGTATCACAATCTTCTTCCTAATTCAATCCAGAGTTGGAGGAAGTTCAAAAAGTTGTTCCTGGATAAATTTGTTGATGACAAGATTCCCACCATGTTGCTAAAAGAGATAGAGAATCTTAAGATGGGGGAAAAGGAAAATGTAAAGGATTTCAATCAAAGTTTTACTCATTTATTGAACAATCTCCCCATAGATATTCAACCACATGATTCAATAACAAAATATTGCTATACAACTGCCTTGCCTACAAATATTTTCATGTTCATTAAACAAGATGCAAAGGAAACATTGGCCTTAAATTTTGCAGAAACAATCACTGTAGAGAAATACTTGCATTCTATTGAGGCTATCAAAGATCATGAAGATTCTAAAGGCTCCAAAGAAATTGGTAAGAATACTAAAGCCTCTTATAGTAAAGCCAAAGAAAAGGACTCATTTGATATGGAAACCTTGGCCAAGTCTTTGAAGTCACTCACTAACAAAGTATATAAATTAAAAAGAAGGTCAAGTGAGGTGTTGACCAACAATAGTTCTTTAAAGCTGCCTTTCTGTTATAGAAATTTTTGGGCACTTCAACCCCAATCACAAATGTCCATAAACTGAGGGCTCTTAAGTCCCTAAAAGTGTTGCTTCACTGCCTAAAGGAACAAGGTCAACTGATTACATCATCTCCCAGAAGTTCTCTACTGAAAACTGCTCATAAATGGTCAAAACTGGACCATACTGAAAGCTCAATGTAGAGGGTGCGATCCATATCACCTTCCCAATGTACAGGGTGCGATGCATACTGATTTGCTCCTCTGTAGGGTGCGATGGTCGGGAATGGATAAATGGCAGGGACAAAATGCGAGGTGGAAGATCATGGAATCTTCCAGAAGCTTCCCCTCTGACACTTGCCACTCCATTTTCAACCAGGGATGAGTAAGAGATCATCATTCTCCAAGTGGAAGCAGGAACTATGAGAGAGAAGACACTAATCAAGATCCAAAAAGATGACTCACCTCTCTGTAATCATCTATATATGGATCCCTCATCACAGAGATCCAGGGAGGCTGGAATTTTGTAACTTATAGAGAAGTGTTGTTGGTATTCTGGTGTACATTCATAGTGTTGGGTGATTTAGCTTTGCTTGAGGTGAAGAAGGGCTTCTTAGCTAGAGGATGATGTTGGGTCAAAGCACATGGTTGTAATCTTCTTGCTACTTTTCATCTGAATAAATCTATTCTTGTTTCCTTCCATATTCTTGTGCACTTGTTTATATATGCTTGTATATGGTTAATGCACATCTGATCCTGCATTATTTATGAACTTAGATCCTTGTTTCTTGCATAGTAGTATGTTGCTGTGATTCTACAGGTCCTTTTGAAGCTGAGCAGACAAAGAGAAAGCGGCAAAACTCTATCAAGAAGGAGAGGAAATCGAGCGCAAGACTCAGGTTGGCCCTCTTGGTTCTCCTCTCATCTATTTTCATAAAAGGAATCAATAGTAGACTTTGATTGTTTGTTTCTAAGATAACCACCCATCTTAGTGGGAATAGCAACATCCGTGTGGACACTATTCCCGTATAACACTTTCTATAAAAAGAAAAAAATAACCAATCAACTAAATCCATTCATAGCTCCAGTTTGGTGTTCACTATTGAAAGTTGGGGAATGGATAACTATTACAATTTTCACTAGGAGAAGCATTAAGAGAATACATGTCCCCAATGGAAAATAACATGAATGCTATGATGACTAACTTCGTAGATACTTTATTAGCAGAAGAGAAGTCTAAGTAGAGTGAAGAAGCAAATGAACCTATCATGGGTGAGGAAAGTTCAAGTGCCTTACATTTAATTAATGCATTCAATGTCATATCTAACGCTGATAAGAAAACTGCTAACAAACCACTAGCGAGTGAAGATATACTGATATAATTTGAGGAGAAAAGGACCTATTTCTAAGCAAGAGCTTAAAAATAAAATGTTGAGAAGGATTTTACCACCTTCAAATCCTGCTCATAATTTGCAGAATAAGTCTAGAAGTTCTCCCTTTTATAAGAACACTTCCACTAATAATAAGAATAAGTCCATCACTCCTAAAACTTCTAACAAAGCTACACCACTAGATATGTCAGTGCAACCTATGAATATTGAAAGTATTTATTATAATATTGCTGAGGATATAGAAATATCTCATGCCAATATTTCACTCGTGAAGATCATAGGACAACGTGAACTGATCATACATGAAGTCTCATCATTATCCCTGATAGGTAATGATTTTTCTACTTCTCAAGTTTTGTTTGATAAATCTTGTGACATTCTTGATTCTATAGTCAATGTTGTTTATTTGAATCCAAACACTTTCTTCCCCCTTTTCCTTTTAACGTTTGAAATATTTAATTATAACGTCGATAATTGTCTCATAGATCTAGGTACATTTTCAAATGTAATTCCATCATCTGCTGCTAAGAAAATTAACGCTAAATGGGAAAAGACCGATGCACGAATCATACAACTGGATAGATCATTGGTCCAAGAAATTGGTGAAATCCATCATTTTATTATTTGTTTCTCATCAGATTAGAGAGTTCACTAGTGCATTAATATTGTAATTGTGAACATGCTTTAACCCTATGGTTTGCTTTTGAGTAGAGATTGGTCCAAAAAACTACAAGGATATTTCTCAATAGGTTGGATACATTCGAGTGGAAAGTGAGCCTTACATGAAGTACACCATGACACCACTTGAGGGCTTTGCAGGCATAATTTTTGGAAATTGTTTCTTAGAGATTGATGAGTGTTATCAAGCACAACAATCATCTATACCATCAGATACATAGTTGGAACTCCTTCCTTGCTATCTAACTAGTGCAAATCAACTTTGTAATATAGATGTACATACTACTAGTGTGAAAATAAGCCTAGAAACTATTGATACATGGACCTTATACATCGATGGTTCTAAGACTTAAGCCAACTCCAAAATTGAGTGTGTTTTGATAGATCCTTAGAATAAAAGGTACATTTTTCCATGCGCTTGGAGTTTGAGTGCACGAACGACACTGCTAAATATGAAGCACTCGTTTTGGGGTTAAAGAAAGTCGTAGACCTCAAGGTAGAGGTACTTAAGATAATTGGGGATTCATAGATTATCACCCAACAGGTACATAATACCATTCAATGTGATTCAGCTTCTTTGAAAAACTATCAACAAGAGGTATGGTGAATTATTTCAGTTTTCAAAGAATTTCATATTATTATGTTCCTAGGATTTGTAATGTTTCCGCAAACATATTAGCCAGTGTAGCTGCTTGAATGTCACCATTAAAAGATGGATTTTCTATAGAAATTATTTATAAGTCATTTGCATGAAAACGTAACTAATCTTTGTGTATTTAATGATTACCAATAGATACTGTAGTTCATGGCCAATGTGAACGTGTTTAAAAATGAAAATATTGAAGAAGATGAGCATGAGAAGGCTTCGTAGGAAGCAAGTTAAGCATCAAAAGGGAATACTATGCCTAAGGGTGTGGTATCTCTTGAGAAATTTATAACATGAAAAACCATTTCAGAGGACCAATGAATGCAAAGACTCAAAGATCAACATTATTATATGAACAAGTAAATTTGGAAACCAAGGAAGATTAGAAGTATGTCAATATTGATACATATTTCTCTCCTTAAGAACGACATGATTTTATCTGCCACTTTAAATAATACATAAATGTTTTTGCATGGACATACGATGATGTAAAGACTTATGATACATGCATCATTCAACACATGATTACTATCAAAGAAGGGGTAAAGCCATTTCAACAAAGACTAAGGAAAGTTCATCTGATGCTTGAGCCCTTGATTCAAAAGGAATTAAGAAAATTGTTGGATGCTCAAATCATTTTTAAAATTCAACATTCTACATGGGTTTCCAACCTGGTTCCAAATAGAAATAAGTCCAACAAGATATGCCTATGTGTCAAATTTCTCAACCTCAACTAGGCTTCAAATAAGGACAATTACCCTGTCCCATCGATGGAGCAGATACTCTAGACAATATCTAGGCTAGACATGTTCTCACTGCGAGATGGTTTTTATGGATATAAGAAGGTGTTGGTAGTAGAACTAGATCACTTGAAAACCACATTCAGGGAAAAGTGGGGAAAGTTTTCATTTAAGCTCATGCCTTTTGGACTTATTAATGTTGGAGCCATTTTCAAAGGGCCATGGACATCACATTCTGTGAATTGATTGGAAAAAGTGTAGTCATATACTTGGAAGATGTAACTGTGTTTTCAAAGAAGAGATCAGATAATATTTGTCATCTTAAGCATCTTCTTTATGTTCAAAGGTACTCTCTTAGGGCACATAATTGCTAAGAGTGGATCAAATTTGACCAAGAAAGGGTCAAAGATATTGCTCAAATCCATTTTCCTATAAACAAGGAAGCAATGCAATATTTATTGGGAAAGATAAATTTCATAGATAAGTTCGTTTATGATTATGTAAAGATAGTAAAATCACTTATGAGATGAAAAAAAAAGATGCTACATATAAATTAGATAAAAGTGAGAAAGATGATTTTTCCTGAATCAAGCAAGCCATTGTTGATGCTCCAACCTTATATAGTCCTAATTTTGATAAATATTTCCTATTGTACACTTTCACTTATGATTAATCTATTGCATCCATATTAACATAAAAAATAAAATAAAGGGAATCAATGGCATGTATCTTTCAAGAGTGATGGTTTACAAAGATATCAAGTGAATTAAACTACCAATGATAAGTAAGCATATGCAGTCTACAAGGCAGTTACACATTTTAGGCCTTACCTCCTGAAAGCTCATACAATCATTTATGTGCCTCATCCAGTTGTCAGAACAATGTTTGTATAGCAAGAGGTGGGTGAAAGGAGAGTGAAATGGATGACATGCTTGCAGGGAATATGATATTGAGTTCAAGCTAGTTCAACTCTCAAAGGCCACGATCTCTGTCGATTAATAGATAAGGCGATGGATTCACCAATAAAATATACTTCTAGATGGGAGAAGGAAATATAAATGTATAATGTTCAACAAGTTCCTCCCACTAGTGCAACCACGTCTAGTTATGCGGATATACGATAATACTTAGAGAATGGAACCTTTCCTTCACATTTATCGAACAAATAGAAGAGGGTAATCCATCTTAAATCTTTATCTTACCAACTAGGGTGTGCTTTTTCAAAAGCACCATAATGGTTTCCTTCTTATATGCTTAGAGCCATGAGATTTAGAAAGGGTGTTAAATATATGCATGATGGAACAATAGGTGGACACTTTGCGGGCAATATCGCAACTCATAAGGCTATGAGGGCTGATCATTATCAACCTACATTATTCAAGGATGCCCATACATATGCACAAAAGTTCACTATATGTCAAAGGTGTGCTGGTCATGATCAAAAGTGAGTTTCCCCATTTCTACCCATAGTAGTTGAAGAACCATTCCAACAATGGGGATTGGACGTTATCGGAGAAATATTTCCTCATTCGTCAAGGAAACACCGATACATTCTAGATACAATTGATTATTTCACTCGGTGGACCGAAGCTATGCCATTGAGGCAGGTCAATGATCAAGAATTCATCCAATTCCTCAAACATAATATCATAACCAGGTTTGACATTCCTACATAGCTTATATTTAATAATGCAACTTAATTTTGTTCATTAAAGATTTATGAGTTTGCATTAGAATATGGTATTTTTTTAAGCATGCATCTAACTATTACCCACATGGAAACAATTTAGATGAGTCTACAAATAAGAAACTTATTTGCATTATCAAGAAAACCATCTCCTTTAAGAAAAATAAATGCCACAATTCTTTGGTGAATGTATTATGATATGAACTTGTAACTCCTAAGCCCTCCCTAAAATCATCTCCATACTTCCTTGTATATGGAAAAGAGGTTATCCTTTCATCGAACATTTACCTTCCCTCCTTGAACTTTTGCAAGACTCTCAAGGAAAACCACGTCTCTTTGTTTAGATTCGGATATAAACTCTTCCTAAGCTTGAGGAAGAAATGCTTAAAGAAAAAGAAAAAATTTCCATCCATTAGGTCCGAATCAAGAGTTGGTTCGATAAGAAGTCCGTAGGGAACAAAAAATTTAGTATGGGTGACGAAGTGGGATGAAGCCCATGAAGGGGGAAAGGGAAGCACACCAAGTTTCAAGCTCTGTAGATTGGACCATATGCCATCATTGAAGAGCTTGGAAACAATTCTTACAAGTTGAAATCTTTAGATATGAGGAATGGACCTCTTCCTATCAATGGCCAAGATCTTAAACACTACTTCCAGTAGTAGCCTTGGGTTGGGTTCCTTTTGTACAATTTCTTTCCTTGTCTTTGTTATTTGTTGTAGTAATGTCTCGCCCCCCTTTGGTTTTTTAGTTAATGTACATAAATAAGACCTGTGTCTATGAATGTATGTATGTCTGAAAAAGACTATGTGGTGAAACAAATAATTATTATGACAACTACAATGCTTGGCTATCTCTTAGTTCTTCTTCTTTGTTTGGGACATGCCTCAAGTCAAGTAATTTCCAGACAGAAAATATGATACATTCAAGAGGAAATATTTTAGTATAGCCATGACACCTGCATTTATATAGAAGCCTTATTCCTTGACTTGGTATTAAAAAATTACTTGGCATTTTTCATGCTAAATCCAATCAAGTAGAGAAGGGAAAGGGGAAAACCAATGGTGAGAAAACCTATATCAGAGGTATATATACCCTTCTCTGAAGGAACAACCTCTTATGTTATCAATAAGTCGGGATCCCTCTTCCACGCCAATGAAATAATAAGTTTCTAAGCATAGTTCTATAAGTAAAATAAATAAAGGGTGATGAAGAGAAAGGCTTACTACATCGAGAGTCGAAGCAAGTAACTTCAATGAGGTAATGAAATAGATCACTGGTAGTGAAACAATGGTGGTGTTTCTATAATGACTCTTCCGAGGTACTGAAGAAGCCTTCTAGCAGCAGAGAAACACCATATCTGAAAACTAAGACTCTAAATATCTTTAACTCACAATAACCTATTACCCTTCTCCTGGATTGAAACAATTATGAAATGCCAAATTTTGTTGTGAGTGAAACCAAGAAAGGGAATGAGGGTAATACATCTATAATCAGGTTAAGTGGGGAAGCCACAAAAAACCCCTTGGTAAATCAATACATTCTAAAGGCTAATTCTTTGCTGAAAACTATTCCTAAATAGAGAAGCTGAAGTTTGTCCACTGTGTTGCTACTACAACACCCTCCAAAATGATACCATATTCAAATTTTGGAGCCTACCTTTTGTCATGTAAGGTGTCTCTTTTGGTTGTCAAGTGTCGTTTCATAATTCTACACATATTCTAAGTGTCCATGTTCCTTTTCTAAGTGTCATCACATCATTAAGAGTAACAATAGTGCACTTTAGTATCATAGTACACTTTTGGTCATAAAACCACAATTTTTGGTCACAACTATGCATAATTGGGTGAGTGTTTCTAAAATGGATTTCTGATGTATAATTCTTAGTTTGGGTTTTGTATAAGTTTTACTAATGATCTGAGTTGTGTCACAATTGATTTTCCTCCTAGCTCAGTTATTTTTTCAATGTGTTATCTCGCCAGACTTAGACAAATTTTTGAATTTGTAAACCTACCCTCAAGGCCATGAAGAATGCATAGTGCACTCCTAAGGCTTAGTGGAGAGCCTTCTTGTTAGTTGTTTCAACAACTTTTACCAAGATGAACCCTCTCCCTTCCTCTAGCGCACAACACACTCCCAGTCAATAGCCCCCCTTTATTTTTTCTTATTCATGTACCCTGTGCCCAACCTTAGCCTCTACCTCCCAGTTGCACACACTACGCACCCTCATTAGGTAGTAAGGCCTTCCCTTGTGCTTGCTCCTATTCCTTGCACCCTAATTGTGTCCCTAGTTTCCCTTCCAAGTGCACAATGCATCCTTAATGAATAATAATTCTACGTTTCTCTTATTGTTTCACCCTCCATCAAGCCTTCTCTTCCTCTAATTGAGCACACAACACATCATTAGTGATCAGTGAAGCCCCTCCTTGTCTCTTGAAAGTGTTTCTTATGCCCATAAAATCTCTCTGACCCATTGGTGCATTGTTGATCAACAAACAAAAATTTGTCATAAAGCATGATAAAATAGGATTTTTTTGGGCTAATGTTTCCTTTCCATTAGCGATCTACATATATAGGTGTTCAATGAAGAAAAAAAATATATGCGAGGAGGTCTTATGAGAATTTTTTCCCAAGGAAACATCCTAACAACAATGGCACTGTATTGCGACAATTGAAAGAAGAATGGATCCTAATGATCAAAGTGACTCATGAAGACTCCCAGATATTTCAAGACCCTTTGGAGGGTGGATGGAAACAACAATGCAAGATATGTTATGAATATTGAAGACATAATGGTGGTGTTGTCACTTATCAAAGAACCTTATGTACAAGTCACCATGAGTCAAAGTCATCAATGTTGTTCACTTGTCATGTTGTCATCATAGGATGATGTGGAAATTGTGATGTATTTTTGGAAAATATTGTAAATATAAATATGTTGAAGTCCAAGAGTCATATATGGATAAAAGAGCCACATGGATAAGTCCAAAAAGTCACATAGAAGTCCAAAGGTCACTTAGAAGTCTGTTGTGCCTTGCAAACAACCCCCCATTTCATATTTATTTTTATTTACAAAACCATTAAAATATGAAATGGGTCCCTCTTAAAATAAAATTGATGTCAATAACTCTTACTTTGTAAAAATCCAACAAATCAAAGGAACGCTTTATAAACTTCCCCTCAAAAGCAATATCTCTTTAAAACATTGGAAATAAAGCACATATGTGTTTATTGCGATAAAGCGATCGCAAGATCGCATATCGCAATAACATAAAGGATGCACCAAGCAATCAAAAGGCTCCCCCCGACCCGATAAAGCTATCGGCGATATTGGCGATCGGCAATTCCCTTGTGCACGACTATCGCGCCCATCGTTAAAGCCCCGACCCGATAAAGCTATCGGCGATATCGACAATCGGCAATTCCCTTGTGCACCACTATTGCGCCCATCGTTAAAGCCCCGACCCGATAAAGCTATCGGCGATATCGGTAATCGGCAGTCCCCTTCGTACCGCAAGCATTATTCATATGCCTTTCGCCGATGCGATATCGGCGATCGGCGATCGGTGGTTTCCCCTGTTGAATCCTTAATGCGCATAGGCCTTTCCCCGATGCGATATCGACAATCGGCGATCGGCAACACTCAAAGAATTGTTAAAACTACCCTCGCACCCCTGCCTGATCCGATAAGATAAGGCACAGTTCTCAATGAAAAGCCGTTAAAGTGATTGGAAAGCCCGAGTTAATGACAATTAAGGCATAATCATCCCCGCTCGGCCGCCAGTACGCCCATTGAATGATTTAAAAGATCTTTCGGCAAATATTGCACTAATGAGCATTTATAAGGTGGCAGGTCCTATACGGTCCCTTAATGAATCCATCCCCTCAGATCTACCTATAGATCGTATCCGCGCTGTTTTAATAAAGACAAAGTATATCGACGTTCTTCTTTCTATTTTACTATCAATTGTGAGTTTCGTTGTTATCTCAGTGTTACGCCAAAACCACCTCTCTGTGCAGAATACAGATTTTCGAAGCAACTCAGGCATAATGGGTAAAAAGCAGAAGAAGGTTGCAGGCGTTATTGATTCACCACCTGCGCCACAACTAATAGTAAACAGCAAGAAAGGTTTGATATCAGATACAACGTGCGCGGGCCTTGCCAGAACAACTTGGCAAGGAACTTATGATTTGCTAGAAGCCGAGAAACCTGAGCAGGTGGTAGAAGAAGTTACCGCAGATTCTACCAAAAAATCAGAGTGCACTCTCAAGGACTTGGCCGACTCCTTCCTACATAGGATAGCGGCAAGAGAGCAAATGCTTCCATACACCGATGTTATCAAGTGGGCATACACCGATGTTATCAAGTGGGCAATTGAAGAAATTCCTATCACAGACAGAACTTTCGTCGCAAACGATGGAAGGATTTTTGGGTCCTT
>APFE030777406.1:0-13934 GCA_000404065.3 Pinus taeda
ATATACGCTAGGACCCAACCCCAGAGAAAGAAGAAATGAATCAGACCATATCTTGTAAAGCATTGGCAAGAATTACCACTCCCCAAACTCTCAAGATAGAAGGACATATCGAGAAGAAAAAGGTGCAAGAAGTGAAAGATCACATTGATAAAGAAGAAATGGATCCAACCATATCTTGTAATTCATTGGTCGGAATTACCACTCCTCAAACTATCGAGATAGAAGGGCATATCAAGAAGAAAAATGTTCAAGAAGTCAAAGATCACATCAAGCATCAAGAAATAAATCCGACCATATCTTTTAAAGGATTGGAATAAATTACCACTCCTCAAACTCTAAAGATAGAAGGACATATCAAGAAGAAAAAGGTTCAAGCAATGGAAGATCACATCGAGCATCAACAACAAGTTCTCCAACTTTTAAAGGATAATGCCACTTTGTTGCAAAATCGAATGAAACAACAGGTAGATCAACATTGTAGTTAAAAAAGTTTTGATGTAGGTGATTGGGTATTTTTATTGTTACATCTCAAGCAAGCTATTTATGAGAAGGAAATGTTGGCAATACTACATGCACTTAAGAAATGGCGACTTTACAAAATGGGAAGATACTTCAAGGTAAAAATGGATCATGATAGTCTTAAATACTTTTTAGAACAACTATTATCTTTAGAAAAACAGAAAAAATGTGTCACAAATATGTTGGGTTATGACTTTGACATCATCTATAGAAAATGGAAGCAAAATTTTGTTGCAGATGCACTCTCAAGAAAGGATGAGGATGTGGAAGCATTGTTTTGTGTTATTTCTATTATCCAACCAGATTGGATAAATGAAGAAAGGGATGAATGGAAGAAGGATGAAGAAGTATGGCCACTTATTCAAAAGTTGAAAAATATCCCAATTCAAACAATATTGCGAGAAATTGAAGAGGAAGGAAAAATCATATTGGAACTGGGAGCAGTCACAGAAACAAGAACCCGACAGCTACGAAATTGATCAATTTCAGAGTATCTCTTCAAGTGGAAGAACTTACCCGCTGAAGATTCCACATGGGAGGACAAGAATTTTATACAGAAGCATCAAGAACAACTCAAGCATTGAGGACAACACTTTTTGAAGGAGAGGGGCATGTTAAGCCCCTATACTACCAGTGTAACCCCTTATTGTTATTAGTACAACCCCCTTATTATATTGGTGTACCCATGTAGTGCCCATATTATTACTATTGTGCCCCATAGAAGCCCACTATTGTTATTATTGTGCCCCATAGAAGCTCACTATTGTTATTATTGTGCCCTTACATTATTATTGTTATGTCGGCTCTGATTATATTATGACCCCTTAGACTCCTATATATAGAAAGGAGGTATTTTCATTCGTTTCATCGAATAATTGTTCATTTGTGTAATGTAAAGGAGGTTGCCCCCTCGAAGAGGCTGAATCCTAAGGCATTCAACTATCTTTTCTATCTTTTTGTGAGCTGGTTTCATAACAAAACATGCTTATATAAACAAACTATGTGATAGCGACCATACCCAGATATCCCTCATTTGGGTAGTTCCAGTAGGGTTCAGACCCTCTACAACTCCTGATGATCTTTGAATCTACAAATCAACCAATCCGAACATACATAGCAGCATATAGATAAAGCATCCTAATGAAATCAACTTTATATCATATAAGCAAGATGATTAGTTATACATCAAAATAACATTCATACATGAATTACAACATTATCCAATGCATAAAAAAGTTAATCTCAAGAACAAGACATTGTTTCTTTTATTGTAGAAATCTATAACCAAAACGAAGAGAATTCACCTGAGTCTTCTTCTTCTGGCTCCAAGTAGAACCGTCCTCTAGATTCGTCCAGTCCCAGTCTTCAACAGCCTCCTTCCATAACCAATACCATGATATCTCAAGCAAGTGGGAGAATATCAACGCTCAAGGAAACAAGGGTTTCCTGAAACTTGGGGAAGTGCTTGAAGCATAGGGATACTTCAGACTCAATCAGGGATAATCTCAGTATAGTAATTCTATCTCTTCTCCTCCTTAAGGCCTTCCCATAGAAGTCTATTTATACTTCTCCCAATTAGTTCTTTAGTTGGGAAACAGATGGAAAATTATTGGGCCATGGGCACTAGGAGGTAATCAACAGGTAAAACTCATGGACTCTACCATAGTTAAGGAAATTTAATTTTTTAAGTGTTTTAACACATACGTGGGTTGGGTATTGACTAACCCACTTGTACACACTTTTATCTCAAGGCCAAGTAGCATACAAGGAATAAAACATTGTTTTTAAAATATTTGGACCAAGTCTGGAAAGAGGGGTTGCCCTAGGCCATAAACCAAGAATCACAAATACCAAAGGTAGTATTTGGAGCTATAATAGATGCCCCCTAATATACGAAGTCAGAAGGGGTACATGGTGGTTGAAATTTATTAGGTATATGGAAAGGAATCCTGTCGAGGTTGAGAAGGACTTCACTAGATTTTAGCTTGCCAAGCCATCAAAAAGAGATCATAAAGAAACAACTGTCTGAGGCGGCATACCCATGCTCAAAGAAATTAAAGCATGTTCGCATATCAAATACAAGTGGATCTACTATGTATACAAGTATAAAGGATTGAAAGTACATAATGGATCATTTGATCATGATCGAAAGTACATGTCTGAATATCACATATAAGAAGATGATCAATGAAGCTGAAAGATGAAGTTGATCATTGATGCCAAAAATTGATCCCAATAGTACCAAATGAACATGATAGAATAAGATGATACTACATTGCAACTCAGATGCCAGCATATAAGATGTCGCTATGAAGGACTACAACATATAAGGTGGATGGTGTCGACTAGCAGTAACAGGAGCAACTGACAAGTGAACCAAAACATGCTAATGCAACCCGAGGTCTTCACCGACCACCGTGGTATATTTCTACACAATGGGAATAAATGATCTAAAGTCGACCATGTGAGAAATCGTTTGATTACCGATCATTGATGTATACCATTAACCATGGAAAAATTTTGGGGTGAATGTTCGCCCTTAGGCGAAATTAAGGGGTTTTAAATTTTTAGTGGGTGAATCTTTTGTATCATAGTACATTTTTAAAAATCGCCTTAAATAGCCCACCTTATTTTAAGGGAGGGGGTAAAAAAGGTAAATTTAGCCCTTGAAATTAGGAGTTACAACTTTCCATTTGCCCTAATTTTCAAGAATAGGTTTTATTTAAGTGAATCCTATGGGCCAAATACCATATTTATAAAAGAGGTATGGTAAATAAATAAACATTTTTCATATTTACTCCATAAGTCACCTTATATACATGCAAGGTTGTAAACAAATAAAAATATAAATAAAGTGGAAGTATGGTAAATAAATAAAACCTCTTTTTATATTTAGTCCATAACCCTCTTTCTATTTATGAAGGCTTGAAAAAGAGGTTCTATTTAAGTGAATCCTATGGGCCAAATACCATATTTGTAAAAGAGGCATGGTAAATTAATAAAAATATAAATAAATGAGAGGTATGGTAAACAAATAAAACATAATTTTATATTTACTCCATAAGTCATCTTATATTTATATTTTATGAACACTCAAAAAATGCATTATATTTAGGTGAAACCTATGGGCAAAATACTATGGGTCAAATACCATGGGCTAGATTATTATTAATACCATGCAAAAAAACATTATTAACCCTAATATTAGTATTAATAAAAATAAAAATGGCACATGGTATTGACCCATGGTATTCACGTGGAATGTAGCCTATTTAAATGGGGGAATTAAACCAGAATAGATCCTTCTTTACTCTGGATCTACTAAGCTCCGAGAGGGATCAAATATCGTGATATGCAAACTAGCATAGAGTGAAAAAATATTTGATCCCTCTTAGGGCTTGGTGGATCAAGAATAAAAATTGATGTTGTATTTTAATGTATGTTAAACATTTTAACTTGGTTAAAATAAAAATCAATTATTAATTTTATTAATTTTTATAAATTACTAATAGTAATTTTTAAGCTCCAGGTTTATGATAACCCATGGTATTGACCCATGGTAATACCATGGTATTCATGTGAGTATACACTATTTAAAGGGGAAATTCTATCATCTTAGATCCTTCTTAATTCTGGGTCTACCAAGTGCTCAGAGGGATAAGTAGTTTTCATTCCTCTAAGAGTGGTAGATGTGGAGTTAAGATGGATATATGTTAGTTTTTATGATAATGAAGATATTAAATAGACTTAGGAAATTATATTGTAAAAACATCTTAAGGTGAATGGTTAAAGCTACATTTGGTCACTTCATAAAATTTAGTAAAACATACCAATATCTCCATTAATATTGGTTTTTCTAATTTAACAAAAAAAAATCAAAACAGTGAAACCTTATCACTCTTTCCGCATCACCCTCCCAGGAGATTTCCCACCATTTTTCAAACATTCTCAATATGATATCTTCATGAAAAAGTTAGGTACTGATGTTGGATTAGTTGTTTGAAAAATAAGCTGGTTTGTACAACCTTTCATCTTCTGTGCTATTCTTAGTTTGTCCTAATGATCTGTAGGGGTTGGAGCCACTGCACCATATTTTCCTAAAAGTTGGAGATTGTTGACCAAAAAGGAAATTAATCTACATGTTACAATGTTGTTAAAAAATGCGAGGCCTATGAGGTAGTGATTATGCTAATAAACAATTTAGATTGGGAGAGACATAATTAAATTTTATTATTTAATTGAAGATTTCCAATTAAAATAATAATAAATCTACATTTATATATTCATATATTGATTGGAAAGGATTCTAACATGGCACTTCTTTCAATTAGATCCCCTTCAGCCTTTGGATACCTATACTTTCTTATATAATATAGTTGGGGCTTGCTACTTGTTGGCATGTTGGGGTAAACAAACTTGATGTGTTTTTTTTATCTTGCAGTTGGTGTCTATGGAATAAGAAATTGAAAAAAGTGGTAGCTTGACAAAAGTTGTAGAGAAAAGATTAATCTCTCCTACCTTGATAGAACTCGTTGTCAATATCAACACCTACAAGAACTTTGTTGTGGAATATTAGCAAAACTAATAGAAGGATATGAAAGATTTTATTGTAAGAACCTTGACAAACACGACCACTGAAACTTGGAACATTGTTTGTAGGAAGAGAAAATTATGTTTCTTTTCTCCAAACATGTTAGTATATTATAGTTTAATGAATGTGTTTTCTTATTATCATATATGGTTTCATACTTTAACAAAACATTCACCAAGACTTCACAATGTTTTATTATTCAGTAAAAGATTTGCCAAGATCTTACAAGATTTTATAATTTCAGGTGAAAGATTCTCCATCACTATACAAGATAATATAATCTGGTGAGAGATTTTCTAAATATATATATATATATATATATATATATATATATATATAATATATATATATATATATATATATATATATATATATATATATATATATATATATATTATATTATCGATAAATCACCTCCCATTTTTCCTATGTATCATGGGGATTAGTCCATTTATTATACATATAGATTTAGGGTGGTTCTTAAAATTTTCCTTGCTACTAGATTTTGTAAAATCTCTCTTTTCCCTTGAATTCTTCCACATCTTATTTCGTTTATCTCCCTTGGTGATATCATTCCTGGAATCCTTGCTACAATGTTCCTTCCCATTCTGAAAATTACCCCTTTCCCACTTCTTTATTCCCTCATAAATTGGTTGCAGCATTTGATGCAATCAATCCAGAAGGCATACTCATGAAACACCAAAGGATGGTGAATAAAACTTTTATTGAATATTGAGGCAAATTAAAAAAAAAAAATCCAGCTACAGAATTGTGTTCTATCATAATTTTTGTTTTGGTAAAATCCCTGGTGTAAGATGCGCAGAGCAAGCATGGTGCAATGCAAGCAAGATCAGTGTAGGAATGTGGCTGATTGTGGAAGCAAGTGTAAAATAAATTTCACACAGTCCAAGAGCGTCTTATGAAGGATGTTTATGGAACTTTATTACCCTACACATGAGTACTAATAGATCATAGCATCATATATTTTAATTAATACTCTGTTTTATATTGGGTTTTGAAATCTAATTTTTTAATGAGTATTGAAATATGTCTTGATTAAATTATGAGGTAGACTGTGGGATAGTACTGATTGTCTAATAACTTGTATTCACCTCCTTTGAAACAATCTCGCATTACTTGTTCATTATTATATTACCTCGTAACCCAATCATTATGACCAGTGCACCACCACCGCATAAGCCTCTGCCACATCCAATCATTATTGCTCACTTGTAGTAGGATGATATGTATCTGCATCTAATCTGAGGAGCTGTTTTCATCATGATCAGTTGGGTGACACTGAAAAGATGGAGGATGGATGAACCTCTGGCATAAATCTCTCAGCAATCATTGGTATCACTCACTGAAATCATTTTGAGGTTGTGACTGGGAATTGTGAAGTGCAATTCAAACATGGCACCCGTAAGGGATGAGTCATCATCCTTAAAGGATACTGAGCAGACTTCAGAATACCAGAACAGTCTTACACTATTGCAAGAATCTGGGTTCCTTCCATTTTTACATAAGTTCAACAATTTTGACATGGTTGTGGTATTATAGTTCGTGAAGACGTTTGAAGGAGGTCGAGTCAGGGTCGGCTCATTAGAATTCGAAGTCACGGAGGAGTCCATTGCACAAGATACAGACTTGCCAACTATAGGGGAGAAATGGTTCAAAAAGGAGCAGCTTGGGAAGACACAGTGGCATCAATTCGTGGTTTACAGAAATCTTAAGGTTGATTGGAAGAAGGGAGTTCCACAAAGTGCCATGATCAGGAAATGGCGAGACCTCATGTTCATACTGTAGAAATTTGTGACCTGTGAGGGACGTTATACATTAGCATTCATGTATCGCCTTTGACTGTTGTTGCACTTTAAGTTGGGAAAAATTATTAAGTGGGAAGGCAAGCCAAGTTGTACATAAGCTATATCATGATGGGCTTATCACAATCCTCACCAAGAAAGTGTTGGAAGAAAAGGGAGTGACCTGGGAAGCATTCCTGAAGGAGTTTCAAGTGAGGAGTGCAAGGAAGTTTTCTAGCACGAGTACAAGCAAGAAAAGGAAGGCATAGACATCATACCTTGCCAAGAAAAAAGGTAAAATCACACTGGTGCAAGCAGAAAAGAAGTCTATCAAAAACACTCCACCCTTGACAAAGAAAAGAAAAATCAGAACCTTGATGAGGAAGAAGACTATCTCTCCAGGGATGAATCAGTCAAGCTCTCCAATTGTGATTGATGAATCACCTCAAGTTTCACCTAAAGATCATAACATTTAAGTGCTTGCAGATGTAGTGGCCCACATCGTGGTAAACGAAGAAAACATGGAAGATGACATATTGATGTCTACCTTTGTTCGCAAATTAAGAAAGAGGAAGACAACACTGAGTGCATGGAGACCTTCAATAATTTCGATGAACAGGACATCGAAACCTTGAATTTCCTTGAGGAATAGGGTACTGAAACCCCTGTTGGTTTAAATGAATAGGGTATTAAATCCCTTGAAGAATTGGAAGAACAAGGCATTAAAAACCTTGTGGAGTTGAGTGCACAAGGTACTGAAACCCTTGGCACAAAGGTTATGGAGGGCACCAAAACCCTCGGTGATAAGGAAATCCAGGGCATAGAAAATTTTGGCGATGTCATAATGCAAATGCTAGATGACCTTGATCTTGACAATGATAGGACTTGTTTTGAGTCTGTTGCAGAGAAGGTATTTACACCAAAAGATCTAAGCACCGAGCCGTCTACTCTCTAACTCAACAACCAAATAGTAGAATTGGAGCAGCAAGTTGATGACCTGGAGGCTTTGAACGAGGTCATGAAGGAGCAAAATTGGCAAAAGCAAAGTGAGGTAGAGTTGCTCGTAGAGGTCAAGAAGTAGAAACAACAAGTAAAAGTATGGAAGTATCAGGCTTCCAAATGCTATAAATGCCTCAAGAAGGTGACTAATCAACTGAAAAGAGGTCGAGGTAAAAAGCCAAAGGTAGTGAAAGTAGGAATAAGTATTGAAGTACAGGATTGAGAGTTGACCACCTATTTTTGAATATTTTTTGCAGAAGGTAAAATGTTGTGTGAGGACACACAATAGCTTAGGGATGGGAGGATGTTGGTGTCCCAAATTGCTCTATTTTTACCCCATTTCCATACACTTTAACCTCTATTTTATCTCTACTTAGCGCTCTCATTCCTACACTAGTCCAAGATTATCATCTATTCCTACATATGCTTTGTATTTCATAATTAATATTTACTAAGTGCTTTATTAATTACTTTACATAGATTTCATGCCTTTTAGTATCTCTTGCAACTTATGTTTAAATTTCCTAAAAGTGATTGAAGAACTAAGCATTAATTATGAGTTACCATGATCAGTGCAGGGAGATTCCTGCATTGCCAACGATGTTGCTCCGAGATCTTTGTGATAGTTCGAATCCTTCCACACAGGCATTCTGATCCACGACTCCTACTTCAATTGCAAATTAACTGAGGTTGGATATTGGCAGTGTATAGTCAGGGATACTTGCCAAGGATGGTCTACGACTAGCGAAGTTCATGATCCATTATAACTATTAGCCAATTTTGTAATATTGGTTGTTAGTCCGTTCGGTTGAAAGGCTTGAAGAGGAAATGACTGTAATAGGCAAAATATGGCTAAGGCCTAAAGAATGCATATAATGTAGACTGTAGGTAGAACCAAGGGAGCGATCTCTAAGTTGTAATTTCATTCACTATGTAATTTTGTATTGCCCTTGGCTTTGGGCTAGACTCGCACCATCATGTATATTTGTTGATCAAGTTAATACAGGGAACACACCATGTTATCTACATGTTGTGTCTAATTTACATTTTAAATGTGCTTAAGTGTTGAATAGTTTCGATTCCTAAATGGGAAACAATCTGGTTGGCTAGGGCCCAGCCAAACCAGCTCATTTACCCTTGTGCTTTCGCCATGTGTAGTGTCCTGTCTAGGGTGATAGACTAGGCTATATTTATTATCGACCAGGATAATAAATATTTACCCTTGTGCTTTCGCCATGTGTAGTGTCCTGTCTAGGGTACTTAGAGGCATGCGTCTAAAGTATATAGACATAAAGGATTATTAGCTAAGTGGTTATGATGGTAGGTCACAGGAATTCTTTATGGAAGATTGAGGTATGTTACCTATCACCCAAAAACTTAGGTCACTCAGTTAATCTACCTAATTACAACACTGTCATTCAATTCATTTACCAAATTAAAACACTGTGTATCACTACAAACCAAGATTTCAATCTCCTTACAGAGACATTACGCATAAAACCCTTGTTCAGCAAATACTCAACATTCACTAATATTCATGCAAGATAAAAACATACAGAAATCATAAGAATACTTTGAAAATGATAACAAAGTTCATGACATTGCTTTAAAAGACAACAAAGGATCGAATCCATTACAGGATACGATTCACGATCTCAGTGATGAACTGTTCAAGCACTATCATAAACATAAACCATACGCATTTTATTGAAATCAACAATCAATTCTAATTACTGTGCATATCATTTAATACCCTAAGTTGCGAATGAAAAGGAAATGACAGTATACCAAGTTAACGCAGGGCTTGTCCGCGTTCCAGAGGTATACTGGACTGTGATCAATTGATTATCAAATCAACGCAACAAGGAAAAGATCATGACTGCAACTATGTATTTGATATTAAGTTCAAACTCTGTTTTCAAATGATACAACGATAACCAACTACTGACTACTCATAACTGTGTTTACATATGTTTTTACAACCCTTACATTTCGAAAACGAATGTACATTCATGATGTGGTTGTTGCCACTTTTATCATGTCGTGATTTTTAAAATGTTTCTATCCTAAACTGATTTCAAAAAGGAACAAAACTAAATCAATTTAGAATGCTTTGTTGTTGTTGCTTTTGTTGCCAACATGCTATACTTTGACCTTCGTTGACCGCGCATGTACGAGGGTCGATTCTGCTATAGGATAGGTATTCGTCCATGCTTGGACATTCTACTTTTCATCCCTACCCTTCGCTCTAGCCTAGCTGTCATGCCACATGTCAAACAATGAACCAATTACAGAATGTTAGAACTTCCTGTAGCCATTTTACCAAAAATTCCTAATTCGTTAACATAAAACTCCTAAATCAATTTTAATGCATTTTAATAACTATATGATGGAAAGAAGTAGGCAAATGATATGTTTTAGGAGGGAAAAGGAGGTCATGGGATGGTACCAACATCTCTCCCCGACTTAATGAATTAGCATGTCCTCATGCTAACCCCGAAGTGCTTCCCTTGAACTCTGTCCCTGCGTGTACCTCTGCTGCCTTTAGCAATGTGTCCACATTCTTTTTCACCTGGGCATCTTTCTGACCATGGAGCTCCTGCTTTAATCTTTTGTATTTTTCTTTGAGGGTCTTCTTATGATTGTACCACTTAGTGGCCCAATTACAAATATATGTTTGCTCAGCCTCTAGTTCATTGATTCTCTCCCTTAACTTTTCATTCTTATTTTGAGTCTCTTTACTCTACTCTCGGAGCATTTCATTTTCTTTCTTGATAACTTTTTCTAGCATATTAGCCTCCATGAGTTCTTCCTTTAATTTCTCAATTTGTTTCTCCAGTTTCTTATGTTTCTTAATGGGAGGTGGTGAACCTTTTTCTTGCTTGTTATTGCTTTCAACCTCTATATTAGCTCCTCGTCCTGGTGGTGAGTGGTCATTACTCTGAATATCCATTGGTATAGGTGCATTGGATTCAAGCTGGTCTTCTTGTAACTGGGCTTTTGGTGCTCTCCTTGTTCTTCTTGAATAAGTGGTGAAAATTTTATCTTTCTCTGCCTTCTTAGCATCTTCTTTTCTCATTTTCCTAGTCCTTATGCTGTTCACAGGTGGAGGCACCTTGCTTGCTTTGGATGCTGGGATCTCTTCATCGATATCCTTCATGAATCCTGAGTTATCCTGCAATTCTTCTTTATCTTCTTCATCTTTAATTTGATTAGCAGCTAAGAACTCCTTCCACATTTTCCCTCTTTTCTGTAATTCATGCTCAATAAGAATTTTAATTAAGCCAAAGTGATATAGGCTCTTGTCTTCATTTCCCTTCTGCTTTTGGATGGTCTTCGACATCTTAGTTAGGCTTTGTAATAGAAAATATGGTAGACTAATAACACACTGCCTTTTCAAGTGTAGCAGTAATTTGATATGGTATAGATAGATAATACTGTAACGGCCTTCGCAGGTTACGAATTTTTGGAGGATATAGACCATCTCATCCCAGGGATGCACCAACCAACTCCTTGGGACACCTTTCTTCCAGTTAACTGATGAGACTCTGGATCTAGACATAAATTGAGTCCATGACTTCTCTTTAAATTGCTTCGTCTTAAAGTACTTCTCCACTTCTGGGCTGATCCCTATTGACTGGGCGATGATGTCTTCTGAAACCTTGAATGAGAAGTTACCTATCAGGGCTTTCTCTCCATTGAATGTGAAAGCAAATTGTTTGGTAACCTCTTCATTACTTCCATGAAATTTCTCCAAAAAGGGCAACCACTATATCTCTCTGAGAATTGAAATGCAATCTTCATGATATTGAGAACTGTTGAACATGCTCGGCTCGACCCTATTGGTCATTTTGGCAAAGGGTCGTGCTCTAACTCTTCTCTGTTTATGTTTTACAATTTCAACAAAGAAATTTCAATTTGTTACCTAGTGGTGTCGCTCCCTTAATATCCCGTATGATGCTCGGTTGACTGTCTTGTGACTTTGGTGGGAGTCGAAACCGAATGGTTATATTTCCCTCTTGTGGCGCTCTCTGCTTTCAATCCTTACTGTGGAAGTCACGGGAGTTAAATGCCAGCATGAAATAACCAAAAATGATGATGAAATGACCAACTACACTTAATTCATAGTGTATTCATCTTTGGAAATAGAGGAATGGCTGTACCGCTTGTATAGATGCCATCATAGGAGCACTGGAAGCATATATGCAATACTGGGGTATGATTTCAGGGAGTCCTCTTAATCATTTAGCTGTGTCAGGTGGTGGAATCATAATTCGACTGTATGGACTACAATTAATTGGCCCACTTTAACACCTGTTTCTTTACCCTTATTTTTTAAAAACACAATCCACCACGTGTCTTGTTTCTATTGGTACTCGGCCAAATGGAAGATGTTGGTATGGTTGTAGGATGCGTTTAGCATAACAGGGTTGATATGAAAAGGGTAATGGATTTAGAGGTATGAAATAGATTGAAGTATGAAAGATGATAGGAATTAGTGAGATAAGGGATGATGGAAAATGTAGTGTCCTTGAAATTGATCATAACAGTCACAGTCATTAAATTTAACATTAAAAATTAATCTAAGAAATTAAATGTTAAGAATAAGGAACATATTACACTTTTGTTGGTTGTTGTTGCATTGGCATGCTGAGTAGGACTAGTCTCTTTTGACTATTCTTTGCTATTCATAACAGGTCCCCTGAGATAGATTTGAATGCAATAGGTAACTCTGAAATCTTGAAGATGTTCATGCAGCTCCTTATATGTATACAGGTTCTTTGAGCTTGGGTATTTGATGGAGTCTTGGTGCCCAGCAACCTGTGAATCCTTGTAGAAACTTGATGAAGCTTTGTTGGAGTAACCCTGAAGTAACAGTCTCTTAACAGGTCCCTTTTATGTGTCTTAAACAGGTCCCATTACTGCTGGTGTTGATAGCATGGTCTTTTGGACAGAATAGGCCCCCCTGCATAATGCTTATAACCAGGTCCCTCTGAGATAAAAGAATGACAAAACAACTTATTTATTGAAATCTGGAATGTTGGAATAAACTGCTTTGGAAATTTACAGTGAGGAGATGAGATAAGAAATATTTAAGAATTTACAATGGAGAGATAAAAGAACAAAATGTTGATGCTTCTCTCCCCCACGAAAGTTTTGACTTGTCCTCAAGTCATTATTCAGTTGATAAATCAAACAATGAACAAAAGAAAGAGAATTCTTACCTGCCAACGAATTGGTTTTCAAGTAAGAATTCAGGGTTAGATTGTGCTAGAGAATGGTTTTCACATCTAACCCATTATTATATATATATATATATATTTTTTCGAATTTCGAAATTGAAAGGAAATGAACTAAGGCAGGGATACTGCAGCTGAGGGCTGCAGTATCTCAACCTCTCTTTGTTGAGATACTGTTTGGAGAAAATCTTGCTTGCTGGTGGGCTTAGTGTATAGTTTCAGGCGATGACCATTGACAGTAAAGGAATGACCTTCTCCATCAATAGTTTTGAGCTTGACTGAACCATTGTCGTAAGCCTGAATAATTTGGTATGGGCCCATCCAATGGGTGGTAAAATTGGCTTTATGATCTCTGAATTTAGAGTCAAAAAGTAAAGCCCAGTCACATTCCTTGAACTGCTTCTTCTTGATATGTGCATCATGCCACTACTTCCTTTGTTTTTGCATGAGGATTGTGGTTTCCTTTGCTTGCTGCCTCATTTCATCCAGTTGGTTCAACTGCTGAATTCTTTCTTGTTGTGCTTGGTCCAAGTTAATTTGCAAATCTGCAGCCAGTTTAAAAGTATGTATTTGAAACTCAACAGGAAGCATTACCTCTTTGCCGTACACCAAATGATATGGTGTAAATCTTGTAGTATCCTTCCACGTAATTCTGTAAGCCCAGAGTGCATCTTTGAGCTTCTCTTCCCAATTCTTCCTGTTCATTGCAACCGTTTTAGTAATGATCCCTTCAAAAGTTTTGTTTGTGGATTCCACCTGCCCATTGGCCTGTGGATGGTAAGG
>APFE030777410.1:4144-52213 GCA_000404065.3 Pinus taeda
AAGATGAAACGCCAAATTGTGGGCCCCGTTTTTAGGTAAGTTGGTACATCAACTTCCCGGGGTCGCGAATTGGTCGTATTATCTCCGTTTGATGTGCATGATAGCCCGTTGGAAATATCTCTCCGAGGACTATGACGGAAAAGATGTTTTTTTTTATAGAAAAATCGTTGCGGTAGATTTCCCAAAAAATATCGTTTAGGGCCTCAAAATGGCTCCGGAAGTTTAGGACTCGAAAAACTGCTAAAAGTAGTAAACTGTGCTATAATTAAGGAAATTGAAAAAAAATTGAAAGAAGCACTAGAGGGGATCTAAGTGGAATTAGCAGTGGCCACCAATATCCACCTGGATCAGATCATGTCACTATACAAAGGATATAAAAATAAAAGGGTATAAAAAATGTGAACAAAAAAATGGATACATACACTATTTAGTGAAAATAAGGGTTCTTTAAATTGGGAAGGCGTATTGGATTTATATTGGTAGGAGGTTAAATAATGTGATTTTTAGAGGTTTTTTCCAATATGTAGTCAAATTAAGGGCATTGTTTAGCATGCCACGAATGCACATGCTATGTCAGAGGTTCAGTGAGTGAAGCCCCCTGTGGTCACACTAAGCCTTCCATCATACACCAAGAATGAACCCGTATGATCAAGAAAAGGAGTGAGTATCCTTAGGTGAAGGATATCACTAAGGAAAAGTATCTATTATAGAATATCTACTTACAGTGGAAGGAAGAACGAAATGCCAGAAGAAGGACGATGTGCCAGAAGGAGGTAGACAAAGTGCCGGGGAAACATAGTGCAAAGAAAAGGAAGGAATTGACTGGTGCTTGGAGGTTCTTCTATTCAAGGGTCTAGGGTTTGGAATTTATCAAGAAAGAAGCTTCAATAAGAGAAAAATTACTAAAGGGTTTTCCTCTCAAGAGAAGAAAGGTTTTGGCCTTGGCAGAGAGCCAACATCTTGTGTTCTTGTTCTTATATTTTGGTAGCATCTTGATGAAGTACACACACATGAATTAATAATAATAAGAAGAAGATTAAGCTAACAAGAAAAAGTAAAAATACTCCACAAATTGTTATCGAGTAACGAAGAATCGCACTACACTTATTTTCCCTAGATTCTTCAACACATCCACCTGGTCATCAATTTGTCTTTGAAGTCCTTGAACCTAAAGTCATAGAGCAGAGCCCAATCTCCTTCTTGAAAAACTTTTTCTTTGATGTTTTTCTCATTCCAAACCTTTCTTTGTACTTGAATAACTTCTGTGTGTAGGAGGGCCTGCATCCTGAATTTATCTAGACCATTGAGCTAGAGCAACCTCTCTTGTTGTACCTTTGTAACATCCAAATCCAATTGTGCTGCCATTATCAAAGTGTTGTACTCAGACTCAATGGAGAGCAAAGACTTCTTCCCATAGACCAAGTCATAAGGGGTGAATCCAGTGGTTGTCTTCCAGGTTGCATTATAGGTCCAAGTGGCCTCCACTAGTCTGTTAGCCCAATCTTTTTTTTTGTTTCTCACAACCTTGGTGAGAATGACTTCCAATGCTCTATAAGTAACCTCTACTTGTCCATTGGTCTTAGGATGATAAGTAGTTGACTTCCTGTGTTTGATCTTATTCTGCCTCAACAAATTCTCAATCAAGTGTGATGTGAATTGAACTCCCTAATTAGTGAATAGCTCTCTAGGGTACCCAAACTTGTAAAATACATTATCCCTTAAGAACTCAGCCACTTTCTCTTCTGTTGCTACCTTGACAGCCTTGGTTTCAACCCACTTTGTCACATAATCAGTGCATACAATTATGTACTTTTTTTGCCCTGATGGTGGATCAATGGGCCCAATGAAATCCATGCCCCACTTGTCAAATGTCTCAAGAGTCACTTGAGGCTACAAAGGCATTTCATCCCTAAGAGTAGGTTTCCCCATTCTTTGGAACTAGTCACATCGACTAGTGTATATTCTTGCATCTTGGTGGAGAGTGGGCTAGTAGTAGCCAACTTACAGTACCTTAAAGGTTATCCTCTTGGCTGCAAAGTGACCTCGAGAAGGCCCATCATGATAGGCTAGAAGGATGTCAAAGGTTTCCTCCTCCCTGACTTATCTCCTCAAAATTTGATCCGGGCCTAGCTTGAAGAGATTGCCCCTAATCCAAGTGAATGGGGTACTCTTTCTTACAATTCTTATTTTTTCCTTGGAGATAGATTTGGAGGGAACTGTGCAGCCACTAGGTAGTTGGATATGTCAGAAAACCATGGAGAGAGAATTGAAATATCAAATAAATGCTCATCTGGGACCTGATCATCAACCATTCCTTCCTCACTTATAGGCAAAGTAAGTCTAGACAAAAAATACGCATCTACATTTTCTCTACCAGGCTTATCAATGATAGTTAGATAAAACTATTGTAATAAAATCAACCATCTAATAATCTAGACATTCACATTAGGCTTGTTAATCAAGTATTTAATAATAGCATGGTCGATATATACAAAGGTCTGGTAACCAATGATGTAGTGTTTAAATTTGTTTAAGGAATGGATAACAACTAGGAGATCTTTTTAGTTACAATATAGTTCAATTCAACCTTAGATAGATTTTTGCTAATGAAGTAAATGGCATAAGGAAACTTGTCATCTATTTGGCCTAGGGTTGCTCCTATAGCTTTGTTAGAGGCATCAACATGGATGTGGAAAGGAAGAGCCCAATTTGAGCCTCGGAGTATGGGTGCAGTAGTCAACTTGTCCTTTAATGTTTCTAGGGCCTCTTGATAGCTTTCCAACTAGCAAAAGTTAGAGTCCTTGGCCACTAGTCCAAACAATGGTGAGGCTACTTTGTTGACATCCTTTATGAATCTCCTATAGTATCTAGCTAAACCCAAGAATATTCTGACATTGCTCTGCTTCTGAGGAGTAGGGACCCTCTTTATGATAGAAATTTTATTTGGCTCCACTTATAGTCATTCCTGGGATATTGAGTGACCTAGAATAGTCCTTGCATTCATTAAGAACTCACACTTCTTAGGACTAAGGGATAGGTTCATTTCAATGCACTTATTTATAACTTTCCCCAAGTTAGAGAGAGAACCCGGGAAATCACACCCATAGGGAGTGAAATCATCCATATAGATTTCTACAGAGTCATGGACTAGCTCTACAAAGATGCTCAGAACTACCCTTTGAAAAGTGGTAGGGGCATTACCTAATCCAAAAGGAAGGACCCTATAAGAAAAGGTTCCCCAAGGACAAGTGAAGCTTGTTTTATCTTTGTCCTCTAGGCTGATCTGGATCTGATTATAACCACTGAATCCATCCAGGAAAGGGAATAATTTTCTTGCAAGACCATCCAAGACTTGATCAACGAAAGGTAGAGGGAAATGGTAATTTTTAGTGGCTTTCCTTAATTCTCTGTAGTCCACATAGATCCTCCATTTTCCATTCTTCTTTGGGACTAGAACTATAGGATACACCCACTCACTATCTGAGATGGGGTAAATGAACCCTGCATCCAACAACTTTTCCATTTCTTCTTTAACTATGTCTTTGAGGGCTGGGTTCATTCTCCTATGAGGTTGGCACACTGGCTTGCAACCTTCCTTGATGTAAATGTTGTGAGTACACACCAAAGGGTGAACTCCCTTCATTTCCTTATAACTCTAGGAAAAGGCATCTAGATGCTCTCTTAGCATGTCACATAACTCCTTTTCCTGATGTGCAGAGAGAGAGGGGTTGATTTTCAATGTTTTATGTGGGCCAAATTCTATCATCTTAACATGAGTAGGAATTGAGTCAATTAGGCACAAATCATTCCAAGGGTTATCTTTAGCTTTCTTTACTAACTCATTAAGGGAAATGGTGTTGGGGGGATGATTCTAGAGGATTTGATTAATCAAGTTGTCTTCCTCAAGTTTCCCCCCTCCTATAGTAGCATCTAGGTTACATATTGGGTAAGATGTGGTAGATGATACTTCATCTTCCTCCTCCTCTTCCAACCATAAGGGTAAGTTATGCTCTAAAGATGGTTGAGAAAGAGGGTACAAGGCTAATTGTTTAGACAAATTCCCATTTTTAATGGTCATATTCCCAACCCTGCAACTTATGTAAGCATCAGCAATGGCTAGCCATGGCCTTCCAAGGATGAGAGGATAACCATTGAAATTGGTCTTAGGTTGGAGAACTAAGAAGTCAACAGGGTATTCCTAGGAATCAATGGAGACTATCACATCCTCAACAACTCCCTCAAGAGCTATTGTAGATCATTCTGCAAGATGCAAGCCTATTATGATCTTCCTTAATGATCCTCGGAGATTCGGTTTAAGCATAGTCTCCTTATTCAACATATTGATGGAAGCCCCAAGATCAATGAAGGTATGGGGGACAATGATACCATCAATGTGCACATCTACCAGAGGACTTCTAGGGTCTAGATACTTCAGGAAAATCACTCTCCCCAACATTAATTCAGAAAATTGTCCAATGAAATTAATGGTAGTGGTGTCTTTCTTCCTCCTCCAAGGGTGTTTGAATCATTTCTACTTGATTAACTTGTTATAGATGGAGACATCCTTGATATCTTAAAGGAGTGGGACTTCAACACACAAAATTTTCAATTTATCTAGAAGTTAAGTCTCTTCTAGGGTGTGTTGGCTCAGATTGATTAGTCTCTTAGGAAAAGGAGGTGGATTAGCTTGGGGAACACTCTCTTCAAGCTCCTCGGGTGGAGATGGAAGTTGGTTATCTGGAAGCACTATTTTAGAACTAAGGTTGATTTGTTGAAT
Source organism: Pinus taeda (assembly GCA_000404065.3). NCBI lineage: Eukaryota > Viridiplantae > Streptophyta > Pinopsida > Pinales > Pinaceae > Pinus > Pinus taeda. Next base: position 8,922 of record APFE030777410.1, read on the forward strand.
TTCCACAGCATAGGCAGGGTAGGATGTCTCTCCACTATAGACCTGACGTTCCTTCTTGTTGTTCGGGTTCGGATTCGGCTGAGCAGGAATCTAAGGTTTCTTAGGTGGAGTAGGGTGAAGGAGATGTGGTTGAGATGGAGGTGGAGACAATAAGACTAGAGATTAGTTATATGGGGGCCTTCACCCCTATGATGGTGTATTCCACTGAGGTTGTGGAGGAGCATATGGTTGAAATGATTAACTGGCAGCTTGGGAATGGTATTGAGGTGTATAAGACCAAGGAGAAGGTGTGGACCATGAAGGATGACCATGAGGACACCAAGGGGGAATGGATGCATTCTGGTTGGGGTTATAATATGGATAGGATCTCCTTTGCATGCCCTGTTGGTATGGTGGAGGTCCTTGAGGCCTCCTTTGGTTGATATAGCCAAGTTGTTCAGTCATACCCTCAGTTTCTTGATACACAACTTTCAATCCAGGCAGAGAAGGGTACTTGTCTGTGGAGTGGTTTTCCTCATAGATCGAGTAGATCTCAATAAGATTCAATGGAAATTCATTTCTAGGGTGCCTCCTGGTGCATCTAGGGCAAAAGATAGCTAAGGCTCTTTCTTCTTCCTCCTACTTCCTCTTGATCTACATGGTGTCCATTTGCAGAGAAAGGGTATGCAACATCTCACTCTTAAAGTCCTCCAACATGTTCCCAATTTCACTTTTGATGGATGTGTTGGAGGAGGATGAACTAGACAAATCTTGACTAGCCCTACCCTTCTTTCTGACTTCCCTAGTATGATTTTTGAAAACTATCTTGATATTAGCATAAGATAGCTGGTAGATGTCCCCTCCCAACAACATGTTTAGGATTTCTAGGATATCTTCCCTGATCCCTCTAAGAAGAACTAACTTGAGTAACTCAGGATCAAGTGTGTATCTGGTCCTTTTGTAGCTGAGTTGGAACCTTTCTTCCTAATCTTATGAGGATTCATCATGTCCTAAGGTCATTCTAAAGATTTCCTCTTTGGTGTCTTTGGACATACAATAATTCCTATACTTTTTGTTGAAAGCTTGTTGCATTTGAGCCGAGGTAGTGATGTTGTCCCTAGGTAAATCCATGAACCAGTGCAAGGCTGCATCATTGAGGGTGGATGGGAACAATTTCAACTTCTGTTCATTAGAGGTATAACCATAAGTTCTGCAGATGACAACAAACTCAAACAAAAAGGTATCAAGGTCCTCTGAGGTTAAGCCATGGAAGTGAGGAAGGGAAGTGGGGCTTATGTTTTTCATCCTAGCATCTTCATTAGTTTCTCTAATGGGAAAAACACCCTCAATTATATTTTTAGCTCCATTTCTATTTTCAATCCCATTTCTATTTTCAGCCATGGTGTAGGTTTGTGGAATGGTTTCTTCTTCTTCTTCTTCCCCAATAGGCTCTTCAAAGATCTCTGGTTGTTTGCCTAATGGGTCCTCTAGCTGACAACCACTGAAGAAGAGGGAAGGTTGGTTGTTTGATGGTGTGGGGGTATTTGGCAAAAAATTTCCTAAGTTGTCTCTACTCCTACGAGGCATAAAAGAAATTTGTTTTTTCTTTTCTTTTAGGGGGTTTTTAGAACGATTTGCAGAATGGAAAGAAAGCAGAAATTGCAACTATTTACTAAATGGAACTACTTGCAGAATGGAAAGAAAGCAGAAATTGCAATTATTTGCTTAATGGAACTAGTTGCAGAATGGAAAGAAAGTAGAAATTGCAACTATTTGTTGAACGAAACTACTTGCATAATGGAAAGAAAGCAGAAATTGCAACTATTTGCTGAATGGAAGTACTTCCAGAATGGAAAGAAAGTAGAAATTGCAACTATCTATTGAATGAAAAACAAAAGGAAAGCATAAATTACATCTATTTACTGAATCTCAAATAAAAAGGAAAGAAGTAATTACATCTACCTAGACACATCCCCAACAACGACGCCAAAAAGTGATGAGCCCTAGTATTACAAAAAGGATGCTGCAAATCCTCGGGCAACCAACTTTACTTTATTAACCCGAGGTTCATACAAACTTGGAGGTGATAGTGCTATATGCACAATAGATGCAACAATCTACTCTTGTCACTTCTCAATTGGGGTGATAGAACACTAGGGTTTTTCAAACTAATATTCTATTGACTAGAAGGAGGCTGACTACTTGCAGTGAATGTAAAGCTATCTTTAATGCACAAAGTAAATGCTTGCCTATTTTAAGGAAATGAAAGTGATGAATAGAAAGTGCTATGAAATGATATGAAATTACCTAGCTAAGAATTAACACACATTACTTGCAGAAGAGACCTAATTTAACCTTGCATTCTATCATCTAGCTATCTGGATTAAGTAGGCATGGAAATTATCCTAACAATACTATGACTGATGTATGCATGCACTAGCTAAATATTGCAGAAAAGAGTCATTTGGTTTTCAATTTAGAAATGTAAATGCTAAGCTAAGAATTCAATCTTTTGCAGGGGAGGAAGGTATGGAAAAGCTAGTCCAAAATGGAATTGAGGGGTATAAAATTCAAGTTGAAGGCCTACTCTAGGATCTGATCATCATTTCTGCCCATAACACTCTAAAACAGGTTGCTATAGGGTTTCCTATAGTTACTACAAGATTTCTTGTAGTTACTACATGATGTCCTGGTTTACTACAAGAAACTTAGCTGAAGGTTGTAGGAAGGTAGGGAAGTTGAAAGGATGTGCTGAGAAGATGTATGATGGTAGAATAAGGTATGGGGAAGGTGCACACTACCCAAGGATCAACCAAACTCTTCAAGATTGTTGGATTTGCTCAAGGCAGTTGTCCACGGTGGCTACAAAACAAAAATATGAATTAATGGTTGGTAGGATTGGGTGATAGGTGGAGAATACTTAAATGAGGCTGGTGGAATGAGTTCCTCCCTGCAAATTAGAAACTCTTGCAACAACACATATTCTTTTCTTCATTCATGCATAACTTTATGTAAATGTGGAAAATATGAGTTGAATTTGAGAAACTAATTTATTGATGGCTAATGGCTTAAATCTATGGAATGTAATAATTTCTAATCTACAACAAAATCAAGAAACCAAAATGAAAATTGTAGGTTTTCTAAGAAATCATAAACAATGATCTACTCAACAAGAAATCCTAAGTTATGCAATGACAAAAGATGAATTTGTTTCCGGGGTTGTGAGAGTGGGGCCCTAAAACCATGATCCCATGAGGGAGATGAGGAAGATGAGGAAGAGGCCACTATCATAAGCTTTTCTGAAGTGTTTTCTTTCACTACTATAACATTGATCCACTTCTCCCACTAATGGAAGAAAAACTAGCCAATCATTCAAAGACTTGTAAATTAAACAAAGCAGAGATAACCTCAACAACTAATCTATGATCCTAATCTAAGAATACATGTACAAAAGAGGAACTTATGCTGCTAGAGTTGGGTCCTAACCCAAGATCTTTAGCCGTTTGATTCAGCTCAGTGTTGGATCAAGGAAACCCTTTTCATTATCATCAAAATGTCAAAAATAAAATGAGAATAAAAGTCACAATATCTTAGCTCGAAATTGCCTCTTGGATACAATAAAAAGTCGAATCCTAATGAGGCCCTAGGCCTTCTTATTTATACAACTAAATCTACCAACATCTTCCTAAACATTAGTGAGGCTTGGCTCCCAAACGCAAGATTGACTTGTCTTCAACTATCACTAGCTTGGCTGCCAATGAACTCGGTTAGCCCTGCTGTTTGTAACTCTGAGCTGATGAGTTTTGGTGGAGAAATATTCAAGTGATTGAGTAGTTAAGGAGGGAGACCAAATCTCTTAAAATCCATATTTCTTGTCTACTTCGAGTTCCTGCACTTAAATTAGCCCAAAACTGCTCCAAATCCTGTAATTAGTGCACATTAGGCCACATGACATAATATCTCACCTTCATCCTTCTCACTAAGAAAAATATAATAAAATATGTAAAGAAATGTGAGAAAAGTTGATTTTAATAAGCTGGACACTAGCATTAAGGACCATATAATTTACCTATTGATGAGCCTCATCAGTTTAGTCCCATCTTGAATCATAGTTAGTAGGCCACCTAAGTTTGGTAATAATGTCTTCATCAAAGCAATCATGCAATGATTGTGACAAAGATTTGGAGGCTCTCTTACATTGGTTTTAATGTCATTTCAAAAGGTGATCCAGGAGGATCTCGAGACACTAAGGGGATGGATAAGGCTTGAAATTCAAAATGGCAGAAATGATAATTTTATGGCATCAGTTGAGAAGGCTCATCTTGCTAATTGTGGTGGCGCGAACGATGCGTCAATCTGAGCTCGTATGCAAATGATAGAGCTCTTCAAAGATTGGTATGGCAGGGGAAAAATGGGGCCGACAGTGCGCCACATGGCATTCCAGTTAGCACGTGAGACCCACATGACAACTTGACAGTTGGCATCCCTCCAGTGGCCTCCTAAACCTACACAAGCAACAAAAATCATTCTTGGATTAAAAACCATATAACAAAAATGGGTTAATATAATTATCAAAATAACTATATAGATTTATATATTAACTAAAGTTGAAAAAAACAGTTTATACATACATACATACATACATACATACATACATACATACATACATACATACATAATATATATATATAATATATATATAATATATATATATATATAGTATGCACCCTCATGTCAAGTGCTTATACTATTGTTTAACATATGGCTATTTCATAAAGTTTTTATATAGTAAAAGTTGGGTTGTAAAAAACTAAAATGTGGTTAAAGTAGAGGAGGCAAGATTTGACCTCCCGACCTACCTCAACCACTTTCCAACTATTACCATTACACCAAATTTCCTTCTAGGGAACTCCACCAGTGAAAAGTATATAAACTTAGTCTTTTACCCAGAGCAGGAGGAAGAGATCAACAAGCACGTTTTTCAAGGCAAGGAGAGCAAAATTTTTGAAGAGGGTGATTTTGGTCTAGTATCATAATTGGGCAAGTTTTATATCGATTTTGCACCTCTCGGCGATGGGAATCCAACGATGGTGTCATTTTTTGCAGTAAAGATCTCCAAATTTCGGGCATTTTTCAGCATGGAGGTATAATGCTCCATTTTTGTAACTGATGAATGTAACTTCTTCTTATGCCATTTTTAATGAATGAAGGCCTCCCCATTGATCAAGTAGGGCCTGGAGATGTAGTCCAAGAGGGACGTACTCTGTTATCAAGTTCTTTTCTTCTAGTCTTCTTATGCTCTTCTTCTTCTTTCTCTCATATGTGCACATTTAGAGTTTCTCTTTGGTTAAGCCACAAACTGTATATGTAATTATTTTAATGCATCTATAAACAAAAGATAACCTGGATCAAGTGGTATCAGAGTAGGTGTTTTTAGATGTGAATTGCATGTTTGTATGCTAACAAGAAACAAGCTCCGAAGAGGTGAAGGAGAATTACAGTCTTTCGATCCCGAGGTGGGGCATGCACATCGAAGGAGAAATATGGCAAATGAAGAGGATCAGTATGAGGAGGAGCTCATATTTCGCAAGACTTTCTATTTGATGGCAGATCGTGTTGAGAAGTTGTTCTCAGAGCTCAAAAAACTGGAAAATGCAGAGGGGAAAACTCCAGAAGGACAAGGTTCAGTACATGGAGATGGCAGAGGAGATCCACCTCCTTCTCCTTCTATAAGTGGAAGTTCTTCTTCTTCCCACTATAATGATAATCAAAATTCAAAAGATACATCTAAGAAGCCCTTTTTAAAATTAGATGTTAAATTTGATCTCCCCATGTACAATGGTGAAAGCAATGCAGAAAAACTTAATAATTGGATTAGGCAGATTGAGATATACTGCAGGATTCAGCAGATCGTGGAGGATGAAACAAAGATTTAGTTGGCCTCTTTGTGATTAACCAACACCACTCTCATTTGGTGGGAGAGAAAAGTACAAAGAAATAAGGATGTGGGTAATCTTTATTCCTTTTGGCCTAATTTCATTTCTGCATTAAAAGCATAATTTTATCCATTGAGTTAAATGCAAAAAGCTTTAATGAACTGACAGTATTTAAGGCAAGGCAAAGATCAAGATGTTCAGAGTTTTATAGAAGAATTTAGAAAGCAAGCACTTAATTTGGGTATTGCAATTGATACACCTGAAATTGTAACTAAATACATTGGATCGTTACATAGTTATATTAGGCATTCATTGTTATTGTTTGAATCAACCACCATTGATGCGGCTAACATAAAGGCCATTCACATTGAGAATAGGGGCAAATATGACAAAGATGACCACTCAAAGAGAACCGTGGTAGTGAAGAGAAGGGGAGCAAAGCCCTATTGTATCCATTGTGGGAAAGAGGGGCATGCTGAAGAGAATTGCTGGAAGCTGCACCCTGAATTGAGATCTGAGAGGAATGACAGAAATGGGAAATAGAAGGCCGTCATAACCGTACATCAAAGCCAAGATTCCGAGTCAGAGGAAGATGAGAAAGTCACAGCTACGAGATTTGCACGAGGTAGGCCCATTGACTTAGGGTCTAACTTTGGTGATGAGATGAAGTTTGCAGCCCTGGGGGTCGTGACAAGAGGGCCCATGGATTTGGGGTCTGATTCTGGCTATGAATCAAGGATTTCAATTGATATAATAAAAAGGACACTTTAAGGAGGACTCCAAGAACTTGAAGAGATCAACCACTGCATCCAAGCAGAGAATGCTGAACTAAGGAGGCTTCTACAAGAGGCGAGGGATGAAAACCAAAGGTTACTACACGAGTTGCAAGCCAAGGATGGGGCCTTGGAACAACTGCAACATAGCTAGTTGGAGGTAAAAAGTGATTCTCCAATTTCATGTGATTCTCAAGATGATGAATTTGTTGCTTTTGAAAACCATACTACAGGGATTGGATCCAAATTAATGAATAAAATGGGATATCAAGGAAGGGGCCTCGACATCAAAGGCCAAGGCATCATAAACCTCATCAAAGTCAAGGAGTTGATGCACCATGCAGGAATCAGATACACCAGAAAGGAAGTGGGGGAAATTCAAATATAGCTAGTAACCAGCCAACAATAGATGATGAAATTCCTTCCTCACAATCCAGTGATAGTGAGGGCTCCATGAACACCTTTCGAAGAAACACCAAGGGGAAGCGCCCCAAGTAGCCCCGAAAGTTTGGAGGAGAAAGAATTGTTGTAGTCATTGCAACAAAGAGGGACACCAACAAACCACGTGTTCAATACTCCATGTTCCAGAAACATCGCCAGAGGAGCCGAAAGATGAACATGTTCAACAGATGAATCTGCACTAGTCACAATGGTCTGATTTGTTAAGATGGTTTTTTTAGGAGTAGTAGTTTGTTATGGCCACCATTGTAAATCGTGCGTTGTAATGTAAAAATGATGGCGTGTTTTCCATCACTTCAATATGCAACGATGATATTTTGGCCTTTCCTTATTAGTATTTGAGGCATTAATTACTTTTTACGTAATCCTTGGCCAATGAGTGTGTGCTATGAACTCTTGGCAAGGAGGGGTTGTTGAGTCGTGTGTGGTGTGCATGATTGCAAGAATGTACTAGTTTCGTGTGCAAGAGATTGACAGTGTGCTAATGATTTTGGAGGACCAAAATATCCCCAAGAGGATCTCGAGACATCAAGGGGATGGATAATGCTTGAAATTTAAAATGGCAGAAAGGAGAATTTTGTGGCATCAGTTGAGAGGGCTCATATTCCTAATCGTGGTGGCATGAATGGTGCATCAATCTAATTTCATATAGAAAAGATAGAGCTCTTCAAAGATTGGTATGGCAGGGGAAAAATGGGACCCACAATGGACCACATGGCATTCGAGTCAACATGTGAGACCCACATGGAAGCTTGACACTTAGCATCCCTCCAATGGCCCTCCTAAACCTGCACAAGCAACAAAAATCATTCTTGGACTAAAAACCATATAACAAAAATGGGTTAATATAGTTATCAAAATAACTATATAGATTTATATATTATTTAAAATTGAAAAAAAACTATATATATATATAAAATCAAAACCCAAATAAATCAGGCCATATATCACAACCGAATTATTAAAACTATATATAATATATATAGTTAAATCCAAAACTGCTTAGTGCATGGTAATATACATCGTATGGTCATGGGATGCTGGGTGACGAATTTCCGGCAGCTTTCGACGATCGTAGGAACGAGCCCCGACTAAGTAAGTACCAATGGACCATCAAATTAAATACTCGATGCGATGCTCATTTTGAATTTTGCAAACCCGCCCAAACCATAGAAATTTTAATTTCAAATTCTCCACCCTGATGCCGTACACAGAACCTTTGCTCTGCGCGCCAGGGAGTTGATTCACAGGGAGATTTATTATCTTTTTCCTGGTAAAAATGGCTATGTAAATTTATCTCAGCGTCACAAGAAAGACCAGTGAATTACCAATTCGTACTAAAAACCTCAATTGTTTTTGCTGAATGTATTGATATACATCATTTCAAAAATTTGCATGATATAGATCATTTAGTTATAGATCCGATATAAATTCTAAGTATATTCTGATTCTCTTAAAATTTAATAAATAAAAATTAAAATGGAAGTAAACTAATGATAAACCTAATTCAAATTTCAGTTTATAAAAACTAAATCACAGATGAAAGGAACAACATGGTCGTCACCAACCAAAAGAAAATCAAATCTGCTTATGTGATCTTTATTTTTATCCGGAAGAGATACCAACCAAAAGTCTGAGCTTAAACGCATATTCATAAGCAGAACCCACATCACTAATTTCCATAGACATCAATCTTTCATCGACAACCATCTACTTGCTTAATTTGAAAAAATATTTGGTGAAATAGGATATTTCACTGATATCCTCATAGTGACGACATGATGATTATGGCAAGGCTAACTTTGGGCAGCAACTTCACAGTATTTTTCTGTCTTATTTTAGGCGAAATTATCCATAAATATTAATGAAAATGATTTTATAGAAATTCATTAGAGGAGCATTAAGCCAGAACCTACCCCTATATAGGTGTTTTTTTGACCTCCAATTTATTAGAGATTGGATCAATTATCAGGGTTGATGCTTGGGAAATCTGTTGATTCGAAGGTCCAACGTGGCACAGAGTGCCTTGGCTATCTTGCCTCTTTGGGAATACACTTTGTCAGGCGTTCAAAACACAATTATCCATATTGACTATTCATGTATAAGGGTTTATAAAAAGTAAAATGTGATTTTATATATGGAATTAATCAGAAAGACATTTATCTAAATTTGAAATAATTTATTTATGTCTTTTATTGATTTTTTTTATATTTATTATTAATATTTTATAAAATTTATTTACAAATTTAATTAAATTATATATTTTTTTTAAAAAATATATATTTATATATATTTTTTTTAACAGATTTTGTTTTGGGCATTGAATATTTTGCTATGTTCTACATTTAAATATTATTTTTTAATTATATATAAGTTTATATTGAATCAATTAATTAACATGGTATTCAAATACTTATTTAAGTCTTGTATTAAAATATTTTAAAAATATATAAAGATTATACATTTTTCTCATTATAAAAAATAAAACGGTTTAAAATTGACAAGATTAATTAAATTCTAGAAAAAAATAACTAAAAAAAGACATGAAAAAATGAAAAATGTAAGTGCACACATACAAAGAACTATTTTCTATATTTCACTCTCAAGTATGATATATTTATATAGTGGAAGAGAGATCCAACCAGAATATCTCAACAACATCCAACAAATTATTTTATGATTGGTTCTTCATCATATGAATTTATGAAATAAAATAATGCAATACCTCATATTAAGGTTAAAAAAAAGAAATCCTAATAAGAGTAATAAGAGGGATGTATAATTTATTTAATTTTTAATATAAAATTAATATGTGGCATTTAAAAAATATTGATAATAAAAATATTTTAGTATTGAATATGTATATATTTGTGCATGTGTGATCAACCATGGTCAACCAAGATTAACATGGCTAGAATGGAATTGAGACTTCTGTGATCCATAACATTGTCTAGAAATTTTCGGCAAAATCACATAAAAATTCTTTTGTCAATAACCGAGGATCAATGATCAATGATCAAACATGGTAAACCATAATCAACTATGATGGATGGTAAACCATAATCAACTATGATGGTTAATTAAGATCACTATGATTAGAATGGTTGAACATGGTCATCCAAGATCAATTATTTTCTACCATAGTTAACCATGGTCACCCATCCTCAACTAAGATCAACATGATTAGAATCACTGAACATGGTCAACCATGGTATACCATGGTCTACAATGATCAACCATGATCAACCATACATCAGTCTACCATTGTGAGCCATGATTAACCACAGTAAAGCATAATCAACCATGATCAACCATAATGGTCAATCGAGGTCAACCACGTTCAACCAAGATGAACATGGTTACAATGGTCAAACATGGTCAACCAAGGTCAATCATGATCAACCATGGTCAATGCTAATAGGCCAAGATCAACCATGATCGACCAAGGTCAATCATGAACAACCATGATCATCTATGATAAACCATGATCAACCATAATGGTCAAAGAAGATCTCTATGGTTAGAATGGTCGAACATAGTAAATTAAGGTCTCTATGGTTGAATATGGTCAATCATATGTTGGCATTATGGCACAGGTTTAGCACTATGGCACATGTGTTGTCCTTGATGGCAACGCACTCAGGTGACAGATCACAGTTCAAGCTCTCAGAATGGAAGAAAACTTCATATACGCAGGTTCCTTTTAACCAGGTCGCGTATATATGCGGTATTGATGATAAAAAGTCGCGTATGCACATACATGCACTTTCATGCACGGAAAAGCGCATACATGTGGGAAAGATTATTTTTGAGTCCATGGTAATTGGGCCTATGGTTTTAGACCTTGGTATTGCGTGTGAAATATTGAACCCAAGTATTGGGACCCTAGTATTGGTTATCTATGGTTTTGGACCATGGTTTGAGTAAGGCCAAGACTATAAAAAGGAAGAGATCATTTGACAAGCCAATTGACTCAAGTGTTGAATATCTTATGAGGAGCAAGATTGGGCATACTGGTGATTGGCTTGTGGTGCATAGTTAGATCTGAATCAAGGAGGAACTTGAGCGTTACAAGATGGATAAGTTCTATTGAAGGGTCAAATCTCAAGACTTGAATAGTAGTATCTTTGTGTGATTCTAATCTATTATATTTGATGCAGGAATTGATCTATGAATCCGATAATCTGGGTATAATTAATGCTTGAATAGTCAAAAAGGGGAAAACTATCTGTCATAGGTCTGTACGCAAGTTTGGCACAGCGAAGACGCATATACACACAGGTTCAGTAATTCAAAGAAGCGTATACGCAGGTTTGCCTTTATACAGAAGCGTATGCATGCAGGTTCCTCATCTTGAAGTAGCGTACATCTCATAAAATATGTCTTAGCTACTTCGGTTTATTGCTGCAGTATTTTGGGTTCATGATTGGTGTCTAGTTACTGTTATTATTATTCTAGTTATAACATTCAGAGAAGTGATTGTTTGATTTAGTATTGGGTTGTACAAAAAAGATTGGTTGATGCAGATATACTTGATGTTTCATTGATGTTATTCATGGATCCAGTTTGAAAATTTATGAAATGTGGTACCTGGAAGAAAAGAGAAGGTTGTAGCCTTCTGTAGGTCAGCACCTATGTACTAGTACCTCAGCTAATACACGAGCTAAGGGGGTTGTAGCTCCCTTCCAGGAGAAGCTGGAGAATGAGAGAAGGTTGTAGCCTTCTGTAGGTTGCAGCTTGCGTACTGGTATAAGACTGCAATTGTTACAAAAGCATTGTAAAAAGAAGTTTCTAAATTGAAAGAAGATAGAGACAAATTGTAGCAGGTGGTTTTCACCCACATAGGGTTTCCACCTTATATCTTGTGTTCTTGTGTTTGACTGTCTGCTCTATTTTCTGTTTCTGGTTACTGTTTATATGGTTCAGACACACAGATTTATGAACAACATCTGAAGAATAAATTAAATTATAAGTCTGCAACTTATACGCTAGTTTCATTAACTGAAGTTGTGTATTATATACGCTATTTTCACTAACTCAAGTAGTGTAAATCTGTGTATGAAATGAAAATTAATTGACTTGATAATACTGATTCACCCCCCCTCTCAGTATTATTTCCAACAATTGGTATCATAGCAGGTTCTTCAGAAGAAGCTTGATCACTTGAAGGAAGATCTATCATCATGAGCAACTACGAAAAGGAGGCATCGATTAGGCCACCGATTTTTGATGGGAGCAACTTCGTCTATTGGAAGGTAAGAATCATAGGCTATCTTCAATCTCTTGGTACAGAAGTCTAGGATATCATAGAAACATGATACACATTTCCATCAGAAACTCCTATAGATACGGCTGGTAAAAAGCAATATGAAACAAATGCTAAGGCTGTCAATACTCTATTAGGGAGTCTATCTCAATCAGAATTCATCAAGGTTATGCAACTCAAAACCGCAAAAGAAATTTGGGACAAGATCATTCTGAGCTATGAAGGAGATGATCAGGTAAAACGAGCAAAACTACAAACTCTCAGAATTCAATATGAAAATCTCAGAATGCACATTGATGAAAGTGTGGCTAACTATTTCTGATGCATTGATGAGATTGTTAACTGTATGAAAAACTTGGGTGAAGAAATAAAACAAGTTGTTCTGGTTGAAAAGGTTCTAAGATCCTTGTCTTCTAAGTTTGATTCAAAAGTTTCTGCCATAGAAGAAAAGCAGGACCTACAGAGCATTACCATGTCACAGCTGCACGGAATCCTGACTGCTTACGAAATGAGGTAAGGAGGACCATTAGACAAGAGAGAAGTTGCATTCAAAGCCTCAAGAAAAGGAGATTACAATGAGTCAGGACATATGTTAGAAGGAGAGGAAGAATCAAACTTTGTCAAGAACCTTCAACGGGGGACTGGAATATTCAGAGGTAAGCTACCTTTCAAATGCTTTGCTTGTGGAAGAGTCGGTCACTATGCTACCAAGTGTCCTCATAAAGATAAAGGTAAGGAACTAGTTAGATGGAATAGAAAACAAAATGTAAGTAAGAATAGCTATTATACACATGAAGACAGTGATGGACTTTCAAATAGTGATGAATATGAATAATGTAATGATGATAGACTTTTGATGGCCTTTGAAGATGATGATTTCTTGGATGCTATAGATGAAGAAGTTCTTTATGAAGAAATTTCTAAACTTAAAATTTGTTTAGAGGAAAAGAATATGATTATAGATACTCTGACATTCCAACTTGCTGAAAAGGATAAACACAATGAAAAGTTAGAATGTGAAATTGTGGCACTTGGAAGTAAATTGAGGAAACAAAAGCCCTTAATCTTAGATTTTCTAAAGGATCTCAAACTTTAGATGAGATTATCAAAGTGCAGCATTCTCCTCTAATCAAGACAGGTCTCGGATATTCTGAAGAAGCATCAAAGCCATCCACCTCCAAAATTTATCTTGATGCAGCAAGGAAAAGTGAACGGGTTGACAATCGACAGCAAATGCATAATGCAGATCACCAGGTAAAACAATTTACTTCAAGGATGAACAGAGAGCACCAAGTAAATCAGGGGTAATTTACATCAAGGATGAACAGAAGCTACAACCAACCGTAGGTAAATCGTTCTCAATTTGCCTCAAGAATGGATGTCAATAGAAACTACAATCATTTGGTCGGTAGGTTTGATAATCACAAGAGTTTCTTCAATGGCCAATGTTTCTTTTGTCATAAATTTGGACACAAAGTTGCTCAATGTGTTTCCTACAAGACCATCATGACTAGAGAATCTAAAAAACAAAGAAGTATGACTGGGATCATGAAAAGAACCTACAATAACTTTTTTTCTCTTGAAAATGAAATAGAATGTTCTATTTGTAACAACTTCAGTCATGAAGATTCTGAATGCAGGAGTAGGTTTCGGCAAACAACTCAGAAGGAGCAAACTTCATTGAGTCCCAAAACATGGAGAAAGAAAGAACCACAACCAGAAAGATGTGGGATAGCCTTATATGCAGAAGGGAAGGAAAATCAGTGGTACATCGATAGTGGATGCTCGAAACATATGACAGGTGATAAAGAAAAACTTCAGGCATATAGTGCCTTAGAAAAGGAAAAGAAGGTCTCATTTGGAAATGACACCCCTACACTCATAAAAGGTAAAGGTTCTGTTTGTTTGAAAGAGAAGGTCAAAGCTGGAAATGTTATGTATGTTGATGGCTTAAAGCATAATCTATTGAGTGTCAGTCAAATGTGTGATCAAGGAAATGAAGTAATATTTCGATCAAATGGATGTATTGTTTGTGAGCTTGATACAGGAGAAACAGTGATCAAAGGCATAAGAACTCCAAATAACTTATACGTACTCAAAGTCGGACAACAACAATGATATCTAAGCAAGAATGATGAACATTGGCTATGGCACAAAAGATTGGGGCATCTAAGCTTCTCTCAAATAAGGAAAGCATGCAAATATCAAGTGGTTCGTGATCTCCCTGACATTAGAATTCCAGACAATACAATATGCAAATCATGTCAGTTTGGTAAGCAAACAAGAACTAATTTCCCTGAGAAGGAAGGATCAGCTAGCAGGCCACTTGAACTTGTGGTCCAACTAGGAAGAGGTCACCTCGAGGAGAAAAACACTTCATATTGTTCATTGACGACTTTTCAAGGGTGTGTTGGATAGGACTTATGAAGTATAAAGTGAAGCTTTCGAAAAGTTCAAAGCATTCAAAGCCTTGGTTTAAAATGAATCAGATCATAGAATCAATTGCCTCAGGTCTGATCAAGGAGGGGAATTTACCTCGGATGAATTTTTTTATTTTTGTGAAGAACATGGAATAAGAAGGGAATTCTCTACTGCAAGGACTCCTCAGCAAAATGGAGTAGTGGAAAGGATGAACAAAACAGTTAAACAAATGGATCATGCTATGCTTGATGAGTCTGGAACTCCCGCAACCTTCTGGGGTGAAGTCGCATTTGCTGCAGTTACTATTCTCAACAAGACAAACGTCCGGGTAAACAACACTCAGACTCCTCATGAACTTTGGTATGGTAAGACTCCCACAGTAAAGTACTTCAAAATTTTTGGAAGCAAATGCTACATCAAAAATACTGATGAAAACCTTGGCAAGTTTGAACCTAGAGCAGATGAAGGCATTCTCCTTGGTTACTCTCCCCACAGCAAAGCATATAAGTGTTACAATAAAAGACTTGGAAAAATTGTTAAAAGTATTGATGCAGTTGTTGATGAAGAAGGAAACACTCCTAGGCAAGTAAAATTTGAAGACTTCGAAGATGATGAGGACTATCCTTCAACATCAAATCAGATTCATGATGAAGAAGAAACCCATGAGGCACCAGAAGAACAGGTAAGGATAGAAGAAAAGAATCCATCCAGGTATGTCCAGAAGAACCATCCAGAGACTCAAATTTTGGGACAGAAAGAGGCAGGTGTACAAACAAGAAGAAGTATTTCTGAAGCTTCAAGCTATCTAGCATTGCTCTCCTCCACTGAACCACAAAATGTAAGAGAAGCATGCAAAGATGAATGTTGGGTCAAGGCCATGGATGAAGAACTTGAGCAGATTGAAAAAAATAACACTTTGGAGTTGGTTCCTAGACCAAAAGATAAGGATGTCATAGGGACAAAATGGATATTCAAAAATAAGCTAAATGAAAATGGAGAAGTCATTAGAAACAAGGCCAGACTTGTTTGTAAAGGGTATGCACAACAAGAAGGTATAGATTTTGAAGAAACTTTTGCACCTGTTGCTAGACTAGAGGCTATAGGAATGTTCCTTGCTCTTTCGAGCTTTCAAAAGTTCAAAGTATTTCAAATGGATGTGAAATCTGCCTTTTTAAATGGGGACTTAGAAGAAGAAGTGTATATTGAGCAACCAAATGGATTCATCCTTGGAAATGATCCAAAACTTGTATGCTGACTTAAGAAGGCACTCTATGGTCTTAAACAGGCTCCAAGGGCTTGGTACTATCATCTGGACAAATACCTCCATCAACAAGGTTTCTCAAAAGGATCAGCAGATGCAATCTATAATATAAAAATTGATAATGATAAATTGCTAATACTTGTTGTGTATGTTGATGATATCATCTTTGGTAGCAATGAAGAAGCTATGAGTCAAAACTTTGCTTTGGTGATGCAGAAAGAATTCGAAATGTCCTTGCTTGGTGAGCTGACATACTTTCTTGGTTTACAAATCCAACAAAATAAAGACGGTATCTTTTTATCACAAACCAAGTACCTCAAGCAGATCTTGAAGAAATATGGCATGGAAGATTCGAAACCGGTACGTACCCCTATGGTAACAGGATGCAGCCTCAGCGCAAATGATGAATCAGTAGCAGTACATCAACCAACCTATAGATCCATGATTGGTAGTCTGCTCTATCTGACAGGTACCCGACCAGACATTATGCATGTAGTGGGAATAGTTGGAAGGTTTCAGGCAAATCCAAAGGAAACTCATCTTCAGGTAGTTAAGAGAATTTTCAAGTATCTTCAAGGAACCCAAAAATATGGTTTATGGTATCCTAGAGATACATATCTCACACTTCATGCATATACATATGCAGATTGGGCAGGAAGCATGGATGATAGAAAAAGCACTAGTGGTAGTGCATTCTTTATAAGTTCCATATTAGTATCTTAGTTCAGCAAGAAACAAAGTTCAATTGCATTATCAATAGCTGAAGCAGAATATGTGGTTGTTGCATCTTGCTGCACACAACTCCTTTGGATGATGCAAACATTGCGAGAACTTCAAATCACTTGTACTCCACCTATCTCCATTTTTTGTGATAATACAAGTGCAATCAGTATTTCAAAGAATCCTATCATGCATTCAAAGACTAAGCACATACCTATCAAGTATCATTTTCTTCGGGAACAAGTGCCTGAACAAAAGGTTAAATTGGAGTATGTTCCCTCTAAGGAACAAGTTGTTGATATACTCACCAAACCACTACCCAGGGAGACATTTGAATACCTCAGACAGAAGCTGGGGGTAGTTGATGCATCATCTTGTTGTTGAATCTTGTCTGTTTCAAAGAAAAGTAGTTGTACGCAAGTTTCATGAGGAGGATCCGCGTACATGCCAGTTTATGAAGATATAGTTGTGTATATGTTGGTTTAAAGACAAACAATGGTCCAAGCTCAGGATGGAAAGAGTTTGATATGGGTCTGTCAAAGACCATCTGGCACAGGTTCAGGGGGAGCATATATTCTTCTAATAATGCATTGTTAGCATTATCTTAGAAGGTCTTGGTTCAATTTCCCAGTTGTTTCAATTTCAGGTGGAATAGGTGCAGAGGGAGAACATGGTTGTTGAATGATGATTGACAGATGCTACCGATGATTGTTGATAACTATCATAGTCTTGTTGTAGATATTTCGTCTCTATGTCATATAGTTCTTTTCTTATCAAGGTCATGTAACGGCCTATCTTGGCTTCCCCACTATGCGTGGGATGGATGTTGTAATGTTCTTGTTTTATCATATGTAAATTCTTGGTGTATCCCCACTTGGTAGGGTGGATGAGTCAATATTGGCTTATTCCCACTTGGTTGGGAGATGGATGTATGTATGAGTCTCTAATGATAGCAAGGTCATTTATGGTGTATAGAGTCATGTTCTTTCTTATAGACCATTTTCTGCAGACCTAGCCTACAGTCAGGGGGAGCATGGACAGCATAGCAGAGCAGAGGTTTCAGCATGAACTCAGGCAGAGCATAACCCTTTGCCATTGATGTCGAAGGGGGAGAATGACTTTGAATGATGTAGGGTTGCCATCAAGTCCAAAGGGGGAGATAGTTGGCATTATGACATAGGTTTGGCTCTATGGCACAGGTGTTTTCCTTGATGGCAACGCACTCAGGTGGAAGATCACTGCTCAGGCTCTCAAAATAGAAGAAAAATTCAAATACGCAGGCTACTTTTAACCAGGTCACGTATATACGCGGTATTGATGATAAAAAATTGCTTATGCCTATACACGCACTTTCATGCAAGAAAAAGCACGTACACATGGGAAAGATTATCTTTGGGTCCATGGTAATTGGACCTATGGTTTTGGACCTTGGTATTGCATCCGAAATATTGAACCCAGGTTTTGGGTCCCTAGTATTGGTTATATATGGTTTTGGGCCATGGTTTGAATAAGGCCAAGACTATAAAAAGGAGGAGATCATTTGGCAAGGCAATTTGACTAAAGTATTGAATATCTTATGAGGAGAAAGATCTGGAATACTGGTGATTGGTTTATGGTGCATAGCTAAATCTAAATCAAGGAGGAACCTGAGCGTTACAAGATGGATAAGTTCTATTGATGGGTCAAATCTCAAGGCTTGAATAATAGTATCTTTGTGTGATTCTGATCTATTATATTTGACGCATGAATTGATCTATGAATCTGATAATCTGGGTATAATTAATGCTTGAATACTTGAAAAGGGAAAATTGTCTTTCATAGATCTGTACGTAGGTTCAGTGCAGCGAAGGTGCGTATACACGCTAGCTCAGTAAATCAAAGAAGCATATACGCATGTTTCCCTTTATACAGAGGCGTATGCATGTAGGTTCCTCATCTTGAAGTAGAGTACATCTCATTAAATATGTTTTAGCTACTTCGGTTTATTGTTGTAGTATTTTTGGTTCAGGATTGGTGTCTGGTTACTGTTATTATTCTGGTTACAACATTCAGAGAAGTGATTGTTTGATTCAGTATTGGGTTGTACAAAAAGATTGTTGATGCAAATATACTTGATGTTTGATTGATGTTATTCATGGATCCAGTCTAAAAATTTATGAAACGTGGTCCATGGAAGAAAAAAGAAGGTTGTAGCCTTCTGTAGGTCAGCACCTACGTACTAGTACCTCAGCTAGTACAAGAGCTAAGGGGGTTGTAGCTCCCTTCCTGGAGAAGCTAGAGAATGAGAGAAGGTTGTAGCCTTCTGCAGGTTGTAGCCTGCATACTGGCATAAGACTACACCAGTACAAAAACATTGTAAAAAGAAGTTTCTAAATTGAAAGAAGATAGAGACAAACTGCAGCAGGTGGTTTCACCCACATTGGGTTTCCACCTTATATCTTGTGTTCTTGTGTGTGACTATCTGCTCTATTTTCTGTTTCTGGTTACTGTTTATATGGTTCTGACACACAGATTTATGAACAACATTTGAAGAATAAATTAAATTATAAGTCTGTAACTTATACGCTAGTTTCATTAATAGAAGTTGCATATATATGTTGTTCTCACTAACTCAAGTAGCATATACAAATCTGTGTATGAGATGAAAAATAATTGACTTGATAATACTGATTCAACCCCCCCCCCCCCCCTCTCAGTATTATTTCCAACACATCCACACTGGTGCAAGCTTATTCTCCAATATAAGAAAGATAAAATCTTCTACCACTAGAAAACGGGTTCATGGTGAGTTATCAGCGCATTGAGATGATGAAGAGTTACTTCATAGATTCATTCCATACAAAACTCCTGCAAATAGAGAAGGCATTGAACAAGCTTTAGACATGGAAAATGATAGTTGTGCACCACCTAATTGGGTTACTTATTGTTTAGGAGAGAAGCAGAAAATAATGGAGCAGGTTGCATAAGAGGTCATTATTTTCAATGAACATCCTGTCACATTGGAAAATGCAAAATATGGAAAGGGAAGAAAAAAATTGAGAATTGAAAATGTACAAGTTCAAAATGAAAATAATATTGATCGAGAACAAATTGATATTGATATGCCTAATGTTGGAGCCAAGAAGCTCATGGTATTCCATCAATCTATTAATCATGCACTTGCATAGTCTATTGACGAATAGACTACAGAAAATTTGAGACTAAATAATAAAAATTAAAAGAACTAGAAGACACTCTAAATCTAGGTTCTTTGTTAATGAATCCAGTGGCAATACGGACACCACCATTGTCAATTTTTGCACCTACAACACTGCACAGATCTAATAAAGTGTTTAATCTAATTAATGCAATCAAGTCACAAATCATCAGTAGCATATGAAAAATATTAGAAACTATTGATCATGCAAGGAAAATAAATTTTGATTTAACGTGTTTACAGTAGGATATTAAGACATTTGTGAATTTGGTTAATAGTAATCTTGAGCTATACAGGAAGTTCATTGACAATGATTTAGTTACTTTTAGTCAAAGGCTTGGATTAGTCTCTGATATATAGAAAAAAAAGAAAAGGACTCCCAGATGATAATCAGATAAAGCAAGTGGATGTTGGATGGTCTAAGAGAATCAATACACTGGAGGAAATAATTTATGAATGTTATATCCTAAGCAATAGAATAGGTGATGCTTATCTAGTGAAGATAGAAATTGTAGAGCACCTAAACGATCCATGCATCATGTTAGCACCTAAATCCGCCTTAGGCTGAAGGAAGGCAAAATTTAGGGTAACCACAAACCACACTCAGCCTGGTAGCTAGCCCTACCAGAACAGGAGAGGGATCTCTCTGAGTCACACTCAATGAATAGATAAACGATATGGCTTGAGATGACTTACAGTGAAATATTGATCTTAGGCTAGTAAATGAATATGGATACAGGAAGTGATTTTTATGAATGACTGTGTTTCTGGGATGGTATGGGACCAACGGACAGCAATGAGCAGAGGATGAAATACAAAGGCATAGATTACTTCGTGAGGCAAGAGAGGAAGAAAGTTTAGCAATTTAGTTTGAAATAGCACGGAATGGAGAGATTGCTTAGGAGGGTGAAAAGGGCATACGCACATGAATCCTTTTCAATAGAATAAAGAACACTGAACATGAACTTTTCCCACAGGGAGAGCAATAAAATTGAATTCTACCTTATCTAACATAGAAAATTTCACTGGAAATGAATATGAAATGAACCATGAAACATAATGAAATACATATGAAACATAAGAGACACATTTTCTACACTCACAACCACATGAATCTCATGAAATAGAGCCGATGCCTTTCATTAATCCTCTGTCAAAATATACAATGAAGAAACAGAGTTTCTTTCCCACAGTCTCCCAAAAGTTACAAGCCAACCAACCCTTTGCAAATAGTTTGCATACAATATATAGAATGTGCCATGAGGATATAGAACGCCCAAGGGTTGGGGAGTTACTCGAATCATTACAAAATGGAGGTGGAAAACCAACCATTAGCTACAGGTGCAGCGTTACAAAGATGACAAATGGCTTGGGTGACTGTTTGCCTTCCTTTGCCACTTGGATAGAAGCCAATCTAGAGTGAAATACTTTAAACTTTTCCTTATGTGTAAAAAAGTGAAGTGTAGATGAGCGGGCCCATTTGTGGAAAGTCACGAATCGAAATTTCACGAAATGGAGGTAAATTTGGCCTTTTTCCCTATATGTGTCGTGCCAAATTCTATATGCACTGTGCCACTTTGGAGCCTGTTTTGAGGCACTTGTAGGAGTAAAAAATGTGCCCAAGTGTTCTTTTTCGAAAGCCTATCCTATCTACTTTCCAACCCAAGTGGAATTTCTGAATTTGGTGCTCATTTGCCCCTCCAAATCTTCATTCTCCCAAGACTGCTTCGTGTGTGTCAAAATAGGGGTGGAGAGGCCATTTTTTGGGTGTTTTTGACCTCCTGGAGACTCAAACATTTGGAGCTCCCAATCCTAAGCGTCGCACCAGTGGCGTGGCGCACAGGGAGAAAAAACCTGTTTTTTGACCAAAAAATTACCATGTGACCAAAATTGCCCCAAATTTCTTGAAATTTGGGCTGAAGGTTCTCTGAGAGGCACTATGCTGGGCCACAGAAGCTTCAGCCAAGATTCGAAGCCGATCTTGCTCTTTTGCCTCTTATGCCTCTTTTGTTGCTTTGCTCAATTTTGCCTTCAAGCTCCTTATCTGGGCCTTTGCACTCATGTTCCGTGCCCTGTAATGATAAACCATCCTCCTCAGTATGGTTTTGTCTCTGTCGGCCTTCTCCAGCAGTCTCTCCAGGTGGATGTTGATCCGCTCTAACCAGGACTCACAGTCATTGTTGATCTCTTGCTCCAAGGTAGTGAGCTCGATCCTCCTTTGTTGGGCAGCTTGTCGATTCTCACGGATGTTTTGCAGCTCCATGATCTCATGCTGGTCCTCAAGTTGTTTGTTCCTCTGCTCCAAATACTTGATGATCCATTTGGCCCTCTCCACATTGAGTGACAAGTCTTGGATCTCCGTGTTCTGCTCCTGAATAGTCATCCTAAGTCAGGCACTCTCCACATCTGCATCATCATCCTGAATGAGGATGAAATCAGCCTCCTGTTCACCTGATGGCCCCTCATCATGCATGGGCCTCTTTCCCTTGTCCTGTACCTATGTAGTCGATGCCGGAAGCGAGGCCCCTTCCACCCCGGGTGGAGATAACACTCGCTTTGCTGCTGCAAACAAGTGCCTACTGCCTCTAAGATATGTCACAAATACTGGCATAGTCGAGGTCTCATGGTGCTTATACTGATGAGAAGGACCACCTATCTCATGCTCTGCCTCTGATAGTACCTGTGAAGTGCTGAAGAGGTCACGGGAGATGAAGTCCTCCCAAGCAATGCCCTGCAATCCCAACTGATGATCCACCAAAATTCAGATAAGAGCAAAGTGATAAACATTGTTAAGTTGCTGCTGAGGGGTCTTATGCTACATGAAGGTGTTCATCTTCTCTATTTTCCAGCAAATGAAAAATGGGAGGTTCACCATCCTCACCCTGGTAAAGTGCATGGGCAACCTGATGTGATAGGCATATAGTCGAGAGAACCTCCCCTCACAGCTGAAGTACTTCATGATCAATTTCATGAGTGGAGCATACTCATCTTTCAAATATCTGAATGGGAAGACTCTTGTGAGCTGACTCAAGAATCTGGCATTAATGTAAGGCTCATAGTGTTGCCTATCCACCTTCTTCTTCTTATGCCACTATTCTCCAACATTTGGTATGCATGTTGCCACTAAGATAGTTTCGGGTGTCAATGTGAAGGTGACCCCGGCCAAGATATACTAACCTCCATGTAGGTGAAGCATAAAAAGACGGGCCAACTCATGATGAACTCTAACATTAGCCACCCTTTGACAAAATTCAAAACATGCTAGGTGTTGGAAACATGACATGGCAAGAGGGCATGCTTGTAATTCAGTGAGGGTAGTGGGCTCATCCCTAACATGTTTGCCACTCTTGTGATGCCTCCTGGGAGCCTTTTCTTCCGAGGATGAATCACTTTGTGTCTCCATCTCGTACTCTGATGAATGCTCTGATGCCATGACTGTTGTGTGTACTGTACTTGGGCTACCCTTTGATGATGGTGTGAAGCTGGGTGCTTTTGTGATATCTGCAACGAAGGATGACAATGAAACAAAAGGGAGTATTAGGAGGGGATTAATGTGATGGGAATAGGGGTTATGGGGAGAAGTTTGTTTAGGGATATGTAGGGGGTTTGGGTATTTGAAAGGGTAAGGTTTTGGGGTTTTGACAAGGTAGGGTTTTGGGGTGTTATGTTGACAAATAAGAGGAGGGGAAAGGGAATAGGGTTTGGTAGTGTTTTACGGTAGGGATAATAGGAAAAATGAGAAAGGGAGGATAGGGAAAAATGGTAGGTGAGGGAAAAATGGTGGGTGAAAATGGAACCTTGGCCTCAATACCACAATTATGCAACCCTAGCAACAATGGCCTTTGGTTTTTTCTTGTGGTTGATTTTATGAGTTTTGTTGCATTCAAACATAGCCATAAACCACCATATCATTTATAAAATTTGATGAACAAGTCATGTCATAGAGCCTACCTGTCAATTTGAGGGGCTTCACAAGAAATTTGAGGAAATTTGGCACAGTTTTGACCCTTTGTGGGTGTGCGCCGCGCACCAAACCCAGTGCGTCGTGCTCTGGGTGTGCGTTGTGCCAATTGAAAAAATGCACTGAGGGGTGGCTCTCTGTGTGCACCGCGCCCATGTGTGTATGCACTGCGCTCTGGAAACTGCCTCCTACTTTGCTCCAAACACGCACGATGCACTCTCAAACACTTTGCAATGTCTCCCAATGCACTTGATTTTCACAATGCCTCTGATTTTGGTGGAAACTTGTATATAAATACTTTGAAGTCATGGGTTAAATTTTTTCTTCTCCAAAAACCCATTTTTCTAATGTTATGTTTTGACACTT
This sequence comes from Pinus taeda, assembly GCA_000404065.3. Lineage (NCBI taxonomy): Eukaryota > Viridiplantae > Streptophyta > Pinopsida > Pinales > Pinaceae > Pinus > Pinus taeda. The sequence goes on from APFE030777410.1 coordinate 33,260, forward strand.
TTTCACTGACTTAAAGCAACACTGATTTTCACTTTCCCTTTGAAATTTTAGCTCAAATGATGAAATTTTCGACACTCTTTGCAGGGATTGCACGACATGACATCTGGCCGCGGAAACCATGATTGCATCTGAAGAAATCAACTCACGAATTTTTCGAAAATTTTACCACAACTGACACTGTTTGACTTTTCTTCAAAACAGAGTTTTGAAGAACAGTCAAAGTCTATCACCATGACGATGAAACTCTCTGAATCATAACTGTGTAAGGGCCTCACTCTGGCCTGCATGGCTTTACTGGACATGATTGAAGACCAAATTGATGAATCCGTAGACCTAACTATCGAAAATGACCTTTGTCCTTTAAAGGACCAAACCTTGACTGTCATGGACTTTAGTGATTATTGACAAAATCCTTGAGCCAGCAGGAGCCAGACATGAGGGGAAATGCTAGCATGACCTTTTCCATCAGATTATGGCATGCCCCTAGCAGAATGCAGCTGAGTGAATGGAGCGGGACACCTAAAAATGAAATGCGTAAAGAGTTTTGATCTCTGACGGAGGACTGACCAGACCAACTCTAACATTAGCTCCAATGGGGGATGGTAGCTCCTTGGAGGTGCCAAGAATAGCAGATCTCTGGAAGATCTAGACAGTGCCTTCGTCCATTGGGCTATGGAGTCATTATTTCGACAAATAACACAGGACTCTAACTCATTTATGAAACTGAAATGACCAAAAAAGTGACTCAAATTTGACATTGAAATGACTCGAAGACTAACTTAACAAAATCTAACTAAAATTAAATAAAATGGTATTTACAGTGATAGTGGAAGCAGTGTTAATAACTCAGAAATGGTACCGCTTGAGCAGCTAACCATTCATCGGCCCTCCTGGACAATATTCCTCGTTCATTTCCTTCAAAAGAAAGGCATTCTGACCCCGATATGCTGCAATCTTGAAAGGACCTTTCCAAAGATTCTCGAACTTACCGTGCTTGCCTTTCTCCTCATTCCTTGAATCCCACTTCAACACCACATCATCCACCTGAAATTTTTCCACCTTTGCCTTTCTGTCATAAATTTTCTTGATCTTCTCCTGCAATTTGGATGTGTTCTTGAAAACTTCTTCTCTGGTCTACTGCAAGTGGACCATTTGATTCAACCTTCTCCTCACGGGATCTTCGTCACTGTCGGCCTCCTGAAGAAGTTTGACTACCAGGGCAGCGAGAGAGTTAGGAAATACTGTATCAACTCCATAAACAAGCTCGAAAGGTGATGTACCTATGGATTTATTCTGACTGACCTGATCTGCCCAAAGTGCATTGACCAACCTCTTATGCCATCTCTTCTTATTTATTGCCAACAACTTCTTGATTATGTTGACAATGATTTGTTCGAAGACTCCGCTAATCCATTGCCTTGCAGATGATAGGCAGTTGAGTGACCCAAGATGATGTCATATTTATGACAAAACTCTACCATCCTTTTTTATTTGAAAGTTGCTGCATTATCAATGATTAGCTTATTCAGGCAACCAAAGCGAGACAAGATGTTATTTTCAAGGAATGAAATGATTACCACATCAGTAGCTTGTCTAGTGGGAATTGCCTCGATCCATTTCGTGAAATAATCTGTCGCCATGAGGATCCATCTATGCTGACCGAAAAAAGCGGGATGAATTTCACCAATGAAATCCAATCCCCATTGCTGGAAAGGAGCACTCACCTCTATAGGCTTAAGTGGTAAAGGTTGTAACTTCTGTTTTCCTTCGAAAATCTGACACTTATGACAGCACTTGACCATCTTATATACATCAGTAAACAATGTCGGCCAATGGTACCCCGCTCTCAGAATTTTATTTGCTGTTGACTTCCAAAAAAGTTGACCACCACAGTCTCCTTGGTGGCAGTCCTCCATGACCTTCTTTGCTTCCTTTTCCACCAAACAATTTAACAAAATTCCATCAGGATCTTTCCAATACAGTGCAGAATTTAGAATGCAAAACTTGGCAGTGTTCAACTTGAGTGTTCTCGCTTTGTTTCTAGTCATGCCGGGCGGTGGTGACAAATTTTTAAGCACATATATGATATCTGAATACCATGGAGAAAGAGCAAACATTTCAGATACCTGAATTAATGATTCTTCCTCATTCTCATCGGAGATAGCAGCGATCAAATTTATGTCCAAGGTGTGCAAGTTTGATTCAGCCATTAACTTTGCCAATCCCTGTCATTTAACCAGCTTTGTGGGCTTTATTTCCACATCAAATTCCAGCAAGGCTGCAATCCACTTGCCTCGTCTTCCTTCCAGATCGGTCTGCACTAAAACATCTTTGATAGCAGCGTTAGGAACATAGACCAAAATATGAGAATGTAGAATATATACCCGGAAATCTTTCAGTGCCTTCACAAGTGCAAGGGCTTGCTTCTCAATGATGTTGTATTTTAAGGCTGCATCTCTTATAGCACTATTGAAGAATGCAATGGGTCTTTCGTGATCATCTCTTTTCTGCAATAGCACCACTGCCATAGTGTGCTCTAAAGCAAATGAAAACAATATGAAATCCTGAATGTAGTTCGGGCTAACTAGAACTAGAGCTGAAGAAAGAGCTAATTTGACCAAATTGAAATATTTTATAGCCTCCTCTATCCATTTCACTTGGTTTTCCTTCTTAAGCATGTTTGTCATCTCTCTTAGGTTCTCAGCAAGATTAGGTACAAAGGGGCGTAGAAAATTCATTTTACCATTGAAAAATTATATCTCTTTTTTATTCCGGGGAAGATCGATTTGCTGAATTGCTTGCACATGTGCTGGGTCAATACGAATGCCATATTTTGAGATAATGTGCCTGAGTAGTTTGTCTTCCTCCATGGTGAACAAGCTCTTCTTCGGATTCAGGACAAGCCATATTTTCTGCACTTTTGAAAGATAGTTTTTAGATGGTACATGTGCTCTTCATCAGATCTGGAAAACACTATCAAATCATCCAGGTACACCACCAAAAAAACATCCTTCTCATTTGCAAAAGCCAAGTCCATTGCACGCTGAAATGTGGCACCTGTGTTCTTCAAACCGAAAGACATTTTGGCGTAATGAAAGTTTCCCCACGGAGTGGTGAACGCTGTCTTGTCTCGGTCATCTTCATGGACAGAAACTTGGTTATATCCGGAATAACCATCAAGTAGTGACATACGAGATGCTCCCACTACTCGCTGAAGTATATGGTCCATTTTGGGCAGCGGATAGTTATCTTTCAATGAAACTTTATTGAGATTTCTAAAATCAATACATAAGCGAATCTCACCTGTCTTCTTTCGTATGGGCACCAAGTTAGATATCCAATCCGAAAATCTGATGGGCACAATGATCCCTGATTTGTACAACCTGTTGATCTCCTTTTCAATAGATGGCAGCAAATTTGGATTTAGCCTTCTCAAATTCTGTCCGAATGGTTTCTGATTGGGCTTGATGGGTATGGTGTGTTGAATTATATTGGTATCATATGTCTTTAAGTCAGAATAATCCCAAGCAAACACATCTGCAAATGAAGACAACAAACTAATATATTTGTCCTTGACCATTGGTGGCAATGCTTTGGACAATTTTACCGATTTAGGATTAGCAGCTGTTCCGATATTGACCTCTTCCACACCCTTCTCTGTTGGCTGCAATGTTGGCTTGCGGGCTACATCATCTTGATCAAAGAGTTCTTCTAGAGGTATCAAGCCTTTAGGAATAACGTTATTCTTCAGCTGTAACATGTCCATTTCATTGATCTGCACCTCATCTGTACCATTACCTTTACCATCGTCATTTTCTACATCAATTGAGGTCTCTTTGAACTTGCCTTTGTTTTGCAGAAAATCATCAATCTCGTCATCATCTTGGAACACTTGCCAATATCTCTGATTGTCTGGAACTGTTGGATGATGCTTGACATGGATTTCAAATTTATTGTTGGAGTTCATTGGGATTTTCAAACTACTTGCTGCCTTGGCAAGAGCATCAGCAATACTATTTTGTATACGAGGCACACATGTCAAGGTGTATTCTGAAAATAATTTTAGGATGTCTAGAACTGCATTACGGTAAGCCTGCATCCGAGGATGCTTTGCTTGATATTCGCCTCTGACTTTCTTGATAACCAATTCGGAGTCGCCATATACTGAAGTCCTCTTAGCATTCAGCTTTCTTAGAATCTTTAGGCCAGCAACCAGAGCTTCATACTCAGCTTCATTGTTTGAACAATCAAAAGCCAACTTGTAAGAGCATACTCGCACATTACTAGGGACTTTGTTCTGGGCGGAGAAAGGACTGCGTACCCAAATTCCAATTCCAGCGCCATCATTTCCCACTACTCCATCGAAATCCATGGTCCACAAACCTTCTTCCTCCTCTTGCAAGTGTTGAAAATCTATTTGTTGTGCCTTTTCTGCTTGCTTTCCATTACTTTCAGCTGATTTCCCAACCAAGTCTTTGATGAGTCCTATACATCTTACTCTGTTGGAATCAAATGAATAGAGATCATGATATTGTCGGGTGATGTCCAGACCCAGTCTATCCATGATAGCCTTGGGCATGAGATTGTGAGAAGCTCCGGAATCGAACATGGCGTTATGTAACACAAAATCATGCAATCTTAAACTGATATAGAAGGGTGGCACATCACTATCAGGAGACTCACCATTCGATGCTGGCCCAAAGATCATTTCAGGTTGATCATCTTCGACATTCACCATGTCGGACATTGGGTCCAAATTCAACATTTTAGATACCTGCCCTCTATAACTGTTGTTCTTCATTATTTCAGTCAAGGGGATGGATACCTTCAATTTAGAAATCTCATTCTCCAAATTAAAAGCGGGAATCTTTTCTACCTCTTTGATTGGGATTTCTTTTATTTCCTTTTCTTTCGATGCAACTTGCTGATGTGATTGTTCTGCTGATGGTGATTTGCTGCTCTCCGAATCAACAACCTCCTTTCCTTTCCTTTGTGCAACTGATGAATCATTCTTTGATGCTTCAACATCCTTCCTTTTCTGAATTGGTTTGACCAGCACATCTCTATTTCTAAGTGAATATCGTTGCTGCTAGGCGGACAAAGCATTCATATAGCCTCTTTGGTATTCATCTGATTCTTCCTCCAAGATGGTGTCATTTGCTAGAATGAAATCTACATCTTTGTGTACAACCAAACTTTCTGCATACTCCTCATCCTCAGTGAGATAAATAGGCAAATCATCAGGAGTAAAGAGGTGATTTTCTTCACCTATTATATGCCTGTCCTCATCTGATTCTAGTCCATGCACAAAATTTTGCTGCAAAGGTGTCTGTACTGGTTTTTTTGCTACCTGCTCTTGGGCTCGCTGATCTCTTTGTCTTATTCTATATTGTGGTTGTTGCTGACCATGGAAGTTAGGATTTCTAACTTGTGGCTCTGGTTTGTCAAGTTTCACCCTTTCAAGCATCTGCTCTACCTTCCGATGTAGCTGATCTACCGAGGAAGATTCTTCCTTTACGGTGACCTTTTTCTTTGCCTTTTCTCTAGCTCTCTTGGTCAGCACATTTGCTTCAACGCTGACCGCTATCTTTTGCATGTCTTCCATTGTGGCCAGTTCTCTTTCTCTTAATTGATAAGCCATGTCAGCATCAAAACCATCTGGGAACTTCACCATGGCTAGTCCCACAGGTGGCCTTAGATGATCTGGAATTTCGTTATAAACTGAATTGAATCTAATGCAATAGTCTTGGACCGACTCGCCAGCTTTTCATTTGATCTGCTCATATTCGGCCAGAATTTGAAGAGGATTCTTTTTCACTTCCCAACAGTTTAAAAATTGTCTTTGTAGGTCAGCCAAGGTAGCGATACGTGTAGCCGACAAACCTCTGAACCATTTCCTCACTTCACCTGCAAATGTCTGTACAAAGAGTCTCATTGCCACATTCTCGACATCGATCTCATGAAGTTCATAGAAATCTGCCATTCTGTCCACATGTTGCTGAGTAGTAATGTTGTTAGGAGTGCCATCAAAAAACAGGATTTTGCTTTGATAATCTACGGGCATATCATCTAAAATTTGAGGCAGAACAAGGGCTGCAAAATGGGCAGCCATCACTCTCGGTGGATTTGTCCTCGGAGGTGTTGGAGGAGTGTGCACAGTTTGTAAGGGACTAGCAATTAGAGTTTGAAGCTGAGCTACAATGTAGTTATCAATCGACTGGTTAGCCCTTTCCGTCTCCAAGTCTACAAGAAACTGTGGATTGTGGATAGTAGAGTCAACCACCCTTTCTAATTTGGTTCCGAACAACGATAATTCAAACTGCTCATCAAACTCTAGCTCTTCAATATACTCAAAAATGTCCGGGCATGAATGGGATTTGAACACGGGCGATATAGAGCTTTCTTAACGATGAATTCTTGAAATCAAATTGGGATTTTCATAGATGTGTGTAGGATCTGGATCTGGATTAGTTCTGGTATATCTTCTAGATGCCAGCGTGCTATTGAGAAAAATCAAAGGACACAACCAACTTACTCAGCCTATCCAATCCTAAACTTATCATCTGGAAGCTTAGAATTATCGAGAAGTAAGGGGATTGATTTCGCCCCCAGTATGGTCGCCACTATGTTAGCACCTAAATCCGCCTTAGGCTGAAGGAAGGCAAAATTCAGGGTAACCATAAACCATGCTCAGTCTGGTAGCTAGCCCTACCAGGAACAGGAGAGGGCTCTCTCCGAGTCACGCTCAGTGAATAGATAAACAATATGGCCTGAGATGACTTACAGTGAAATATTGATCTTAGGCTAGTAAGTGAATATGGATACAGGAAGCGATTTTTATGAATGACTGTGTTTCTGAGATGGTATGGGACCAACGGACAGCAATGAGCAGAGGATGAAATACAAAGGCACAGATTACCTCGTGAGGCAAGACAGGCAGAAAGTCTAGAAATTTAGTTTGAAATAGCACGGAATGGAGAGATTTCTTAGGAGGGTGAAAAGGGCATATGCACATGAATCCTTTTCAACAAAAGAAAGAACACTGAACATGAAATTTTCCCACAGGCAGAGCAATAAAATTGAATTCTACCTTATCTAACATAGAAAATTTCACTGGAAATGAATATGAAATGAACCATGAAAAATAACGAAATACATATGAAACATAAGAGACACATTTTCTACACTCACAACCACATGAATCTCATGAAACAAAGCCGATGCCTTTCATTAATCCTCTGTCAAAATATACAATGAAGAAACAGAGTTTCTTTCCCACAGTCTCCCAGAAGTTACAAGCCAACCAACCCTTTGCAAATAGTTTTCATACAATATATAGAATGTGCCATGAGGATATAGAGCCCAAGGGTTTGGGAGTTACTCAAATCATTACAAAATTGAGGTGGAAAGCCAACCATTAGCTACAGGTGTAGCGTTACAAAGATGACAAATGGCTTGGGTGACTGTTTGCCTTCCTTTGCCACTTGGATAGAAGCCAATCTGGAGTGAAAATACTTTAAAATTTGTGTTATGTGACTACAAAGTGAAGTGTAGATGAGCGTACCCACTTTTGGAAAGTCGCGAATCGAAATTTCGCGAAACGGAGGTAAATTTGGCCTTTTTCCCTATATGCATTGCGCCAAATTCTATATGCGCCATGCCACTTTGGGGCCTATTTTGAGGCACTTACAGGAGTCCAAAATGTGCCCAAGTGTGCTTGTTGGAAAGCTTTTCCTGTCTACGTTCCAACCCAAGTGGAATTTCTGAATTTGGTGCTCATTTTCCCCTCCAAATCTTCATTCCCCCAAGACTACTTCCTGTGTGTCAAAATAGGGGCAGAGAGGCCATTTTTTGGGTGTTTTTGACCTCCTGGAGACTTAAACCATGCCCAATTTTCTTGTACAAGCACTAGTAGTCATGATTTTGCATGCTGAATCCAAAAATGCAAGCCATTTTTCATTTGGAGCTCCCAATCCTAAGCGTCGCGCCACAAGGAGAAAAAACCTGTGTTTTGACCAAAAAATTACCATGTGACCAAAATTGCCCCAAATTTATTGAAATTTGGGCTAGAGGTTCTCTAAGAGGCACTATTTTGGGCCATAGAAGCTTCAGCCAAGATTTGAAGCCGATATTTCTCTTTTGCCTCTTTTTCCTCTTTTGTTGCTTTGCTCAATTTTGCCTTCAAGCTCCTTATCTGGGCCTTTGCACTCATATTCTGTGCCCTGTAATGATAAACCATCCTCCTCAGTATGGTTTTGTCTCTGTCGGCCTTCTCCAGCAGTCTCTCCAGGTGGATGTTGATCCGCTCTAGCCAGGACTCACGGTCATTGTTGATCTCTTGCTCCAAGGTAGTGAGCTCGATCCTCCTTTGTTGGGCAGCTTGTCGATTCTCACGGAAGTTTTGCAGCTCCATGATCTCATGCTGGTCCTCAAGTTGTTTGTTCCTCTGATCCAAATACTTGATGATCCATTTGGCCCTCTCCACATTGAGTGACAAGTCTTGGATCTCCGTGTTATGCTCCTGAATAGTCATCCTAAGTCAGGCACTCTCCACATCTGCATCATCATCCTGAATGAGGATGAAATCAGCCTCCTGTTCACCTGATGGCCCCTCATCATGCATGGGCCTCTTGCCCTTGTCCTGTACCTGTGTAGTCGATGCCGGAAGCGAGGCCCCTTCCACCCCGGGTGGAGATAACACTCGCTTTGCTGCTGCAAACAAGTGCCTACTACCTCTCTGATATTTCACGAATACTGGCATAGGCGTGGTCTCATGGTGCTCATACTGATGAGAAGGACCACCTATCTCATGCTCTGCCTCTGATAGTACCTGTGAAGTGCTGAAGTGGTCACGAGAGATGAAGTCCTCCCAAGCAATGCCCTGCAATCCCAACTGACGATCCACCAAAATCCGGATAAGAGCAAAGTGATAAACACTGTTAAGTTGTTGTTAAGGGGTCTTATGTTGCATGAAGGTGTTCATCCTCTATATGTTCCTGCAAATGAAAAACGGGAGGTTCATCATCCTCACCCTGGTAAAGTGCATGGGCAACCTGATGTGATAGGAATATAGTCAAGAGAACCTCCCCTCACAGCGGAAGTACTTCATGATCAATTTCATGAGTGGAGCATACTCATCTTTCAAATATCTAAATGGGAATATTCTTGTGAGCTGACTCAAGAATCTGGCCTTAATGTACGGCTCATAGTGTTGCCTATCCACCTTCTTCTTCTTATGCCACTGTTCTCGAACATTTGGTATGCCTGTTGCCACTAAGATAGTTTCGGGTGTCAATGTGAAGGTGACCCCGGCCAAGATAGACTGACCTCCATGTAGGTGAAGCACAAAAAGACAGGCCAACTCATGATGAACTCTAACATTAGCCACCCTTTGAAAAAATTCAAAACATGCTAGGTGCTGGAAACGTGACATGGCAAGAGGGCATGCTTGTAATTCAGTGAGGGTAGTGGGCTCATCCCTAACATGTTTTCCACTCTTGTGATGCCTCCTGGGAGCCTGTTCTTCTGAGTATGAATCACTTTGTGTCTCCATCTCATACTTTGATGAATGATCTGAAGCCATGACTACTGTGTGTACTGTACTTGGGCTGCCCTTTGATGATGGTGTGAAGTTGGGAGCTTTTGCGATATCTGCCACCAAGGGGAACAATGAAACAAAAGGGAGTATTAGGAGGGGATTAATGTGATGGGAATAGGGGTTATGGGGAGAAGTTTGTTTAGGGATATGTAGGGGGTTTGGGTATTTGATAGGGTAGGGTTTTTGGGTTTTGACAAGGTAGGGTTTTGGGGTGTTATGTTGACAAATAAGAGGAGGGGAAAGGGAATAGGGTTTGGTAGTGTTTTAGGGTAGGGATAATAGGAAAAATGAGGAAGGGAGGATAGGGAAAAATGGTAGGTTAGGGAAAAATGGTGGGTGAAAATGGAACCTTGGCCTCAATACCACAATTATGCAACCCTAGCAACAATGGGCTTTGGTGTTTTCTTGTGGTGATTTTATGAGTTCTGTTGCATTCAAACATAGCCATAAACTACCATATCATCCATAAACGTTGATGAACAAGTCACATGTCATAGAGCCTACCTATCAATTTGAGGGGCTTCACAAGAAATTTGAGGAAATTTGGCACGGTTTTGGCCCTTTGTGGGTGTGCGCCGCGTGCCAAACCCAGTGCGTCGCGCCCTAGGTGTGCACCGTGCCCATTGAAAAAATGCACTGAGGGGTGGCTTTGTGTGCGCCCCACCCTCTGTGTGCACCGCACCGCTGTGTATATGCATCGCGTCCTGAAAACGACCTCCAACTTTGCTCCAAACAAACATGATGCACACTCAAACACTTCGCAATGTTTCCCTATGCACTTTATTTGCACAATGACTTTGATTTTGGTGGAAACTTGTATATAAAGACTTGGAAGTCATGGGTTGAATTCTTGCTTCTTCAAAAACCCATTTTTCTAATGTTATGTTTTGACACTTTTTCACTGACTTAAAGCAACATTGATTTTCACTTTCCCTTTGAAATTTTAGCTCAAATGATGAAATTTTCGGCACTCTTTGCAGCGATTGCATGACAAGACATTTGGCCACGGAAACCATGACTGCATCTAAAGAAATCAACTGACGACTTTTTTGAAAATCACAAATGACATTGTTTGACTTTTCTTCAAAACAGAGTTTTGAAGAACAGTCGAAGTCTATCACCATGACGATGAAACTCTCTGAATGATAACTTTGTATGGGCCTCACTCTGGCCTGCATAGCTTTGGTTGAAGACCAAATTGATTAATCCCTAGACCTAATGATCGAAAATGACTTTTTTCCATTAAAGGACCAGACCTTGACTGTCATGGACTTTGGTGATCATTGACAAAAGACCTAAGCCAGCAGGAGCCAGACATGAGGGGAAATGACTAGCATAACCTTTTCCGACAGATTATGGCATCCCCCTAGTGGAATGTAGCTGAGTGAATGGAGCGGGACACCTAAAAATGAAATGCATAAAGAGTTTTGATCTCTGACGGAGGACTGACCAGACCTACTCTAGCACTGGTGAAATGTGAACGATGAGTCTTGCAGTAAGTCGTGCGACGGGTGAAATGAAGAAGCGCGAACGAACGAAGTGTTGGGCAGACGAGCTACGGTGTGTGCCAAGTGGGCGACACAACCCGGTAGGGTTGCACAACAGTTGAATGATGAGGTGCTGATTCTAAACGAAGTGTTGGTGAGTCTGCACGGTGGTGCAAGCCGAATTGTGAAAATTTGCAGGTTGATGTAAATTTGTAAAAATTGAAAGATTGTCATTATTATTCGGGCAGACTTTATTTGCAGGGAGTTGCCCCTCTTGAGTTAATATCTGTTGTGCACTCATGATTAATGATAATGATAACGTGAATGTGCTTTAATATGAAAGTTTCCATTGTGTTAATAAAAGATTATACTTGGCAAGTTGAAAAATAAACTAAGTATAGGAGTAGGCGTAGTCCACAATCGCGAGTATTGTTAAAAAGAAAGTGGTTGGTGGTGTCGCACCCCCGATTGTGTGGTTGGAAGAGTACCACTAGGATAGGGGCATGACAGGTGGTATGAGAGGTTTGTGTTTTGAGGGCTTTGGTGATTCAGATTGAAGAAGAAAACCTGACAGGTGATTCAGGTTTGCAGGTGATTTTAGTTGAAGATTCAGGTTTGAAGGTCGATGGCTGTTGAAGATGAAGTAAGTAACAAATACTTGTCGAATAGATGAAGATGGTCGAAGGGGCATTTCAAAGCTGAAGAACATGAGAGATTGTTGGAAAGAAGAAATGCAGAAACATTATGAAGCTATTGTATGAAGGTGGGAACCTTTGATGCATATTAGGAGCAACATAGCGGGTTTGCAGGAAGACTTGAATAATTTTCATGTGGGAACTGGTGAGATCAAGGAACTTGATGAAGAGATTTAGCAGGGTGAACTTAGACTCCAAGAACTCATGGATGAAATAGTTCAGTTGAGGGAGAAAAGCATCATGGTGGAAGCAGAAGTCAAGCAGTTTGAGGATGGGATAAAAAGGGACTTTCTTGGTAGAAAGACCGTTGTGATAGAGCAAGATGAGCTTGATTACAATGGAAAAATTGGGGACTACCACCAAGGCAATCAGGCGGATGTTCAGAGGCTTAGTTTGCTACGGATGGAAGGAGTCAATGGATACTTGATTGGTGTCCTCGAGCATGGAATGATGGAGGATGAGCTTGAAGAGATTCAGATAGAACCAGGATCGGGTTGCTTAGAAGAGAAAAGAAAGGAAGTGAAATACCTTAAGAAGGAAGTCAGGTCGAAGCACAATTCGATAGACTCTTCTAAGGCTGAATTGTTGAAGAAGGTTGCTAAAGTAAGACGCAAGATCAAGCCGAAAGAGGATGGTGATGCCTCGAAGCTGAGTTTTGTGTAGATGACCATACGTGGTAAGAAATTTGTAGCTTTGGTGGACAGAGGAGCTACTCATAGTTTCTTGAGTAGGAAAGCAACAAAGTCTTTTGGGAAGAAAGTTGAAATGGGGAGAGAGTGGAGTGCTTTCAAAGAAGTAAACTCTACCATGAAAGTTGTGATTGGTGTGATGGAGAACACTCAGGTGAGAGTGGGCTCTTGGTTTGGAAAGTTGGATTTGAGAATCGTGGACTTGGATGATCATTCTATGGTGTTGGGGTAAGAATTTCTAAAGCTTTCACAAGCCATACCGATGGTGGACCAGGACATTCTCTTGATCATAGCTGAAGGGAGAACCATGTTGGTTTTGATGAATAGAAGAAGTTTCTTGGGGTATAGACCAAGGATGGCTTCTATGAATTTGTATCCCAAAGATCTGAATGTGAAGCATGTGGATGTGGAGTATAGAGGACTTGGAAGTATGACTCGAACAATGAAGGAAGAGAAGCTAGTAGACTTCGTTGCAAGAGCTAGAGGAAAAGATGGAGGTGGAAAATCTCTTTCACATATCTTGAGACACTTGGTAGGAGCATTTTCTACTAGAGATCTTCGTGATGGAGTTGCAGATGAAGGGAATTCGAATACTTCTTCAGGGGCAATGGTTGGAGAAGATTATGAAGGTAGAGATCCAGTTGGAATAGTGGAGTTTTGCAGATATGCCATGGGCATATATGACTTTCAATTGACGAAAGACAAGCTTGAGAAGCTTGGGTGTACATGTGAGGAGGTTGAAGTTGTGCACAGATATTTGAGAATGCAGCATCAATCTGATACATGGGTGGATGAGAGTCTGGGAGGAAACTTCCTGGCCCTCCTTTCTCGATAGACAATGTTGGAGAAAGGTTGATGCAGTGACCTTGTTTGGGAAGGGCTGCACCACCTTGACAAGGGGCCTTGGAGGAGGCTTCTTTATATTGATAGGTGGATGATGTAGGAATGAATGCAAATGCATAGTAGCACATTAGCATTAGCATCATGGAAAGCATGTAGCAGATAGGATGGGCATACCATGGACCTGAGCATGGCTTATTTTGGATATATTTTGATTGAGTTTGAGATTGTGACAGAATGCTGAAGAAACAACCAACGATGGCATGGAGAAGGTACATTCTCATGGGTTGAACACTATGGTTGGATCTAGTTCGATGACATGGGGGCATACAGTGCACTCAGTTTGTGTCAGATAGATGTCTTGGTTTCCACTGAGATGTTGGGTTGGCTGGAGTATTATGCAGAAGTTCACATGATGAAATGACACATGGTGGAGATGGTCGTATTACATATGTTGCAGGGATGTTTGCAGTATATGGACTAGTTGAATTCATGGATCAAAAGGGAGTTCCTGATTATGGAGACATAGACCGATGGTTTGTATGACATTGGAGTGAAGGCAGGGAGTATGAGCATCTTGTATGTTGGAGCTGGTAGCACTTTGCGACAGTGATTGTTTGGCAGTCTTGGTGACAGTTGGTTGTTGGGATGGAGAATTGTTGAGGTCAACAAGGAATTTGAGTGGGGGAGGATGTAATGCCCATGAGTTATGGTTCATTTAGTGGTGGGCACGAGATGAGCAAGCAGGTGACGAGCTAGGCCAACTGACGAGTTGGGTGCACTTGGAACAGTGCGACGAGTAAGAGGAAACACAAAATTGACTAAGTGTTATGATGTGCGATGGTGGAGAGTTTATATGGTGGGGTGATCCCAGGTGTGGTCACCCCCACCATGGCCGACAGTGAAAATGCTTAAGTATGGGTCGACTTAGCCATGGGCAGTCATTGTATAAGTACACGAGGGGGAGTTGGAGAAGATCATTCCACCAAGTCATGAAGTTCTAAGCGTTCTAGAATCAGGAAGTGCGAGCTAGAATATTGGAGTCTGAAACATAGGGTGAGGTGCATGCAACATCATAGGCCGAAGCACTTAGCCGCAGAACTGTGTCAAGCTGAATGAAGGCGTGCAAGGGCATCGGCGAGTGAGCCAAACAAGGTCGTGTGAAGGCGTGCGAGGGCGTCAGTGGGCAGGTTGAATGAGATTTCGTGTGAAGTAGTTCGAAGAGTGGACTGAATGGGTTATCGTTGAGGAGGTTAGGGCGACGAGCTGAATGAAGAATTGTTCACGCGAGTTAAACGAAGAGTTGTTCAGGCAAGCAGAATGAAGAGTCGTTCAGGCGAGCTGAACAGAGAGTCATTTGGGCGAGCTAAATAAAGAGTCATTTGAATAGTCGGTTGAATGAGAGCGTTGGGTGGGTGGTCGAACGGAGGAGCGTTTGTGTGAGCTATTGAATGAGGCCATTTGGGCAATCGGTCGAATGATCGTTCGGTGAACAGAACGAACAGGCGGTCGCAATGACTCGGGTGGATGAGTTGGGGAACTGTGGAAATGTGAACGGTGGAGGTCAAGTTAGTTGAGCAAGGCGACACAGGTTGGCAGCACGGCAAGTTGAATGGTGGTTTGTTCAATGAGTTGGAACGCCATGACGGTGGGCGCGTGCGGTTGAACGGCGAGCCGAGGTGCTGGTGAAATGTGAATGATGAGTCATGCAACAGGTGAAACGAAGAAGCATGGAGGAACGAAGCATTGGGCAGACTAGCTGCCTGTGTGCGTTAGGTGGGCAACATGACCCAGCAGGGCTGCGCGATAGCTAAACGATGGGGTGCCGATTCTGAACGAAGTGTTGGTGAGGCTGCATGGTGGTGCAAGTCGAACTATGAAAATTTACAGGTTGATGTAAATTTGTAAAATTGAAAGATTGTCATTATTATTCAGGCAGACTCTATTTACAGGGAGTTGCCCGTCTCGAGTTAATATCCATTGTGCACTCACAGTTAATGATAATGATAATGTGAAAGTTTTCACTGTGTTAAATAAAAGGTTCTACTTGGAAAGTTGAAAAATAAACTAAGTATAGGAGTAGGCGTAGTCCACAATCACGAGTATTATAAAAAATAAAGTGGTTGGTGTTG
This sequence comes from Pinus taeda, assembly GCA_000404065.3. NCBI lineage: Eukaryota > Viridiplantae > Streptophyta > Pinopsida > Pinales > Pinaceae > Pinus > Pinus taeda. The sequence continues at coordinate 48,701 of APFE030777410.1, forward strand.
TCACACCCCTGATCATGCGGTTGGAAGAGTACCGCCAGGGTAGGGGCATGACAATTATGGTCACGATGCAATGAGCGATATGGTACCTAGCTCTACTCGGCAACAAAATCACAAGGTGGAACTTCAGTCTAGTGTTAGGTAATCAATTGCAGTTGTGAGAAGTCTCCATACAAACAACTTGCAAGGACCAACTTATAACATTGAAAAGTTATGGTTGGATCATTTGGAGGATGCTCACATGTTGCTAGGGGAATGATTTTTGGATTAAGGAACACCTGGTGTATGAGGGAGGATGTGGAAGTTTAAGTGATAGACATTAATTTATAATAAACAATAAAATACTTATTTGGTAATACATTTTACTAATACTAAAATAAAATTATAAAATTATAAAAGTAAATGAAATAATAATTTTATTTTAAAGTATTGTTGCGATTATTATTAATTAAATAAAAAATAATAATATATAAGTTAAATATATATGTTTTTAAAAGTATGGAATAAGATTATTAATTATGGATATTTGTTCTTATTTTACCATGGAAATTTTTAATATGTAAATAGTTTTTGTTACAATATCATTGACCACTGTCATGGTTTATCAATACCATATTTCGAAGATATCATAAGTCACTTCATATGACACTTGTTCATATAACATTTTTTTAATTGATCAATTTAGTTAAAAGAGAAAAAAAAATGCATAATTATTTCAGAGATGAACCTTAATCTTTAATTTGTGTATACTACTAGGAAATAGGTGAAAATATTTTATAAAAATTTAATCTCTACCATTCATTTAATAAATTAAATCAAAATTCTAAAAACATTATTAAAAAATAAACATACCGATATGATTATATAGGTATAATAGAATCGTTTTATTAACTTAAACTGACCATTCATTATTTATGATGTGATATTAAAGCAAAAAAAAACAGGATGTTTTCCAGAAATGTGAAATTCCCCATATACAATGATGTTGCTTAGTGTCCATTATATCAAACAAAACTATACATGTTATTCAAACATAAATCTCTACATGGTGGTCCGCGTAAACGTTTTTCTTTCATGTAAGTGCTAAGCACCCGACCACTATTTGATTAAATATCAAGTGATAGCTCAGTACATCCTTATCCATATTTCAATTATAGATCTAAAGAATCTCTTGAAATCTAGGGAAATTAAACCAATTATAAGATATGATCCAAATCGGATCCACAAAACACTGTCAAGAACTTTGACTGTATCGAGTTGAACAAATCTTTAATGAAATCCAAAATGGCATCAAAAACACCCTGAACGATTGGCCATGGCAGCCGATGTGGAACGACGAGGACCTCGGTCAAAGCACACTGACTGAGGCCCATGGAGACTGCGCAGGAGGTCAAAATAGCCCCTGGGAGCCTTAGATCAGGAAAAGGAGGTGATTTTGATGCGTGATTAAGCGCTAATCGCGCATCGCTAGGTGAACAGGGCCGAAATGGAAAGGCCTTAAGCACTCAGTCACGTCAGGAGTCAGAGAACCGCGGGTGGAGAAAGAAAAAGCGCTACAACACGAAGGCAGGACCTGCGGCCTAGAAACTGGTGGTTTGATCGAGGTGCCCTTGAACGGTAAGAGGTTTTGGAGGAGAGCGGAGCAATCCCACTCAGCGATCAACGCATGGCAGCGGAGATGAGAGAAAAAACGCCATGATCGCGTGCTAACGGTTGAGCAAGTCAACCACGCTTGACGTGCATATGATGATGGATCTGGAGGAGCCCAGATCGGACCACTAAGAATGCACCTGATGGAAAGAAGCGGAATCGATAGGGAAATAAGCTGCGATTTAAAAGGATTTGGAATCGATTGACCACCACGGTGGAGAAAGAACGTATCCACGACATAATCGGAGAAATGAATCGACGCGAAGGTTGGCGCTGTTCCGACGAGGACACATGGCACTTCTTGAGTGTTCATACTGACGCCGAACAGGGATTTCCGAGCGCAGCTGCAGAAGGAGAATCGACAAGCGGGAGAGGAACCGAACAGGCACAGGGATCGAATGGTTAAAGCCATGAACGGAGGCAGTCGAGAGAGGAGGATTTTGAGAGGAGTCCAAGCGACTAGAGAGACAGTGGACAGTGCACCCTGAGAGGAGGACTAAACACAGAGAACAGTAAAGCCACGCAGAGGAGACAGAGGGCTGAGCTGACCACAAGCAGCGTCAAGCACCAGAGAGCTTTAAGATTCAAGCCTTCCCATAGAGGAATCTATCTAGATTGAGCATCACAGTTGGCTCTTTCCACTATAGACCAAAGGTTACAGAGCTGGTAGGAAGAACAAGAGTCTGTGTACTCTGAGTGGCTTGGGGAATCCAAGAACCACCCTACCAAGCAAAATCTGCTTCAGGAGAACTCACATTAAGTCCCGGTATTGTAATTTCTCCGTTGTAAGACACAATAAAACAAGGCCACCACTGAAGCTGGACCGGAGACGTAGCCTTGGAGAATAGGGTGAACTCCTTATTAAAAATTGTTTGTGTCTAGTGCTTCTTATTGTATTTCTTTGCTTTCTTTCCATTTAAAATGTCTGTGTATTGGCAATCTGATTGATCCGTTATTTCAATAACACAGAACACACACCAACACATGAGTCTGTAATACCTTTTGTTTAATAAATCTTCAACTGATGTCACTCATAGGGTGATTATTAGATCAAGTGGTATTAGAGCTTTAGGCTGTAAGGTTAGACAAGCTTGTGTTGGTTTAGTTGTGAACGCTCACTAGATCAAAGCTCAAATTAGGAGAAGGAGAGTTGGTGGAAACTAATCTTGGAATTGGGAGAGTCTATTCTTGGAAGACAATGTCAGAACAAGGTTCTATAGGGCCAGACCCCCAGTTCATAGAGAGTTTCCTAGCTATAAAGTCTATGGTAGAAGAAATGTATAGGGACTTTAGAAAGCATAAGGGTGAAGATTCATCAGGCTCTAAACAAGAAAAAGAAAAATATGAATCTCATCCCCATGACCACTCAAAAGGAAAGGGAAAAGAAGAAAGCTTCCCTACACCTCCTAGTAGCCCTGTGCATAATATGAAAGCATCCCTGATTAAACTGGATGTCAAATTTGATTTTCCTATATACGACATAGAGCTAAATGATGAAAAGTTGGACAATTGGATTAGACAAATTGATGTGTATTGCAGAGTACAAAACATAGAATTAGACAAGAGTAATATTAAGCTAGCAAGCCTATGCCTAGGAGGCACTGCCTTGGTTTGGTGGGAAGGTAGAACCCAAGATGATATGAAAATACATGGTAAGACCATCTCTATCTGGAGTGAATTTGTTTCTGCAATCAAAAATCAGTTCTATCCATTGGCCTACATGCAACAAGCCATGATGAGTTGGCAAACTCTTCAAAAGTTGAAAGGGCAAAGTGTGCAAGGGTGTACTCAAGAATTCAGAAAGAGAGCATTGATGTTGGGCATCTCATTAGACTCACCAGAAACTCTTTTGAAGTACATTGGTGG
>APFE030777418.1:0-10021 GCA_000404065.3 Pinus taeda
AAATCCTCCCTTAGAACTGGATTTCCCCTTGTGGATTTTTCCCACGGTCAGTTGACCAAAAATAATTGTGTACACTGTGTTAAATTTCTGAGTATGCTTGCTTGTTTTATTTTGTCATATCATCTATAAAGCAAAAGGGCAGAGGTAGCTAGTTAATGTGTCAAATAAATTGCATTTAAAAGTTTTATATTAGACCTTTTAGTTTGGGACTGTGGGAAACAAATTTGTGCAAAAACTTGAAACTTTGAAGGCTACCAATAGAGCATAATTTCCTACATTGTATTCAAGCTCTCTCAAATGTATTTGATTTGGGTATAAACCCACTCTCTCCCATTTGTATTTCATCATTCTCCATGGACTCCTCCTCAGGTGGGGGTGTTGGAATGATGGTGCAATCTTCACATATGGCCATGGCCACTTTGTAATCATATTTATTGTGTATTAGTGTGTTTCTAGGGCTTTGCTTAAAGCCAACCTAATCAACACTCATCTCTTATATTCCTAGGTAGTTGGCATTGACCTAGTCATTATGTGGGGCCATAACCCTTGTTTGGAAGAGTGCCCTACCTCTTGAGTTGTGTACAAATACACACTAAGACTCATGTGCAACATCATCTTGAGCTACCACTCTCTTGTAAAATTGGCCAATCCCTTTAACCTACAAGCTCCATATCTAGCATTGTGCTCTCCTTCATAGTGTGATCTCTTGCTCAAGGGTTTTATGTCTCAAGTCTTGTGCTCTAGTGTTCTTTGGTGAATTCTCTTTAAGGGGCCAATTTCTTCCATTGCACACTAGTGCAGATTTATCTTTCACCCTAATGCTGGTTTATCTCCTCTTTATGCAAATTTAGAATTTGATGATTAGTGTTTGTTGGTTGGCTGCATTGAATTCTTTCTCTCTTATGGATCTCAAGATTTCTTTTTAGGCTTTAAGTAAAACAATTTTAGTTTCTAAATGTATTGTTTTACATTTTATGCCAATATTTTCTATTACTCTTTTTCTCCTTTAATAATCTATTTTAATAAATTAGTCAGGTCACTATCTTTCTCATAATTTTTTAAATCTTGAAGATGAACCTGAGGTAGGCTCGAAACATCCATATGCAAAATTAAAATGCAACTAATTTTGAAAGAAATCATGTCTCAACCAAAACGTTCCTCAACACCTGGCATATAATTCCCTTATCCCATTTCACTTAAAACCTTGCAATAATACACAATATTTTTCCATGAAATAAAAATCCATCATGGATCCAGTCGCTATAACATTTTTTGACCCTTTATTCTTCACGTTATAACAAGACTAAAGCATTGTCTGCATCGATATCTTTGCCAATTTGGAAGTTGGCTTTGGGATGTAAGTCTCTGGTTTATATTATAGCATCCTACCTCACAATGATACTAACGTGGTTAGTGGATCCCATGTTATGCCTTAGGGGGCTTCTTTGAGTTCTATTTGTTACCTATGTGACATTCATAATAATTGCAAGTCCTTGTAGTAGCATATCCCTATGTTGGGATTTTATTCCAAATTAAAACTCTCCTTCCTCTTCCTAAAGCAAACATCACACTCATATAAAATCTTCATTTTTCCAAAACCCCAAACACTATTCTTCATCATCATAAGTACCATAAATATTGTAATCAAAGCATAGGAAACAACATTTGAGTTGCCATTCTAATGTTGTACTAGAAATGCATATATTGGTCTCACCTTAGCCTAAGTGTTAATGATTTTTAGGGCTTGAACCTCAATATATCATACACGAATATATCAAATTACATAAAAATAAGAAAATCTAAGGAAAATCTAAAAAAAAAGAGCTTAAAAGTATTTTTCCGTTAGGCTTATAACGCAGAGGAGAACCATGGAAGAGGTCTATCTCAATTTATCAAGCATATTTTGCTTAGAGTCTTTTAATTTGGAGCAGATGATTGAATTGATTGCTCTTTATCTTGCAAAACTATTAATTTTTTGGTTTTCCCCATGTCAAAGTAACATTTCAATTGTTTGCAATTGTTAACAAATAATAATGCAATTCTAAGTCCAACATATTTTTCAAACAATCAGGTTGTTGGTTTGATTGTAAATTGGAACACTTTCTACAATGGCAACTAAGGTTCCAAAACTGACGAGGACTTAGTCCAATGGTGAGATCAACAAAATATTAAGTTTTCCACCATTGTTTCAAACCCTATGTAGTTTGTACATTGGAATGACATGCCTAGAAAGGGATGAGGCTGAGTGCAAATATTAGGAAATTTTGATAGAATAGGTAACCTTAAGATCTGGTGCCTTGGCTGAAGGAAGTTCACCTTTGCACTGCAACTGCTGACCATACAACTTAGACCATACAACATGCTAAGTGATAAGAATTAAAAAAAACTTGCAACATGTAGTAGGGGAATTTTAAAAGGCTTTGTAGCAACCAAAGCTATATAAGTTAACCTGGCACTCAGAATGTCATCCAATTATTAAAGTATGTTTGTATTGAAGAAGTGAAATCATGAGCAACAATGGAGAGCATTGCAATCTATTGTACATCACTCAATTATAGAGAATAAGACCACAAATCTCTACTTAACCAAAATATGCTTAAAGGAAATAAGGAAATTATTGCCTTGACCAACGTGTTTTTAAACTTGACAGCAAGTAAAAGCTTAACAAATAAGATACCATGAAAGTAAGAGGCAAATACCTATAAATTAAACTTATTCCATTTTCTTTAACCTATAATCATTTTAGTAGTTCTCAAAGACGAAATAATTTTTCCCGCTTAATCCCTAGCACATGCAAATAAGAGGAACAAGGGATCTAATACTTTAATGTGTCAACAATTTTTCTACCAATTCTTTCTCCAAAATAAAACAACATAAAAAACCACTTGCTCCAAAGAGATTTTATGCGAGACTAATAAAATCTTCACCAAAAAAACAGGGAGAAGACTCCAACGAAGCTGGTGTGAAGGCTCAGTGGATATTATAACCGGAAGGAATATTAACGAAATTCGAAATGTTTGTGGGATTTTGAACCCAAGATCAATTGTTCAGATTTTTCAATGTAATTATTTTCAAGTGAAATTGAAAACCATCTTTGGTGACAAGATGTTTATAGGCGAGGGTTTAAGAGAATTTATAGTCGTGTAATTTTTGATGTAATTATTTTTAAATAAAATTGTAAAACATCCTTGGTGATGAGATGTTTGGATATGTGAGGGTTTGAGAGAATTTATTAGGATGATAAATTATTATGGGCAAGGAATAAAGGAGATGAGGTGATGCACATTTAATATTTCTACACAAGTGGGGGAGATGCAGAGTATTTAGTCCTTGCCTCGTTGAACAATTCAAAAAACAGAATTAACAAGTTTGAAGTTGAATGAATTATAGCAAATTTGAAACTAAATTATCAAAATTTGGATTTGATACACATTATTGTTGTTAAGTATCTCAGTTAGATGGTTAGATATGATTCATTTGTATTAAAAATTAAAAAAATCAACAACATGAAGCTATACTTATATTTTGTCAAAATAGTACAACACAAATTTTCTCATGAGATGATGATTGCTGCATTTGCAAGTCTTGTACAAATCCGCGAACTCAATATATATACAAATATCTTAAAATTTCCAAGTAGTATATTTTTATGCATACAATGGTCATTAGATTGCGTGTCTACTTAAGCCACGACAAGAGTTTCTACAATGGAATTTACTTCAACAATTGAATTCCCAAAGCTATTGCATCCTGCATATTTGGTTGTCTCGTTGCTGAAAATGTCATGTACAAATTATCAAACTCTATAAGATTATTTATATACAAATATCTTATCATTTGTAAATAGTGTAATTTTCTGTATAAAATGGTAATAAAAATGCATGAGCTCATTTAAAATATGATTGAATGATTCTTTCATACATACAATATTTTAACCAATCTAGCAGAGAATAAGCAATGAACGAATATTCTTGTCCCTCCCTTCTTGTCGAATAAATACCACCAAGCCATACATTTATGAAACAAGCAGCAATAAACCCACCACATATGGACATTCCTTTATTCTCTTAAAACAACAGGAGAAAAGACACTAGAAACACATCTTAGTCCATTGGGTCAGCTACTTCCAGAACCGGTGCACCTGTCCTTGCTATTGATGCTTCCTTTGGTGCTAGTGATACATGCTTATGCACTTGGGATGGCTTGGCTTAGTACCTTATGCTTAATGCAAGTCTTTTTTATTACTAAGTGCAATAACAATAAATAGATAACATATATTACATCACAAACTTCAATAATAGACAACTAGATAGCTTACACCTAGCCCAAGCCTCATTGGTGATAGGTGGGTTGATAAATGTAGATTTTAATACTTATTTGGTTATTCGTTCCATTCCTGTGGATTTCTTCACAATCCATCAACCCTCCTGGTATTAATTTACCTAGTCTACCATCTCTTTTATTCCCAATATTAACAATCATAGATCCATTAGATTGGTTCCTTTAATTGTCATTTAAGTAAGATGCTAACGATCATAGATCCATGAGATTAGTTTCCTTGATTGTACATTTAAATAAAAATCAAGGCTCGCCTTAACCCTATCACGTACTATTTGTTATAATGCAACTCTAGTGTTCAACTTGAACTCTGTATCTGATGGAAACAACAACAATTGCAGTTAAACAAGAACAATTGCATTTCAGTTTGAAAGCATATGGAAAATTGCAGTAGAGCCTTGGTAAACAACATATTGACATGGCATTTAAGCAAAAAAAATTTCTCTTCCTAAAGGTTGAAACCCTAGTCTAGATTATGTTAACTTTATACTCACTGCGATTATGGAAGAAGTGCGTTGAAATTGAACTTTAGGTCCCCGTATCGTGATAAATTGTTTTACATAAACACACATCTGAAATATAGAAATTAAAATCTACAAGTCTACGTTCATCAACATCAAAAAGAAAATCAAGATAAGTATGAGTTCAACAATCTATTAACCTGTTTGTATTACTTTTGCTCAACTAGAAATGGTAGACATTTGAACGAAACCCTCAACTCATTAGCAATAGAAACTTATCAATCTGCCTAGAACCCATAAACGATCCTCAAGTCTAGAGCCAAAATCATACAAAGACAGCTAGCCAAAAGGGACAATATAAGGGCAAATCGTCGAGTCCATACCCTTTCGCTATGATAATGGAAATGTGACTGCAATTTTGCAATAAAGTAAAAAAAAAGAATGGGATAGCACATTAGTAGAGCCACGAATCGAGTGCAGACCTTACATGTAGCAAGAGTGGAATCGGTAGCTTGGAGTCTGAGCCTTTGGCAAGAGAATCTAAGCGGAAGGGCGAGATGGGTACGCTGCAACCATGCACGAACACCCACACATAGTAGTAGATTAGAATGCCCTCGTCCTCTCTCTCACAATGGAAATTCTTGTAAAAAAAACTACTTGAGGTGACCTTTTAATCCCAGATGAATTATCAACTTTCTTAGTCCTTGATTAAGGGAGTTGTAGATCGTGCTTTTCTAAATGTTTTCTGAGGCAACTGTTGCTAATTGACAGGTAGTGGCACCCTAAATCAAACTTGAAATCGAACTTGCTGTGAATGACCCAACTCTAGCCACCTTGTGTAAAAGGAATTAATAAAGAACTGCATGCAATCCAAATAACCTTGAAACAAAACCCATAAAACCCATCAGCCTGAGTATTTATTTCCTTAATAGATTATAATATGGTGTAAATTATTTGAGTTCGATGTACAAGTAATTTTCTCCTCGCTCTGCCTATTTTTGGGAATTTTTTTTTTACAAATAAGTTAAATCACATTGGTTGATGTAGGCCCATAAGCGTAATTTTCACGTATCACGTGAATATAAAATCAACACAATTAAAATAATGACTAACCCATATCACATAAATTTAAAATCGAATAAACCCATATCACATGAATTTAAAATCAAACCAATTATAATTGAAAAACACACACACACATATAGAGTATTGTAGCCATAAACATCCTCAAAAATTATAATTAAATGAGGCACTCCAATACTCCAGAAGAAATTATAATCAAATGAGGCGCTCTAATGCTCCAAAAGAAAGATTAACAAAAAGTAATTTTTTTATTCCGGAAAAAAAGCCACAAATCTCAAATGAACCTTTAGATTTCAATTATAAGCTACATTAAAACAAAGGATCATGGAGAGTGGTGGTTGGCTCTGCATATGAGGCTATTTCAAGCACTATGTTTACTCCCAACACAAAATAGTAGAATTCTAAGCTCTAGATTTGGAACCTACCTCTCAAACTGAGAACTTTTTTGTGGTTGGTCTTAGAAAAGAAAATTTTGATCTAGGAAATTTTTGCAGAAAATGGGTTTCTACAAGCCTATTGTATGTTGTTTGTGTCTTGCTGGAGAGGAAAACATTGATCATTTATTTATTAACTGTAGGATGGCTAAGGAGGTTTGGGAGGATGCACTAACCACGATTAGGAATTTTCCTATGGAAAATTTTAACTCTTTCAAGGAATGTTTGCTTAGTTGGGTTGCAAAAAAGAAATATTTACAAACCCTTCCCATATTTGTTGCATGGGTCTTTGGAATATGCGCAACACGTTTATCTTTGAAGGTCTTTCCCCTAATTTGTTCTAGACAACTACTAGAGTGGTGGTTTTTTTAAGAGAGTTTCCTAAGAATGACAGGGTTAAAACTCCAAGATCTACGATTCCCCTTGTTTTGAGTTGCAACATCCCAGTAGCTTTCTTTGATGGTGTCTCCCAAAGAGGCTAGTGGTGTGGGGGTCTTGTTTTTACGATTACAAGAAATCATCCTATAAAAGCCAGATTGGGGATAGGGCAGGGTCCAATTCCAAAGTTGAACTCATTACTTATGGGCCTTGGTCTTTTTTGCCAAATACATGAATATTCATAAGCTTCAGGTTGGGGAGACTCAAAGTGCATTATCGAATGGTTAAAAGGGAATTCAAGTCTCCGGGTTTAGATCTTGTCTACTAGAAGGCCAAAACGAGGGAACTGGTGCAAGATTTTCACAAATTAACTTCTTTCATCTTTATAGGCAGTATAAATCAACAATTGATGCTCTTTATAAAAAGGTCTAATGTTAAATGCAGGAAACATTTTTTTAGAAGAACAGAGGGACAATGTCCAGAGTTTTTCAGGATTTTATAAATTGTTCTGAAGACCTCTTTGTATTCATGGGATTTCATGTTGATGGAAAAGAAAATTTCCAAGTCTATTTTTAGCAATCTCTTGCTCCATCATTTAAATTGTTTCAACAAAATTTATCTACCTACAAGTCTTTTTAGTATTGTGCCTCAGGTTTTTGCAACAGTCAATGGCTTTTCTGTTGATTGTGTAGTAGAATGTGAATGTATCTTATGTAATTGGTCTAAGTGGACCAAGTTTGGTAAAACTCTAATGTTTATAAACATAGTTATTTTCATGTATAGGTCAAATGGGAGATGCAATGTATCTGTCAAATGAATTTGCAATGTATCTTTGATTCTCTTTTGAATAACAAGATGCAGAAACACTTGCCAAAAAAAATGCTACATTAAAATTTAACTATAAGAGATTTTGTTTACTAAAAAAAGCAACTTAAGTTCGTTATATATATATGTACATTACAATAATTTAATCTGTCAAAATGTACTTTTAAAAATTATATTAGAGACATTGTTTTTTCAACAAAAATTGTTGTTACTGTGTCACCAAATTACATATAATTGTACTTTCTCTCATATATACTATTCAGTGGAAGGACCCAAGAGGCATTGAATTGAACGTATATGCCAAACCTCAAAACATAGTTTTAATAGGTATAATAATATATAGGCACTTGATCACAATTGATGAGAGGAGGTTACCAGAGAAAAATCCAAAATAAAACCAAAAAACCTATTCTGAAATATGTATTAATATATTTAAAAAATATTTTTCAATTTAACTCACTCCATCACTGGAATGCATCTACAACATTGATAGACAATTATGCCAATACACTTATATTAAGATTTCTAATAAATCTCAAAATCTAATATATTACTTTAAATGTAGAAATCAGACTCTGAGATGAACCATCCCCTCAAATTATAAAAGGTATCTATGGTTATGGTTATTCACTTAGCAAAATTTTAATAGTATAATAATGTATAAGTACCTTATCACAAATTAATGAGAGGAGCTTACCAAAATGGAACCCAAACATATCCAAAATTTCAAAGACAATTCATTCTGGTTTAGTGAAACCTCGACAAAACGAAATTAAAGAAATCACCACTCAGATTTAATAATTCGAAGAGGTTAAGAACATTTAATCATGATAATGGCTTTCTAACAACCATTCCATGGTATTGGGGAATCCTCCTATTCAACTATATCGACTGCTTCATTTCCAATGCGTGAGGGCCACCAATTTGATCATGTTCAAATGAATGAAGAACTGAATGTCAATCAATATGGTTACATGAAATCATTCGAAGGAGAATTAGTACGTAATGAGAGTAAACGCCCTCACACCACTAAACAATACAACAATCTGTGAGTTTGGTTTGCCTAGGGTTAACTCACATTTATGCTAAATGAAAATATTTTATAGAAGTTATTTTAAAGAGCAGAGGGTTAACTCACATTTCTTCTAAATGAAAATCTTTTATAAAAGTTATTTTAAAGAGCAGACAAGGGTATGATATTCTACCCCTGATTGTAAGTTAAGCTATTCCTATTTCTTACATTACATTCTTTGTCATTCATATTACAATGTTTCGTCTGTTGGAACAGGCCAAGACTTGATTTACTTGTGTTGGTTCATGGTTATTTATCTTACTAGCACAACCATATTAATAAATGTAGTTGATAAACCTGGTAGGCGTATATCAACCACATTTATAAATACACATCAATACACATGAACTTCCATATACAATATTGTGCATTTATATATATGAAATGTACATTATTGTGCATATTAGTATATTAATGTATTTAAATATCAATTAGTATTTTAATGTATTTAAATATACATTGTTGTGCATTAATTTTCTTTAGTGTATGTACATCACTGTAAAGCACACTAATGTTAATTAAAGTACATTGATGGATGGTAATGTACATTAATGCATGTCAAAACCACATTAAAAATATTAATGTGGTTGATATAGGCAAAGGCTTCATATGTATCTACCAATGATAAATATATAACAATAGAAATAACAAGGGATTAATACCAAAAACCCTGAGGTCTATAATCCCTTGGGTTTATATTCCCTTGGGTTCAATACTAAAACCGCAAGGGATTATAAACCCAAGGCAATAATATTAAACCAAAGGATAATAAAACTAAGAGATTAATACTAAAAACCCAATGATTTATAAACCTAGGGGAATAATATTAATACAAGGGGTTAATACTAAAAACCTTGGGGTTTATAATCCCTTGGGTTTTTACTATTAGTCCCTTGGGTTTATAATATCAATTCATTGGATTTAATACTAAAACCCTAAGGGATTATAAACCCAAGGCAATAATATTAAACCAAGGAATTACAAGACCAAGGGAATAAACACAAGGTATTTAAACCCCAAGGTAAATATTATAAACCCAAAAATATACATGGTTGACCATGTTTGACAATGGTTGATTTTCATTTTGATATAATCCTTGAAATATAAACTCTTAGACTAAAAAACCCAAGGAAATGATATTATAAACCTAAGGGGTTAATACTAAAACCCCAAGGGATTATAAACCCAACGAAATTAGTTGCATACCATTTGAATAACATTATACCCTGTGAATATGAACACTTGGATTAATAAAGCAAAGGAATTGATATTATAAACCCAAGAGAATAATAAACCCAACGGGTGAATACTAAAACCCCAAGGGATAATAAACCCAAGGGAATAATATTAATCCAAAAAGATAATAAATCCAAGGGATTAATACTAAAAACCCTAGGGTTTATATTATGTAGTGTTAATAGTATTAGTCC
>APFE030777427.1:0-35057 GCA_000404065.3 Pinus taeda
ATGCATAATAGAAGGCTCAATGCTGAAAGAATTGATAATTGGATTCAACAAATGGAAATATATTTCCGTGTGCAACAGATTGTTGGAGATGAGGTAAAAATTCAATTGGCCTCTTTGTAATTGGAAGGTAAGTTGGTGGGAAACTACGCTTTGGGAAGGTAAGAATCTTTCCTCGTGTTATGAATTCACCTCAACACTAAAAAAGTAGTTGTATCCTTTAGGACATAACCATAAATAAAATATGGAATGACAAACTTTATGGCAGGGTAAAGGACAAAGTGTGTAAATCTTTACTAAGGAGCATAGGAAAAAGGGTTTGGCCTTAAAAATTCCACTACATGCCCAATAAACTCTCCTTAAATACATTGGTAGCTTGCATAGTTATATTGACAATATCATTTTTTTGTTAAATCCATTGGATGAAGTATGTGTGAGGGAAACCCGCATTAAGGTAGGTAAACAAGATGTTGGTGTCTCCATGGAATCCATTAAGTCAACATAAGACAAGGGAAAATCAAAGGAGAACCAAAGAGGACAACTTATATGAGAAGGGAGATGAAATACTTTCTTGTTCCCATTGCAAAAACGAGGGTCACCATGATGATCATTATTGGAGACTGCATCCAGAGATTAGGCTCAAGTGGTTCTGAGATTAGAATGGAAAGCAGAAGGTGGTGTATAGTTCAACAAGATCGGGGGTCTAATTTCCGTGATGAAAAAAAAATCATGGCTATAGGGCTGTGATGAGGCTCATAAATAGGTACATTGTAAGGGGCATGATGCCATCCTCCAGTTTTAGAACTATCTCTTTCTCACATTTATTTACATTTTTGTTATATTATGCTTAGTGAGAAGGGTAAAAGTTGTTTTCTATGTCGTGTGGCCTAATATGGTTTAATTATAGGAAATGGAGAATTTTTGAGAAGATTTATATGCAGGGGCTCATAGTAGACAACAAAGAGAGATTCTAGGGGGTTGTCCACCGCTTTAACTCCTTCAATCAGACCAAGATCACAACACACTCTCTCATCAGTGCGAGGTCATTGGAAACCAAGAAAGATGAGGTCATTGGCAACCAAGCAAGTGTAGTTATTGAGGAACAATATCCACCATTCTTGAGTTGTGGGAGATAAATATTCCTATTTTCTCGGGAGCTTCCAGTATCTACCCTCTTGTATAAATAAACATGTAAAAGAGATCATTAGGATTTGAGTTCTGCTTTCATCTAGGTAGATATTGAGCTCAAGTACCAGAAACTGTTATTTGTTATTGTTATGTGATGTATTAGACATTGATGCAATGATAATGAGAAGTTGCTTATTGGTTCATCACTGAGTTAGTTCTAGAGGGCTGAGGCTCTTGGGTTTGGGAACAACCCCCGTGGCTTAGGTACCTCTTGTGTATTTGTATATCTTTTTAGTTTAGAGTGCTTATTAATTTCTTGCATTTGATTAGAGAATAATCCATCAAAAATATGTGATTGAAACCTCTACCTCATCTCTCTCATGGAGCATGAATAGAAGGATTTACAACCTCATTCCAAAAATATTATGTTTATGATTTCTTGGAAGAATATTTATGTTTGTTACCTTTTTTTTAATGAGCATACCATACCTTAGGAGTTGATTTATTGATTAGATCAAAGTTTTGGCATAGATTAGATAGAATTTAAATTCAACTCATCTTTTCCACCATTAGTTGTTTCATTTTGTCAATGATAAATAGGTCTATGCATGTGATGATTACAGGGATGTTTGGATATACATGCAAGGACCCCTTCACCACCTCCATCTTGGACTTCCTCACTTTCTCTTATGAATCCCACATTCTGTCCTAAAAAAATTGTTCATGAGATCATTTTCCTAAACCATCGAGAGCATCTCTCCTAGTGCAAAACAAGCCTTCAAAAGAATTTGATCTTGGCTAGGGGATTTGGCCACCCTTCACTCATTTACCTCAACCTCCATCCACCTTTCCATACCCTGAACCCATCATTTCCACCTCCGAAACCTTCTCGGCAACCTTCCTGTAGGATTATAGGCCTTCCTGTAGCAATACAGGGCACCTATAGCAGCCTCCTATAGCACACCTGTAGCAGCATGTTTCTCCACCATTTTTGACGTTTGCTACTATTTGGACTTAGTTTAGAAGGATATTGATCCCCAGTTCTGGCCTCATGATCAAGGATAGCTCCTAGGCTACTCCAAACCCTCCTTTTCCGTCACTGCAAAACATAATAGCGTTAGTTTCCTTATCACAAATTTGGCACAAATAGAACATTGATTTATATGCAAGTATGAGCTAGTTATATGATACATAGAATCTTGAGTTGTGGTTTGGTAGGTTAGCTTCTTGTATGCAAGTAGAATTGATAACTAGGTGGTTGAATGCAAGATAATGTAGTTTCATTTTTGCAAGTAGTGTGGCTCTTGTCTTTTCAGGAATTGATTCAATAGCATTTGCAAGTTGAAGTTAGTAGCATTTCCCTTTTCATAGTTAGAGGTAGCTTCTAAATTGCACCTTCATTAGCTAGTTTTCATTCTAATTCAGTAGGAGGAATGGTTTTGGAGCACTATTAATCAAATGTCCTAGTTGAGGGTGACATGAGTAGAATCTCATCTACTGTGCATATAGCACTGTCACCTCAAAGTTTGTATGAACGCTAGGTTGATAAATAGAGTTGAAGATCCCTTGGGAGTTGCAGCACTCTTGGTGCAATAACAGGGCTCACAACTTTTTGACGTTGTTATTGGGGAGGTTTCTAGGTAGATGTTATTTCTGCTTAATCAATGTTTTATGTTTTTCATATAGTTTTGGAAAGGTAACATAAAAGGAAAAAAAAATAAAAAGAAAAAAATTGGGTTCATGCCTCGTAGGAGTAGAGATACTCAAGGAAAATTCTTACCAAACACCCCCACACCCTGAAGCAGTCAACCTTCACTCTTCTTCGGTGACTGTCAGCTTCCCTCTCTGACTATAGGGGAGTTAGAAGACCCTCTAGGTGAGCAACCTGAAATATTTGAAGAGCCTATTGGGGAAGAAGAAGAACCCACTTCACCTACCCAACCTATGGCTAAAAATAGGAATAATGAGGTTTTCCCTATTACAGAGACTAATGGAGAGGCTAGAATGAAGAATATAAGTCCTACTGCCCTTCCACACTTCCATGAATTAACCTTTGAGGATCCTAATACCTTCATGTTTGAATTTTTTGTTGTCTGTAGGACCTATGACTATGCCTTTCATGACCAAAAGTTGAAGTTATTCCCCTCTACCCTTAAGGATGCAGCCTTGTGTTGGTTTATGGGTTTTCCTGGGGGTAGCATCATTACTTGGCCTCAAATGCAACAAGCCTTTAATGAAAAGAATAGGGACTATTGTAGGTCCAAAGAGACCAAGGAAGAAATATTTAGAAGGACTCTTAGACTCAATGAATCCCTAGAAGACTATGAGGAGAGATTTCAACTTAGTTATAGGAGGGCCAGATGCACCCTTGATCCTGAATCACTCAAACTAGTTCTTCTCTGAGGGGTCAAGGAAGACATGTTGGAGACCCTCAACATGCTATATGGGGGATATATCTATCAATTATCCTATGATGACATTAAAATTGTGTTCAAGAATCACTCTAGGGTTGCTAGAAAGAAGGGTATTGCTAGCCAAGGCATGGCCAATTCCTCTCCTTCTACAACATCCATCAAGAACGAGATTGGGAACATGTTGGAGGACTTTAAAATTGAAAATTTGCATACCTTTTCTATGAAAATGGATACCATGCAGATCAACAGGAAACACGAGGAAGCAAAGAGAGACCTAGTTATTTTCTGCCCTAAATGCATTAGAAGGCACTCCAGAAATGACTGCCCATTAAATGCCATAAAGGTATGCTTAGTGTGTGAGGAAAACCATGCCACAAATAAATTCCCTTCTTTTTCTGGTTTAAAATTTTTATACCAAGGGGCAAAAGGTGGGGTTGAGCAGCTCTCCTTTATAAATCAAAGGAGGACTCAAGGACCTCAGCCATACCAGTAGGGAATGCAAGGTGTATCTTACCCTTATTACCATCCCAACCAGAATGTACCTCTGCCACCCTGGTAATATTCCACTCATCCATCATGGTCCACACCCCATATTTGGCCTGATGCTCCTCAATATCCTCCTCAACCTGTCAATCAACCATTTCATCCATATGCTCCCCAACCTCCTCAATGGAACAAACCATCACAAGGGTGGAGGCCTAAACTCAACCAACCTATTGCTTTACTTCCTCCACCTCAGCCTCAACCACAACTCACTCATCCTGCTCCACCCAAGCAACCTCAGATGCCTGCTTAACCCCATCCCAACCTAAACAACAAGCAAGCACAACAAGTCTACAGTGGAAGGACATATTACCCCGCCTATGCTACGGAGATCCAAGAGATCAACCTTAGGTCTGGAAGAGTGCTTCCAGATAGCCATCCACCATCTCCACCTGAAGAAATTGAAGAGGAAAAGGAAGATAGTACCCCTCAAGTAAATCCACCTCCTTTTCCTTAGATATTGATCCACCTTAGCTAGCACACCCCAGAAGAGATTGAACTTTTGGTAGAATTGAAGAATCTGTGTGTTAAAATACCCCTTCTCCAGGCTATTAAGGATGTTCCCATATATAATAAGCTTATCAAGGAGATGTTTCAAACACACTTTGGGAGAAGAAAAAAAGACACCCCCACCATCAATGTTATTGGTCAATTATCTGATTTAATGCTGGGGAGAGTGATTTGTCCAAAATATTTAGACCCTGGAAGTCCAGTAGTAGATGTGCACATTGATGGCATCATTGTCCCTCATACCATAATTGATCTTGGGGCTTCCATCAATATGATGACTAAAGAAACCATGATAAAGCTAAACCTACAAGGAGCTTTGAGAAAAACCACTACAGTGCTGCAATGTGCAGATAGATATATAGTAGCTCCCGAGGGAGTTGTTGAGGATGTCATGGTCTCAATTGACTCTTGGGAGTATCCTACTGACTTCTTCATTCTCCAGCCCAAAAACAAGTTCAATGGCTATCCTCTCATCTTGGGAAGTCCATGGTTAGCCACTGTTGATGCTTACATTAGTTGCAGTGTTGGGAACATGACCATTAAGAGTGGACATTTTTCTAAACAATTGGTACTGTATCCTCCTACTTAGCTATCCATTGAGCATGACTTACCCTTGTGGCTAGAAGAGGAGGAAGAATATGAAGTGTATCATGCAACATCCTACCCAATATGTACCCCATATATTGTTATAGGAGGGGGGGAACTTGATTAAGATGACCTCATTGACCATATCCTTTAGAGCCAACCCCCCCAATACCATGCCTCTTAATGAGCTAGTGAACGAATCTGAGAGTAGTCTTTGGACTTAATTATTCTTAGTTGACCCAAGTCCTACCCATGTCAAACTTGTAGAATTTTTCCCATCTAGAACCTTGAAGATTAACCCCAACCAAGAAGAGAAATTGTGCAAGATGCTGAGAGAGCACTTAGATGCCTTTGCTTAGAACTCTAAATAAATGAAGGGGGTGCATTCCTTGGTTTGTAATCATCACATCTACATCAAGGAGGGATGAAAACATGTGTGCCAACGTCATAGGAGAATGGAACCAGACCTCAAGGGAATAGTAAAGGAAGAGTTACAAAAGTTGTTGGATGCAGGGTTCATATACCCCATCTCAGATAGTGAGTGGGTATCCCCTCTAGTTTTATTCCCAAAGAAGAATGGGAAGTGGAGTACCTATGCGGATTACAGAGAACTAAACATGAACACATAGAAAGACAATTTCTCTTTTCCTTCCATTGATCAATTTTTATATGGTCTTGCAGGAAGAAGTTATTCTCTTTCCTTGATGGATTAAGAGGTTAAAATCATATCCAGATCAACCCTGAGGATCAAGACAAGACTACATTCACATCTCCTTGGGGTATCTTTTCTTATAGGGTCCTCCCATTTTGTTTATGCAATGCCCCTTCCGCTTTTCAAAGGGAAGTTTTGAGCATCTTTGTTGATCTTGTCCATGACTCTATTGAGATATACATGGATGATTTCACTCCCTATGGGTCTGACTTCCTGGAGGCTCTATCTAATCTAGGTAAAGTACTAAGAAAATGCATTGAAATAAATCTCTCACTGAGTCCTGAGAAATGTGATTTCTTAATGAAGGCAAGGATTGTCTTTGGCCATTAAATATCTCAAGAAGGGATACAAGTGGACCCAAACAAGATTGCCATCATAAAAAGGGTCCATACTCCTCAAAAGTAGAGGGATGTTAGGAGTTTCTTGGGCTTAGTTGGCTATTATAGGAGGTTTATCAAGGATTTCAGTAAATTGGCTTGACCATTTTTTGGATTGTTGGCCAAGGACTTAGAATTATGTTGGACAAGTAGCTGGCAAGAGGCCCTTGAGATATTAAAAGAGAAATTGATCATTGCACCCATACCTAGAGCTCCCAATTGAGCTCTGCCTTTCCATATCCATATTGATGCATCATAAAAAGTTGTGGGGGAAACCTTAGGGAAAATAGATGACAAGTTACCCTATGCCATTTATTTCATTAGTAAAAATATGTCTAAGGCTGAATTGAACTACACTGTAACTAGAAAAGAGCTCTTAGTTGTTGTACAATCCTTAAACAAATTTAGCCGCTACATCACTGTATACCAAATTTTTGTGCATATTGATCATGAAACTATTAAATATTTGATGAATAAGCCTGATGTGAATGCTAGAATAATTAGATGGTTGTTATTGTAACAACGGTTTGATTTGACTATCATGGACAAGCTAGGAAAAGAAAATGTAGTTGCAGATTTTTGGTCTAAACTTAGTTTGCTTGTAGGTGATTAAGGGATAGTCTATGATCAACTTCTAGATGAGCACCTATTTTTTATCTCAGTGCTCTCTCCCTGGTTTGCTGACATATCCAAATACCTAGTTGCTAGGATATTTCCTCCAAATTTGTCATCTAGGGAGAAGAGCAAAATTGTAAGGAAAAGTGCCCCTTTCACTTGGATTGGGGGAAATTTTTTCAAGTTGGGACCAAATCATATTTTAAGGAGATGTGTCAGGGAAGAGGAAGTCTTTGACATCCTCTCAGCCTGCCATGATGGGCCTTGTGGGGATCATTTTGCTGCTAAGAGAACAAATTCAAAGCCTTACAAGTTAGCTACTATTAGCCCACTCTCCATCAAGATGCAAGAACATATACCAGTAGATGTGATCAGTGCCAAAGGATGGGGAAACCCACACCCAGGGATAAAATTCCTCTACAACCTCAAGTGGCCTTAGATTCATTTGACAAGTGGGGCATGGATTTCATTGGGCTAATTGAACCACCATCAGAGCAAAAAAAGTACATCATTGTGTGCACTGATTACTTGACAAAGTAGGCTGAGACAAAGGATGTCAAAGCAGCGATAGAGGAGAAAGTGGTTCAATTCTTAAGGGAAAATATTTTCTACAAGTTTGGCTATCCAAGGGAGGTAGTCACTGATCAGGGGGCTCAATTCAGATCACATCTGATTGAGATTATCCTAAGGAAACATAATATCAAACACAAAATGTCTACTTCCTATCACCCTCAGGAAAATGGGCAAGTAGAGGTCACAAATAGGGCATTGGAGAGCATCCTCACCAAGGTTGTGACCAGCAACAAGAGATATTGGGAAGATAGACTAATGGAGGCCACTTGGGCCTATAACACCACTTGGAAGACAACTACTGGGTTCATTGCATATGATGTAGTTTATGGGAAGAAAGATTTTCTTTCTATTGAGTTTGAGTATAATACTTTGAGAATGGTAGCCCAATTGGACTTAGATGTCACCAAATCACAACAAGAGGATGCTCCAATTGAATGGCTTGGATGAGTTCAAAATACAGGATCTCCTCCACACTGAAGTTATACAATTGCAAAGGAAGGTCTGGAATGATAAGCATATCAAGGAAAAAAAAATTCAAGAAGGGGATTAGGCATTATTATATGATTCTAGGTTCAAATATTTTAAAGGAAAACTGATGACAAGATGGTTAGGTCCATACTTAATGGAAAAATGTTATGACAATGGCGTTGTTCAAATCAGGACCATTGATGAGGAAGGGATCCCCTTGCTTGTCAATGGTTACATGCTGAAGTTATATAAGAAACATGTGTCTAAGGCATAATTCATTAGTACAATCAACAAAGAAGTCAGTGTGATTGGGAACGTCATAGCTCCCAATCCACAACACTCTTAGATATTTTTGTTGAAAAGAAGAAAAAGAAAAAAGGAAAAAAAAAAGGAAAAATGAGTGGATGAAAACCTTTATTAGGCATCTGAGGCTAAATCATAGGTTGAAAACCTCTCTAAGGCAACCCTCGAGCAAAAAAAAGAGAAGAAAAAAATAATAAAGATTCCTAGGTGAAAACCTCTCCTGAGGCACCTAGGGCAAGCATACAGGTTGAAAACCTCCTCATGAGGTAGCCTATTTGTCTCAAGAAAAAAAGAAAAGGATAAAAACACATGAAAAGGATTTATACCCTATCTGTTGACCATTTTTCCATTTTGCAGGATTATATACGATGGTAGATTCCATGGCTACAGGGCCAAAATTCTCAAGGTTTCTTTCATTATTTGATCCATGCACTTCCTATCCATCATCTCCACTCATGTGATCACCTCTCTCCTCCATCCCATTAGCCTAAAATTCAAGTTTCACCCCCTCTCTGGACTACTACAACAAGGACTTGTAATTGCTACAGGAAGGTCCAGTAGTGCTATAGGGGCCTAAAATGCTACAGGAAGGGGATCCGAAGACAAGGACAACCCAACAAGGAACCGATGGCCTTGAAAATGATGAAGAAGGTTCCCCCATCATGGTCCATCATCCATCTATCACTCATCCACCTCATTGCATAAAAAAATCACTCAATTCCTCCACTTTGTCTTACCCCTGTTAATTTTTTTTAAAACACATAGAAGCCATTATCTTCATTTCTACAAGTCTACACTACTCCCTCGTGGTCCTAGAACTATCCTTAGGACTTGTTACAACTTCTCTCATCACCCCCATGTAGATTGAAGACCCTAGAGGAAAAGGAAAGGACTACTATAGGAAGAAAACCTCCTCTTATAGCAGCATGTGCACACATCACAAGAAGCATTAAACTTGTTTTCTTTTATCAGTAGAGGGTGATGGAAACTTAAGAGGCCACTCTGAAGCATTTATATCACTCCCAGGAGGATTTTCCACTAGTAGCAACAACTTGAACAACAACAAGGTACCTGCACACACAACAAACACAATAGTCAAGTATCATGAGGAGAAATGAAGAAATACATAGGAAATGAGCTAGCAAGTCAACTCCCTTAATGCCGATGATATGGTCCAACTTAAGCATGCAAGTCCCTACAACATTTCGATCATGAGCTAGGCACAAGTATGGCAAAATCTTACCTCCTACCTATGTGTGAATAATGAAAATGTGTAAATGTCGAGAGTGGATGTTTTAATAAGATGGAGGTGGCCAGTTAACTTGGCCACCCTCAGCTAGTTAACTAAAAGTGATGGTAAGAACTCATGCAATGTGGATATGTCACATAAAGTGAGTTGGGATCACAAATAATGGGTGTTTATTATGAGAAAAGGAGAAATAATTACTCAAAGTGGGGAAAACGGTCCAAAAGAGGAAACCTTGTGTGACTACTAGGCCACCATTTCACTTCAAGCCTAAATAAAAAATGGCATATTATTTACTTGGGCTCGGGTTCTTTTGCATAATCACTAATTTCAAAAACAATTAGGGAGAGGAAAAGATCGGGGTTCCATCGAGGAGTTTCGAACTGCGTTCTGCAATTGCTACAGGCAAGCCTGCAACTACTACAGGAGGGCTGAGAGATTACTACAAGAAGTTTGAGAAGGTGGAGGAAAGCCACAGAGGTTCAAATTGATCTCCGAATTACCACCTTCATCCTAGACTAGTTGAAAAAAAGTAAGTGCCACCATATCCTTCATCCATCCATCAGATTGCACGTAAATTTCACTTCAAATTCTACAGGCAGTAGCAGCCTAATTATGAAATTAAAATGTCTTTTCGAGCTGTAGATTAATGGGAATGTAGGCAATTGTTATTAACAGGGAATGTTTAACTCATTGTTGCCACTGAATTACACACTGAAGCTATAGAAGACGTATCTCTCCCTCTCTTAATTAATAACATAGAGAAAAGATGGGGGGAGGATTTAATAGAAGGGAGCGCTCAGATACCAAGAGAATCCACTTACACCCTCCTATGGTATACATTTTTAGAAGACACTAGTGGCTAGGGTTCTTCTAGTTATTGAAAGGGTATGATGATGAAATTTCCTTTGAATTTTCCATTGCTCTAAATTCAAAAACAGAGGATAGTTCCACCACTGTGGTGAGGGGGTCAGATATTTCTCTCACCACTGAAATAATTAGTAGAGTAACAACCCTACCTGTAGAGATTAAATGGAGCAGAGAGGACCAAGCCACTAGTGTCCCTACTAAAAATAATTTCTTCACTACCAATGAAAAGCCTATTGAGGATAAGAATGGAGTTAGGAGGGAAATCCTACCTTATCCTTGGGATGAGGTGGCCTACCATATTCTAAAATACATATCCTGTGGGGGAAGAATGAGTGTAGTGTATGCTTACCACTTTAGATTACTTTATGAACTCAAGTTCTAGAAATAATTTCCTCTTGCTCAAAGAATTAGTTTGGCATGCTTTCTCCTGATGTCCATCAGGGACATGAGTTAAAAGTGAGAGAAGGAAAACACTAACACTAGGCCACAATGGCCTCATTAAACTGGTAGTGGAGGATGCCTTGATAAATTTGAGATACCATGTCCTTTGGTACAAATTCATAGACATGGATAGAGAAACCTTCATAGAGACACAAACCCTCACATCGGGTGAGACCCCAACCTCTCGTGTTGGAGGAAGAGAGGGAAAAACAAAGGAAGAAGAAGAATTGGCAATGACGGAAGAGGAAGAAGCAATAGGGTCATAATAAAAGGAAAGCGAGACATAATCAGAAAGGACAATAGAAGAAGCAAAGATGAAAATAGAGGAGGAAGAAGAAACAAAGGCAGAGGTAGGGGGAGCACAAGATGAAAAAGAAGAGGGCGAAAACATGAAAAATCAAGTGATAAGAAGACTACTGAGCCTAGAGAAACAAAGATACCCCCAAACAAACAATTTTGTCTCCAGGAATCATTGAACAAGAGGTATCTGAAACTTTAGCTACCTTAAGCACCCCAGTCAAACCTAAAAGGAAGAGACAAAGGCAATCCCCCCTATATTTTAAGACTAGGAAAAGCACTAGGATCAAGCAAGGAAGGCAAAAAACTGCCACAAAGGTCCCCATCACAATTGAGGAGTCCCTAAGCAAGAAAGAGGAAGTAGGGCCGACTGAAGGAAAAATCAAAGAGGTCACCTTTCCAAAACCCACAACAGAGACTCCTATAGCATATTTAAGGAGGCCTACCACCAGATCAACCTCCTTCAAACAACCTAAGACATCAACAACCCTCCAACAAGAAGAAAAAGGGAACCTACAAGAGGGGCAGAGTATGCTACATGAGAAACAAAGTATGCTACACGAGGGACAAAGGATGCTACAGGAGGGGTAGAATGAGCTAGAGGAGGGGCAGAATGAGCTACAAGAGGGGCAGAATGTGCTGCTAGAGGGGAAAAATGTGACACAACAGTTATAGGAGGTAGAAACCTCCCCAAAAACATTTGAGAAGGAATTCCTAGAGCTCCATGAGCCTAGTCAACAACCTAGCCTAAGCTCTTACTACAAATTCATTGAAGGAGAGAGGATTATTACCCAAAAATTTGCAGTCCCACTTTTCTATGAGCTAGAAATAGAAAAAGGAAGAACCCACAGGTGGATGCAAATTTCTAAGTCTAAGAAGGTAGAGGATGTCGACCTCATGGAAGAAAAGGTCCTTGAAATGAGCGAATAATTAAGTGAGCTTAGAATGAAGGAGTCCACAATGAAGGAGAATCTACAGGCAGAAAATATGTGGTTGAGAGAGAAGCTTCAGGATAAATAAACCCAACATGCCACCATGGAAAGCCTCTCCATGGAGGCATTACAGTGCAGACAACCATCCAAGTCTTATGCACTCTTTCTCAAAGAACAGTGGCTGTGATTCCAAATAAAAACCTTAGCACAACATGGATCTATGCCCTTTTGAGGATTACAAATAGTTCATTGAATTTTTCAACCAATATAGCATGGAGGACAAAGCAAAATTGGATGAGTTTTACATACACAACCTCACTCTAACTGATATGAATTTTTTGGATCTCAATGCAATATTGGGGGATACACAACTAATGGCCTTAGGATCTTGATGACTCGTGAGGAGGCAAGAGTTGAGGAAGTGAAGAGAGTAATGGAGAATGAGGAAAAGGAACCATTATATATCAGGGAAAAGCTAATGAGACCAATGGTTAGCATTAGCAATTACAACTTCATCTCTAATGATGTTGATTTAGCTCCTAAATACCTTTCCAACCAAGAACAAGCCAACTTGCATTTTGAAGACAAATTCAGGTTGTTGGGAATAAAAATTTTGCAAGCCTGCCATAGGAGATGACATGCCTTATCCCACAACCTCCAGATCAAAGAATATCACACTCCTGAAAGGCTAAGGAATGCCTTGGAGAGGACGCCCATGTACAAGAGGATCCTGCAAAGATTCAAAGTTAAGTGGATAGGACTCAAGCTCAATCCACCTGCTACTAGGCCTACAGGAAGGAAGAGATGATGCAGAAGAGAAGAAGGAATGGACATAAATAGAAAAGAATGCAGGGTTATATCCCGAAGAAGGAAAACCATCTGACGAGCCTTGGGATGTCAGGGAGGCCATGAGGGCTGTTAGAGCCTAGATTGACCTCAGGCTGAAGGGAGGCAATTCTAGGGTAACCACAAACCATGCTTAACCTGGTAGCTAGCCATAACAGGCTGGGAGAGGGATCTCTCCTTATGAATCTCAGTCGAGATGACTGGATCGAGAACAATATTTTATGCTAGGTATAGTAGCTCAAGGTTTTTGATTGAATTTTTTGGTGTTGGTGGATCAGATGGAGTTAGGCAGGTTTAGGTCCGGGAAATTAGGTCAGAATGCAGGGTGTTCTATGGGGTAGGGTAGGTAGGTTCTTTGGCACTTGAAATTGAGTGAGATGGTAGGTCTAATACTGGTGAGGAGCTGAGGAGGGCATGCAAAGATCATGTATCCTTCTCAAACAATAGAAAACATAGAAAACTGAATGGCTTCCTAAGGTAGAGCATTATAAACAATGAATTCTACCTATCTATCTTGATATCATTCAGCTAGAAGAAATGAATTAGATTGTGGCATACATAAAACATGTAAACAAACTGATAACAAAGAAGAAACTATGCAAAAACACCATACCACAGGTATCCCATAAAAATAACTGCAACTCCTATTAATTTCCTTGCCAAACTGCTTACAATGATGTACAATATAGTTCAGAGCATCCAAGAGTATCCAACCTCAACAAATGACTAAGAAAACACTTGATATAGGCATTAAAACTACTCATCTTGACCATTAGGGGTTGAATCCATGAGAAGAGGGGTTGTTTCAACCATTTCCCAACTAAGAACTGGAATATAGGCAGTCAAACAACTTGCCTCTATAAGAGTGGAAACAGATACATTTGCCTCAAAACCACCTCTAACTAATGAATCTACCCTCTAACCCTATTTTACTTTTACATTTAAATGCCATGTCATTAATTACATGAGTAAAATCATTCATGAGGAGAGAGAAAACAAATCCAGAGTCAAATTAGGCGAAATTTTGATTTTCTGGGCAAACTAGTCAAAAGCGCAGTGCCACTTTTAGGTCACTTTTGGAGGCCTTTCTGGCATCTAAATTGAGCCCATGATAGCTCATTGGAAAGGTCGTAAAGTCTAGTTTCTGGAAAAACTTGAATTTTTGAATTGAGAGGTCATTTCCCCCCTAAAAACTTGAATCTCCCAAGACTGCTTATGTGTGTCCAAAATGAGGGAGAAAGGTCATTTTTGGTAGTTTTTGGACCTTTTGGTGGGCCAGTTTTGCTCCAAAACTTCTGAAATTTTCTAGGATGAATGCTATCATCATGCTTAATCCAAATATATAAAATTTTCCTCCATCTGATGCTCCTGGAAAAAGCGCCGTGTTAAGAATTTCAAAATTTCAAAAATGCAAAAGTTCTCAAAATTTGCCCAAATTTGGCATGTAGCACCACCATCAAGTGCTTTGGTTGGAAAAAGAAGCTTCAGCCAATATTTGAGTCTATCTTTCTCTTTCTTTCCCTCTAAGGCTCTCCTCAACCTAGCTTTTGTCCTCTTCATTCTCATGTTGCAAATTTTGTTCCATGTCTTGTAGTGATAGGCCATATGCCTCATCATCTGGTTATCTCTGTTAGCCCTCCATAGCAGCTTCTCCAAATGAAAATTGGCTCTTTCAAACCAATATTCCCTATCATGCTCAATATCTTGTTAAAATGGAATCAAACTGACATGATGCTCTTTCTTACTTTGCCTCTTCAATTTGAGCATTTGAAGCTCCATGAGATCTTGTTTGTCATTTAGCTGCTTGTTTTCTTGTTTCAAATGAGTAATGACAAATTTTTCCCTTGAGAGAGTGTCCATGAACATCTGAATATGAGAATCCTTCTCTAACAAGGGAAAATTTTTCTCTGAAGCCTCATCTAAGTTCTCCAGGTCAATGACTTCTACTCCATGATGAGTGTGATGATGCTCTGGCTCCTCATGCTAGGCAAGCTCAAACTCTCTCTCAATATCATCATCAAGATCCTCCTCTTGGACCTTTCCTTTC
Source organism: Pinus taeda (assembly GCA_000404065.3). Lineage (NCBI taxonomy): Eukaryota > Viridiplantae > Streptophyta > Pinopsida > Pinales > Pinaceae > Pinus > Pinus taeda. The sequence continues at coordinate 14,905 of APFE030777427.1, forward strand.
CCTTTTTCTAGCTACTGCACTTGTACCTGCTTTGTTGATGAAGAACGCAAGGTCCCTTCCACCTCCCGTGGAGCAAACACTTGCTTGGAAGCTGCAAAAAGTCTTCTAGTGCCTCTCCATAGAGCTATCACTTAATGTCTCCTCCTCATACTCATAGTCACTGTCTCTATCCATTGTTTCCCTTAATTTGCACAATGTGATGGTTTATAGATGGTGGTATGGGCAATGACTTGGGGAAATGAATGCAAATTTCAAAAATAGCAATAGGTGAAATGATAGGTAAATGATGGAGGAGGGGGGTTTTGGGGAGTGATAGGGGAGTGATGAAATGTAATAGAATAGAGGTAATGAGGGTTTGATATCAATAGTGAGTGATAGAAATAGGAAAAATAGGGTTTACCATAGAAATTAGGGTTTTAATTTCAAAGAGGAAAGACCAAGAAAACTTTCATATGGGCACCCTAAACATCAATAGATATGATAGTACTTACCTCTCAAGAGGAAATTTGGAGGTGATTTCGTAAGTTTTAGAGATTTGGAACAATTTTGAGCCTTGATGGGTAGAAGCGCAGTGCCTCACATAGGTGTGCAGCGCCACTCTGAAAGCGTAGCACCTGTGTAAAATTTCACAGAGAAATGCTGCTAGGTGCGCAGTGCCAACTCAAAAACGCAATGCCCTCCTCAAAAGTGCATCGCCATTCAAACTCACTTTTGAAAGCCTTCCCAATGTCCAAATTGGGCGTGTGATAGCGCATTGGAAATATTTTCGAGTATACTTTCCATAACATCTTGAATTTTTTAATTTGGAGTTCATTTGCCCTGTAAAAAGTCTAATCTCCAAAGACTCGCCAAAATGTGCAGAATGAGGCTGCCAAAATGCATAGTGTTGTTGCAGTTAACTTTTGAATGTCTTCCTCAACTCCAAATTGAGCTCATGATAGCTCATTGGAAATATATTTGTGTCTACGTATCATTTAAATCATCAATAAAGTCATTTGGTCATTCCATCTAGGAGAAAAATTGATTTTACCAAGGTCACTCTAGAGGTGCATCAACCCTCCTGAGGCAAATGATATTTTAGACATTTCTCCAAAACCATGAAACCTGTGTAAAAATTGAAGGAGGTTTTTCTTCTTGGGTCTATTATGGACAAAAACCTCTCTCACTTTTGTGAAATTCATCTTCTATTTCTCAAAAACATCATTTGAATAAAACCTATCCCGATATGTGAAATGAGGGATTTGTAGAAATGAAGGGAAATGAAGGGGATAAGGGGCTTCCTAAATTCTTGAGAAAATTTTGGAAAATAGGTAGGGATGTTAGGAAGCAGGGGAAAGTGGAATTTCAAATATTGAGTGAGGGGAAGGGGTCCAAAAAGGAAAAACATAGGCCTAGCCTAGAAAATTGTCAAATTGTAGCAATAAGTTAGGGTTTGTGGGAAAATGATGAATTTAAGGGATATCGGTGATGGGAAGTGCTTACAAAGGTATATTAAGGATAGGGGAAGGTGTATGAGAATCAGGATACAAGTTTTGTTGATGATTTGACCATCCAAGAAAAATTACCTTCAAAACCCTAGGAGAGGGAAATGAGCCTTACCCAAGTACAGCTGAAGCACAAACAAGGTGTAAAATGAGCCATTGGAACCTGAAATGATGATGAAAAATTTTTGAATGATGGTACACTCAGCCGAATGGTGACATGGATCGACACTTGGAAAAATTTGAAAGGAGTGAAAACAAATCCTAGACCTAATAACTAGTGACCAATTTTTACTTGAAGACTCACTGAAATGACAAAATTTGACTTTGACACCCTAAGACCACTTTGTAAGAGCATGTTTGATCACTAGTGGAAGGCTTCAAAGACTAACACTAACATTGGCTCAATTAGGGATGGTAGCTCCTTGGAGGTGCCAAGAACACGTAGACCTAGTAGCCTTATCCATTGGGCATGGAGTAACAAAACTCAAATTGAAATGCATGACTGAAAACTAACGACTTGATGACACATAATAACTCTAAAAATGACTGAACCATGCTCACTTCTGTGAGCTTATTAATCACACCCTACTCTAAGTGATCCATTCCTCACCTGATCAAGTGAAATGGAACAACCAATGCAACCAAGTAAGCATTCGGGCTACTGTTTTAATTCTCCGCAAGTGCTTGTTTATGAGAAAGAAGAGAAAACTACTGCAATGCAACTCCCATGAAAACTTTTAAACATATCCAAATTTTCCCAGATTGAATAATATGGATTCTCTATCTGACTCCAAAAATACTGCATAAGGATCTTGGAATTCATGTGCACTGGGACTTAGCTCATCCAATGGATTACTTTTCTTCTGCTCATACCATGAATGCAAACTTTCATCTAAGCACTGTGACGAGACTCCTGCTAAAATTAACAAAGAAACTGGTTGCCAGATCAAATCTGTATCAATACTTGTTTCATTCTCACATGAAGCTAATGGAGAAGGACTTTGACTGCAGACATCATCCAACACATCAGCTATTGGATCGTGAAAAACTTGAAAAGACTATTGCAACCCATTTTCTGTTGGTTCTAATGAGATTGCATGATTTTCTACAGGCTGCTCATCCTTTATTGAAGATGTACTATGCAAATTTCCCTTCAAAAACTGAAATGATTCAAAACAGAATGGTATGGAATCATCTTGCATCATTTTATCATATGTTCCAACTTCCAAGCCTTCATCTACAACTTGACAATCAATGGCATTCAGGGGCTGAAAATCTAGATATGAAAAGTCTTGAACGAAGATTTCATTGCCCTCACTATGGTCCAGATCAAAACTTGTCGACAGTAGATTTTTGATTGCATGAAAGTTGTCTCTGATAAACTGAAATGAAGTAAAACAAAAAGGCAAAGATCCTTCATTTACTTCAAAATTTTCTACACTTTCCTCCTCACTTCCATAGCTGATATGCATCGGTTGATCACTGTATTCGAGATGCTGAAAGTGAACTTTCTCCTTCCACAAACCAGCTACTGATTCATCTGCAAGATTAGCTTTTGTTTGGAGAACATAATCATCATCATACTGATAAAACTTAGGGAAATCATCAGTATAAAACACATAATCAAGCATACATGTTAGGTCAACAGCTCTCTCTTCTCCAAGATGGTCTATAAAACGATCATTATTAGATCTATGACAACTGGGATAAGAAATAAAATGTTTTGGATCGGCCACTTGTTCTTGTTAAATCAGCGAGCCATGGTCTTGAACATCATACTCATTCCTTCTGGTGATATTTTACATCATCTCTTTCACTGCACTTACCAAAATGTTGAGCTTTACCTCTAGAGATGTCAATTTGTTTGGATCTATGTTCTTCCTCTCTTCTTCCTTCAACTTTACCCTTCTGATCAACAAATTAGCCTCTACATCTACTGCATTGTTTTGCATCTCTTCAAGTGTTTCAAGGTTCCTTTCTCTCAGCTGAAACTCCATTTCTGTATCAAAGGCATCGGGGTGGTGCAAGAGAGTGGATCCAGGAGGAGCTCTTATATTAATAGGCATCGAACAATAAACTTGGTTAAATCTGGCAGAAAACTATTGTACTATCTCCCGTGGTAGTCTTTTTAGCTGGTTATATTCTTCTAGAATCAAGAAAGGGTTTTGTCTGACCACCCACTTGTAGAGGAAAACTTTGGCGAATTGCTGGAAATCTAAGATGCTCACATCAGGCAGGGTTTTGAACCAACTCTTGGCTTTGCCTTGAAAAGAAAGAGCAAAAAACCTAATACTGACATCCTCTTCATCAATTTCAAAAAGGTCAAGAAAAGACTCAAAATTCAGTACATGTCTCTCAGTAGTGATGTTGTCACATTCACTGTCAAATCTTGGTAGATATAGGTAATGATTTTTAGGGAAAGCATGGGATATGTGAGGTAAAATCAGAGGCTTGTATCTATCTGGAGTTTTACAAGGTATGGGAATATGTACAGAAGCTGTAGAATTAGTCTTGGTCTCTTTTGTCTCATCAGTTTGACGATGGTCATCATAAGATTCGGAAGAAGGGTCTTGATCAAGATCAAAGGCATGTGAATATTTCATATTTGCAATCCCCAAAGGGAAATATTCAAATGCAAGTCTAGGATCCTTTCTCAAATATAGTATACTTCATAAAGCCTTCTTGACATTCTCGGGAAAAGAGAAGATATAATTTATAACAAAGAACATAATATCTTGGATGAAATTCCAACTTGAATACCTTATCTTTCCATATTGTCCTTTCATGCTTTTGCTGGTCAGGTTCATCCTCCAGTGGAGTCCTTGGATCTGATCTCGAAACTGATTTAGAGTTGCCAAGTGAATGATTTCAGCCTTCCGGTGTCTGATTGTTGTCCACCATCAACAATAAGATCTAAACTTGATACATTTTACTAGGGAACATAAAACTACGTCCCCAGTATGGTCGCCACTATGTTAGAGCCTAGATTGACCTCAGGCTGAAGGAAGGCAATTCTAGGGTAACCACAAACCAAGCTTAACCTGGTAGCTAGCCCTACCAGGTCGGGAGAGGGCTCTCTCGTTATGAATCTCAGTCAAGATGACTGGATCATGAACAAGATTTTTTGCTAAGTATAGTAGCTCAAGGGTTTTGATTGATTTTGTTGTTGTTTTTGGATCAGATGGAGCTGGGCAGTTTAGGTCTAGCAAATTAGGTTAGAATGTAGGGTGTTCTATGGGGCAAGGTAGATATAGGCTTTAGCACTTGAAATTAAGTGAGGTGAGGTGTCCAAGGCCAGTGAGGAGCTGAGGAGGGCATGTGGCAATCATGGATCCTTCTCAAACAATAGAAAACATAGAATACTGAATGATTTCCCAAGGTAGAATCCATTGTTTGCAGTGATCTACCTTGGGAAATCATTCAGTATTCTATGTTTTCTATTGTTTGAGAAGGATCCATGATTGCCACATGCCCTCCTCAGCTCCTCACCAGTCTTATACACCTCACCTCACTTAATTTCAAGTGCTAAAGCCTATACCCACCTTGCCCCATAGAACACTGCATTCTGACCTAATTTCCCAGACCTAAACTACCGAGCTCCATCTGATCCAGAAAACACCAACAAAATCAATCAAAACCCTTGAGCTACTATACCTAACATAAAATATTGTTCATGATCCAGTCATCTTGACTGAGATTCATAAGGAGAGAGCCCTGTCCCGACTTGGTAGGGCTAGCTACCAGGCTAAGCTTGGTTTCTGGTTACCCTAGAATTGCTTTCCTTCAACCTGAGGTCAATCTAGGCTCTAACAAGGGCCATGAAGGAAATGCACATGGATGACTGAGTTTCTCAGAGGATGAACAACAATTTTAGTAGGGGGTGATGATGAGGCTGATCAATAGGTACATTATAAGGGTCATGATGCCATCCTCCAACTTTATAACTATCTCTTTCTCACATTTATTTACATTTTTTGTTATATTATGCTTAGTGAGAAGGGTAAAAAATGTTTTCTATGTCATGTGGCCTAATATGGTTTAACTGCAGTAAATGGAGAATTTTTGAGAATATTTCTATGCAGGGGCTCACAGTAGAAAACAAGGAGAGATTCTAGAGGTTTTTCCACCTCTTTAACTCCTTCAATCAGCCCAATATCACAACACCCTCTCTCACCATCTCGAGGTCATTGGCAACCAAGCAAGTGCAATTATTGAGGAACAAGATCCACCATTCTCAAGTTGTGGGAGACAAATATTCCTATTTTCTAGGGAGATGCTAGTAGCTACCCTATTGTATAAATAAGCATGTAAAAGAGCTCATTAAGATTCGAGTTTTGTTTTTAGCAAGGTAGCTATTGAGCTCAAGTACTAGGCACTGTTATTTTTTTATTGTTATGTGATGTATTAGACATTGATGCAATGATAATGAGAATTTGCTTATTGGTTCATGACTGAGTTAGTTCCAGAGGGTTGAGGCTCTTGGGTTTGGGCCCAAACCCAGTGGTTTAGGTCCCTCTTATGTATTTGTATCTCTTTTTAGTTAAGATTTCTTGTTAGTTTCTTCCATTTAATTAAATAATAATCCATCAAAAATCTGTGATTGCAACCTCTACCTCATCTTTCTCATGGGAGCATGAATAGAAGGATTTACAACCTCAATCCAAAAATATTATGTTTATGATTTCTTGGAAGAATATTTATGTTGGTTACCTTGTTTTGCATGTGCCTACTGTAGCTTAGGAGTTGATTTGTTGATTAGATCAAAGTTTTGGCATAGATTAGATAACATTTAGATTCAACTCATATTTTCCATCATTATATGTTTCATTTTGTCAATGATAAATAGTTATATGCATGTGATGGTTGCAGGGCTATTTGGATCTTCAGGCAAGGGAACCTTCACCATCTCCATCTTGGACTTCGTCACCTTCTCTTATGAATCCCAAATTCTGTCCTAAAATTTTTGTTCATGAAGTCATTTTGCTAGACCATCGAGAGCATCTCTCCTAGTGCAAAACAGGCCTTCAAAAGGCTCTGAGATTTTATAGGGGCTTTGGCGACCCTTCACTCATTTACCTCGACCTCCATACACTTTTCTATACCCTGAACCCATCATTTACACCTCCTAAACCTTCTCGAAAGCCTTCCTGTAGCATTACAAGCCTTCTTGTAGAAATATAGGGCACCTGTAGAAGCCTCCTGTAGCACACCTGTAGTAGCATGTTTCTCCACAAATTTTGACCTTTGCTGCAATTTGGACTTAGTTTAGAAGGATGTGGATCCCCAGTTGTGGCTCCATGATCAAGGGAAACTCCTAGGCCACTCCAAACCCTCCTTTTCCTTCACCGCAAAATATAATAACATTAGTTTCCTTATCACAAATTTAGCACAAATAGAACATTGATTTATATGCAAGTATGAGTTAGTTATATGATACATAGAATCTTGAGTTATCGTTTGGTATGTTAGATTCTTGTCTACAAGTAGATTTGGTAACTACATGGTTGATTGCAAGATAATGTAGTTTCCTTCTTGCATGTAGTGTGGCTCTTGTCTTTTCATGAATTGATTCAATAAAATTTGCAAGTTGAAGTTAGTAGCATTTCCCTTTTCATAGTTAGAGGTAGCTTATAAATTCACCTTCATTAGCTAGTTTTCATTCTAATTCAGTAGGAGGAATGGTCTTGGAGCACTGTTGATAAAATTTCCTAGTTGAGGGTGGCATGTGTAGAATCCCATCTACTGTGAATATAACACTATCACCTCAAAGTTTGTATGAACCCCGGGTTGATAAATAGAGTTGAGGAGCCGTTGGGAGTTGCAACACTCTTGGTGTAATACCAAGGCTCACCAAGTTGAAAGGTATATTGTCTTTCCATGTTTTTTCTAGTTATTCTTTTTCACCTTCTAACTCCGAAAGAAAGAGAAATGAGTTTTCCCACATAAAGGTTGTAACTAAACACAAACAATTAGATACCTTGTTTGATAGTAGTTCCCAAGCAACCTAATATCTGAAGTAGTTGCCAAGAAGCTAAAATTAGAAACACCACATCTTAAACCTTATCTTCTTGTATGGGTATATGAAAATGCTAAGTTACAAGTAACTAAACGATGTAGGCTTAGGTTTGTTATCACATCCAAATTTTTTGATGAGGTTGAACTCAATGTGCTCCTGCTAGATATTTGTGGAATTATATTATGAAGCCCTTGTATGATAGGAAATATATTTTCTTTATAAAGGATAATAAGTATCCCCTTTTCAAAGATGGAATTGAGTAAATCATCAGATCTCATCACATGAAAGATGATCTGTCTCTAGTAACCACTGGACAGTTGAAGAGGCTTGTGAATGTGAGAAAAACCTTTTCACTCATGTCTATAAAGGTGGATAAAGCATGTGATTTGAAGCATGTGAATGAAATAGTTGCATGTGAAACTAACTATGATGTGTCTAGGAAACATCGATGCTACAACATGAGAATTTGCTGTGTGAACCTACTAAGAGGATAAAAAATGTTGTTAGTTAATTTTCATTAGCATATTTGTATTTTTTATTGCTTATAATGTGTTGGGCATGGATAGAGTAATGAATGCAGATGGTTGTGGTAAAATGGAAATGATTGACAATATTGTTTCAATGGTCATTATTGTTACACATTTTATTATGATGATCTAGGTGTGTAGAACAAGGTGGATGAATACCAGACAGGTGGGGAGGCAATACCCTCACTTAACATTTAAGTAAAAACCTATTGGTGGTCCAAAAGCTTCCAGTCAGGAGGATTAATCCGAGAGGATGAAAAAATTCATCAACATTAAAGGTCTTAAAACTTTATGGAAATTGTGTCACGATGTAGAGCTTAACGAGACCTTTTCGACACCTGTTGAATGGACTCAAACCGACTCCATATGTGAAAGTTACCACGTTTTAATGTTTTCGTGAAAAAGAAAAAAGATGGAGAGGAGCGACACGTGGTAGAGCTTACAATAAACGTAGCAGGGATACGTGGCAAGAGAATAATTTGACATGTGATAGTTCATACAACTGATGTGGTATCTTGTATAACTAATGTGGTAGGGAAATGTGGTGATATCCAAAGCTGACTTGTGGCAAACGTAGACGATGTGGCAACCAGTTAGTAGGTGATGTGGCATCCAATCAACAGGTGACATGGCATCCAATTAGCAGAGAATGTCACATCCATTCAAAATTAACATGGCTAAGTGGTGAGGTGGACCAATTAGAGGTTTCCATGCAGTAACCTCTAAAAGGCCAAGAAGGTTTGAAGGCTCGTTGAGAAAATTGGGGTCAGATGGGATCGAACTCTAACCTCTAGGTGCCAAGTGTAAGGTGATAACCAACCTGGGTAACCACTCATCGTTGGGTCAAAAACAAACCAAAATATTTAAAGTTTTAAGTACCATATTTTAGAGCCAAGGAGGCTTGACTCCAAGACCCATGGGACCATGCACTATCGCTCCACCAATAGGCCATGCATAGATGGTTGTAAAAGTGGTGGAAAATATATTTTATAACATATTATTGTTATACATTGGTTAAAAAAGGAAAGTCCACGGTTTTAACTACGGGACTTTGCACATACTGTAACAATAACTTAACCAACCATGCAACCATGTGTATGTTCTATAAAGTTCAAGACCGTAATCCCCGTGGGATCGGCCTTGGGTCTATGGGTTATGAAGTTTTTAAATAACATAATTTTACCAACAAGCCACAAAATTTAGAAGTTAATAATTTTTCAAATTTGAGGTGTTTTGTCATGTACTTCTACCTACATATTTTGTAGACAAGGTTTTTGGAGCTCGAATTCAGAGCAACCAAAATAAGATTTTTGGTAGTATTTTGAAACCACTCTTGTTGTAGCAGTCAAGGGAATTAGCTGAAGCAAAATGAGGCTTACTAATTGTAATTTTGGGCTTTTAGCATTGAATAAAGAAGGCCACTTCCACTAGAAGCAAGACCCAGAGATGTAGCCCATAATTTGGGTGAACTTCGTTAACAATTCTGTTTACATATTTCTTTCTCTTTTTCTCTGCTACTTTCTTGTCCTCTTTATTATGATTTTGGTTAAGCTAATTTTGTACTCGTGTTTAAGAACACATGTTATTTTAAGATCTTGGATCACTCTGTCACTGAGTCTTCATCCTTCTTCCTAATTAGTTTTTACAACTTTTTATATAGTAACAATTTGTTCACCCTGTAGAAAATCCTATAGATTCTCAAGCTAATGCAATTTGCTAAAGCAAGAGACAAGAATATACTTCTACTCTTTACAGCAGAAGCCCATAAACATTGAGCAAACAATAATCATTAGAGGAAGAACATCAATGCCACATAACACAATAATTTTTCCTGGGGAAAGACACAGCTCAAAACCCCACTATCTGTATTGCATTAATCAGAAATCAAAGATGATAATACAATTCCTTTTCTCACAAGAACAATCCCAACACTCAGTAAAATTAATCTCCAACTCACGAGCAAGCTCAAGACAAATCCAGGCCTCTTCTCTTCTCTCCAAGCCTCCTATTTCCTTGTGCCCCTGGTCAAATAATTTGAATAAATACAATATGCTCTGCTCAACCTTGAGCTTAACCTGCACAAGTATTTCCTATCCTCCACCTGATGAATTCCTTTGGACAATACTTAGCCAAATTTCCAAGCCTCCAAGCTTCTAATTATTTGCACAATTACTGAGAGAATTAGCCCGTATTTAAAGGGAAACTCCTCATCCATAACTACGCAATCCCTTCAAGGTTCAGTTCTTGATTGCATGCACCATCTATACAACTCAGAAAATTATACAACAAATAGTACATTGTCCCTACACTCTAGTCTCAATTAGGCCTTTCTTAGAATCGACATGCATGAGTTTTTGATGAGGGAATCTTCAGTTGACTGGAGTAGCACTAGTTGAGTGCACTAATGCATCAACTAACTATTAACTCACTATTAGTTCCTCAAACATTTTGGAACTAATTTAATTGGACTTAGCTCAGTAAACTAAGTTAACTAATTACCACTCATACTTAATTCATTCTGGACCCCTATAATATAGGGAGAACATATACATGACTTCAGAAAGACTTCCAACTCGAAATTCCTAAGTTAACTAAGTCAAATCACTCTAGTTAACTATTACAAGTTGCTATGAGAATAAAATTCGATTTTAATTCTCAGTTTAATTCAAGGACAAATTAAACTAGATTTTTGGGATTTTATTTTTATCATTTCTTGTTGCTATTTTCAACACTCCCTCTCAACAAGAAAGGAATTCAACTCGATCCTAATCCTGAACCTTTGGAATGTTCTACATGCAACACTTATCTCTAGTGTTGTTGCTCCAACAACTTCAGAAACAAAAAAAAATCCAACCTGAATCAGAATGATGCCTCTGCCATCAAAGTCTCTAACTACTATTGCCTTTGTCGATTGAAAAATCCGCACTTCTATTGACTCTTCCTTTCTGCACTGTTGTCAACCCTTCTCTACACTTCTTCAGTATCTAACTTCTCTAGCCTCTGCCACTTTGATCTCTGAATGCATCAATCCCATTGATTCATCCTGCTACTATGTATTTTGGGCTCCCATAGAAAGGTACGATCCATGAGATAAAACCACTCAATGGACCCTACCCAATTTCAGCCCTCTTGGGACTATCACTTCAAATCACCCCACCTCACACCTGGAGGTATGGTTGCATGTGATCCCTCTACTCACTTGGCTAGAAATTTACCCCTATTGGAGGTCTCTACATGAATGGATTCCTCCACTCAGTCTCCTCTCAGCTTCTTTAGTTGTGGCTGCTCCACAACTTCCTGAAGCTGCTTCTTCTGGGGCTGCATGTTGAGAGGTAATTTACTCTCCCTCTCAACAACCAAGTCTCTAACCTTTCCCTTGATCCTCAAGGCTTTTCATGCATCTTTAACCTCTAGAGAATACAGGTTCTTGGCTAGCACACCAATTTGTTTCATCTGTCCCGTCGTCACGAAATTTTCTGGAAAAAGAGCTGATTTTAAATCAGCGATATGTCCCTCATCCGAACTTTGATTCGACTGATTGTATTTTTTGAATTTAGGTATTTTTTCACAAATAATCCAAATTTTCTATTTGTTTCTAAAAATTTTTCACAAAATTTTTCAGGTCTGCTCTGCAAACTCGCAACCCAAAACTCAAAACTTTGAAATCTCCTCTACTATACTGTCTTCAGCGCTGATACCATGTAGAAAATCCTGTAGATTCACAAGCTAGTGAAATTTCATAAAGAAAGAGACAATAATATAAACATCGAGCAAACAATAGTCAATAGAGGAAGAACATCAATGGCACATAACACAATAAGTTTTCCCGGGCAAGCGACAACTCAAAACCCCACTATTTGTATTGCATTAATTATAAATCTGAGATGATAATACAATGCTTTTTTCTCACAATAACAATCCCAACACTCAGAAAAATCAATCTCCAGCTTGCAAGTAAGCTCAATACAAATCCAAGAATCTTCTCTGCTCTCCAAGCCTCCTATTTCCTTGTGCCCTTGGCCAAATAATTTGGATTAATACAATATGCTCTGCTCAACCTTGAGCTTAACCTGCACAAATATTTCCTATCCTCCACTTGATGACTTCCTTTGGCTAATACTTAGCCAAATTTCCGAGCCTCCAAGCTTCTAATTCTTTGCACAATTATTGAGAGAATTAACCCGTATTTAAAAGGAAATTCCTCATCCATAACTGCACAATCCCTTCAAGGTTCAGTTCCTCATTGCATGCACCATCTGTACAACTCAGAAAATTATACAACAAATAGTACACTGTCCATGTACTCTAGTCTCAACTGGGTCTTTCTCAGAATCGACATGCATGAGTTTTTGATGAGGGAATCTTCAGTTAACTGGAGTAGCACTAGTTGAGTGCACTAATGCATCAACTCACTGTTAACTCACTATTAGTTCCTCCAATAGTTTGGAACTAATTTATCTTGACTTAACTCAGTAAACTGAGTTAACTAATTACCACTCATACTTAACTCATCTCGGACCCCCATAATATAGGAGAACATATACATGACTTCAAAAAGACTTCCAACTCGAATTCCTAAGTTAACTAAGTCAACTCACTCTAGTTAACTACTACAAGTTGCTATAAGAATAAAATTTGATTTTAATTCTCAGTTTAATTCAAGGACAAATTAAACTAGAGTTTCTGGATTCTATTTTTATCATTCCTTGTTGCTATTTTCAACACACCTAGAACTTAGACTCATACAAAATCTCTAACTTGTTCCATAATGCCTTGATTGTAGCTTCTCCTAAAACATTCAGTAATAATGAATTTGAAAGACACAATCATATTTTTCTCTTTTCCTTTTGATCCAAATAGATCCAGTCTGTATTAACATCCCTATTAGTGAAATATCTGAAACCACAATGATCCACCTATCATTGCCACCAAAATTTCTTCCATTTTTATATTCCACAACGCAAAACTTTACACATTAAATTTATCAATCTATATCATTGAGCTACTTGGCATTTGTTTTTACCATAGGAATTGATTGCATAGACCTCCCACTCTAACAGGGTCTACCACAGAACTGAGCAAAACCCCTTAGCCACAAGAGCATCCTGTGAAGCCGAAATTGTTCATAGATACCAAATATAGGTTTTAACCCTATAAAATTAAATACTACAAACAAATTCTTCATAAAATAGAAAAGATGTGATGGAAAACACATACATTAACAGAAATATTTATTATGGAAACCCAAATTGGAAATACCAACAATATTATTTTCAATATATATTTATTTACAGTAATACAATACAATATATTTGACATATAAATGGGGACCCTTTTTAAATTTTTAGTCTTTGAAAAATAAATGCTAATTCTAAGAAATTGCCTTGAAACCCTTAGAAAAAAACCCGAGCTTAGGATCCTTATCGCAAATCACATTTCGTAGTTTTCCATGTGATAATTATAATCATCTTTAAGAAAATCCCGAAATGCAATATGCGATGAAGCCCCTCCGCCGTGATATTCTGAATAGAATGCCTTGAGAACATGCGATCGCACTTTTCAGAGTCACAAATAAATAATGCATGACATTGTGTCATCCTTTAATGATTTGCGAAATGCGATATTGCGATTTTCGCAATTGCATTTTGCATTACCTCTAGGCAACGCTATATTACAACGTTTAAAATTTGCGATGTGCTAATAAAGCATGAAGCGTAGGAAGTTACTGTGTTTTAATATAATAATGAGTGGTTTGATAGGGTAACTAATATTTAGCAGCCCGAGGAGAGGTAATGATGTTTCAAGTTATGGCTAGGTAACGTTGAATATCTCGTTCAAAATCTTCCCACGGTTCAAAGTAATTTAAGAAAGCTTTCAGCCTTAATTGCCCTATATCATCTGTTGATATATCTCTTCCATTTCAGGCAAGATTCAAAAGACATGCCATTGCCAAAGGCGATGAAAAAGTAGAATAAGCAAAGCATTACAAAATCTGAGCTATCAGAATTGTCGCCTATATTCGCTGATATAGTTTGCAATGCTAATGGAGGAGTGACAACATGGGAAGTCATACACAGTAGGCTTGAAGATGAACATCCTAAAATTACTGTCATAAAGGTGAAGACTGACTCAGTAAAACCTTCGAGAGTCCAATTCAAAGATTCTGCCTATTCCTTCCTTCATAGAATAGGGGCGAGAGCGAAAATGCTCCCATATAATGATATGATTAGGTGGGTGGTGGAAAATCTCAGTATTGAAGATAGACAATTCAAGAACTCGAGGATGGAGCTCATGGGGTCATTCAAAGCTAAAGACCTAAAGCAAATGTATCATATACCTAACCCTTAGGACATATATGACAAGTCATACCTGGCCAACTTCGCAAAGAAAAATGAAGAACCTTTCAAGATGATCTAGGGCTGGAGGGTACTGGAGAACAAGTTCAATTATGATAAAACAGGTATGTATCCCATAGCTTCTTTGGAAAACCCCCTCAACTATGCAGCTTCTATGTTAAGTAGGCTATATGGATTACCTAATAATACCAAGTTTTCCATATAATGGATTCCTCTAATTGATGCCTGTGTCAATTCCCACATAATGAATTGGGCCACTATCCTATCTGATAACCTAGCCACTGCCATCTCCGAGTATCGTAAGAAGAGGTCTTCCTTGACAAAGAACCTTCTTCCTTTTTATTTCAGTGCATATATCATGGATGCCATCTATTTCTGCACTAAATTTCCAATCATGGGTTGGAAATGGACTTTTCAGGACCCCTACCCTATCCATTTCAGCCATAAAAAATTTGGGAATCCCATTATATACCCCATTTTTATATAGTATGCCATGCTGTCATTTTACCATTGCATCAATTGATCTCTAAAAGAAATCCCCCAGGTTTTCCAAAGAAACCACTACAGACCTTCTCATAGTAGGTAAGTATTTTGTTGAAGAATGGTTTACATACATCAACGTTTTTGGCAATAAAACGGACCCGCATGTCCTCCCTTTATATGTCTATGATAAACTATTAGTAAGAGAAATAGCCCACCAGACTATGGGAAAAGGCTTGACCAAGACCCTAAAAGATAATAAAAATTCGTTGTGGCCATATTTTCCAATTCGATGTGGTTCCTTTTCGTTAGCAAATTTCAACCATGCAACAAGGGAATCACTAAGCCTAGAGAGCCTTAGGCTCCATACTCTGCCGAAGAGGCAATTCGACCCTGACAAGATAGCACATAATATTAATACTGCAGTGAAGATTAAACCCTTTAACCATGAGGCTAATAATTATGAAGACCTTTTACAGTCAGCTGAATCATTCGAACAAGCGTTTGAGTGGGCAAGGGCCAATCTGAGTCCTAAATATTTTGAAATATTTCAAGAATTCAAAAACAAAAGGCTTTAAATAATTCCATTGCATTTATTAAAAGTTGAGGACAAACCTACACCCAGTGTAACTGTCAACAACAAGGAACCAAATTCTCGCATAGAGTCTCAAGTGGACACAGGGAAAGCCCAAGACACTGAGAATACAACAGAATCCAGCAGGAGGTTAGATGAAAAGCAGGTCATAAGTGACCTGAATAAAGATACCAGTCCTGAGATCAAAAGCATCAGCGAGACCAATTCAATAAAAAACCACAAGACACTCCTAAGACAACAGATGCCCAGGAAACCACGGAATATCACACTCCTTTGCATACCCATAAAATTACAGAGTCTGAGCCGATGGATGAGCAAGGGACAAGTTCGTAGTAGACAGAAATCATTCTTGCTTTGCCCACATCGGAAATTGTCCTAAAGGTGGCTGGAATTGCTCCTTTAGATGTGTTCTACAGCCCACTTCACAAGGCGGTAGTAAGGAGACAAAGGTAAAGAAGGAGGGTAGAGACACCCAAGATCCCACTTGGAAATGAACCGATGGACATAGTCTGGAAGGATATTCCCTCCAATCTAGCTGAAAACTTGACCAGATTGTCGCAGTTTATAGGGGCATATGTAACTGCCACCATGGATAAAGCTACGAAGATATCTATTTTGTTAAGGGAGAGGGAAGAGAAGATAACATAGCTCGAGCAACAACTGTAAATTGATAAAGCAAATTTGAACCAACAAATTGCTGAACAAATCGCTCAATTACAACAAAATATGGAAGTGTTAAAGATAAGCCATGAAGCAGACATTTCTGCGAAGAACATGCAAATTCAAGAATTGCAAGAAGCCATGGAAAAATATGAAGATGTCCCTACTGTCGATGAAATCATCAAAGAGGCACTAGAGCTAAATTCCCTTCTATCAAAACAGCAAGAGCAATTTTGCCAAAGAATGTCGCATATCGCTCCTTATTTGATCACCAGTGATCAATTAACAGACAAGGCGATTGACAAAAGAATTGAATTTAATGATTTAAATACAAGGATATCAGAATTCATTGAATGGAAAGAAACAAAAGAAGGAAGGAAAGCTAATCTTCCCGAGATTGAGGATACACATAAGGACATTCTATTCACGGATTGGGATGTGCAGATTAAGCAAGCTGAATTAGCAGTGGAAAGAGAAGCAGGGGTGTCAAAGAACATAGTAAAAGCAATAAACCACACTTTGCACGCCACCAACTTGGTGAAAGAAGGTAACCCAAAAATACTGCCAGATTTAAATGACTTGAATAAAAGCTGGAAGGAAAGAGCGGAAATCCAAAGGGAAGTGATCACAAAGTTAGTAAAGACTATCTGGGAGGCGTATTGGTAATACCTTGTCAAGCCACACAGCCAAATCATGACCCTCAACTGCTCACTCCATTCAGCTCAATGGATGATGCCACCTCTCACAGATGCTATTTTCGCAGGACAAGTCAGAACACAGTTTGGGGCACCTCCTCAAGTGAAACCGATGGCTGATATATGTGATTTAAAAGAGAAGCTAGCAGACAACAAGTCATCATTATAACCTCTTCTCATCAAGTCACTTTTATTTTTAGAGTTAGTTGACTAGTTAGGAGGAAGGTTGTTTGGAACCTCTTCAAATTTTTGTATAATCTATTTTTGAACATTAGTTAGAATAGTATTTATACCCTTCTCATGTATTTGGAGAAGGGTCCAGAATTTGATCAAAAACATTTACAAAGAATGCATTATGTAAGTTTGTGAATGCCTTGATGAAATTATGGAACATGGTCGTTTCTTTTAAATATCAGACTGCTTTCGTTTGTTGATTCACTATTGTATACTTGGAAGATACTTTGATCTGAAGAAAGGATCTGATCTATGTCATTAGTCAAATGAGCAGAACTTCACACATATGGCACTTCTATATTGTATGATTAGTTCTGTTTCTGTTTAATTAGTGATACATTTCATTTTCATGAATTGTATATGAGATATGTTCTTTTTGTTATGCGTTAATTGCACTACTGTATGATGCCTAGTTGAAATTGTTTATTTTTCATATATAATCATTAGATATATGGGATATAGTTTATATATTTCTTTGACTAACTATTTAGTCAAAGAAATTATCTTCACACGTTATCACCCCTGTTTAATGTGTGATTGATGTTTATTATCACATGTCACCCATATATCTTTTTTAGATCACATATCACTTGCTAACCACCCACTCTCATTTTAAAACCCACACTGGGAAATTGGTCCCATTACCCCAGTCAGAGCCACCACTTCAAATGGAAAAGGAGATGTCTTTAAGGTCCGGACCGGGTGGTTATCCCCCATGTTGGAGCAGCAGAAATCTAAGGCTTCAACATTTTGGCACTAGAAGGAGGGCCATCTGACTATGAATGGCATATAAACCTAAAGATCAATCGAAAAACATTCATAAGAGTCAAAACCCCTTCACAACTTCTACACCTTCTAGATCTCATTTAAAATCTCCGGATGAGAAATTTGAAGTTGTAGAAACATCTCCCTCGTCTCCTGAAGTATTAAGACAACCACCTTCTTCAGATTACACTCCCGAGTCTCCCGAAGTTCACTCTTTGATATAGAAATTGGAACATATATCCATTTCTGCCGAGAAACGAGAGAGGCCCGAAGCTTCTAAAGAAAGTGTCACTTCCTTATTACGAGAAACTAGTGTATTAACTAGATTACAAAGTGAAAGGTTTGGAATAACTCCTTTTGAGTTTCCCATTCATTCACGACATAAGAAAGTTATCAAATCAAGATCTGAATAAGATACCAGTGAGATCACTTAACCTTTCCATCCATTCACTTATCCATTCACTTCTACTCAATCCACCTCTTCTCAATAATCCACTTCTTCAACTAGTACTGCTACTAGTAGTACTAACCCAGTAGTAAGTTATTCACCATCTATACCTACTTCTAGACCAGCCTTCCCATCTTCCCAGTCTCCAACTCAAGTTATGGCCAATCAACCCGCTCAACCTTGGACAAATCCTGGTGCTGTTCTGGTTGCTATCCAAATGCTCTCCCAGCAAACCCAGAAAAATGGTTACCTAAGTACAATCTTGATGATGGTATTCCTGCTGAAGAACATCTAAATAACTTTATGCTAGCCAGGAATATTAATGGAGCTGCACATGAAGATGTTGGAATGAGATTGTTTCCTTATACATTCCAAGGATCTGCAGGAACTTGGTATTTTTCACTTCCAGTAGGCTCAATAAGAAACTGGGATACTTTTCAAGAAATATTTCTTGCAAAATTTGGCAATGACAGGACTATAGCATCCTTAATCAATGATCTTTCCAAATTAAAAGAAAATTCAGATGAAAGGATCAAAGACTTCAACTCTATATTTAACAAGTCGTTAAACAAAATCCCAGCTGCCTCTAAACCTACAGTAGATGTACAAATAGAATAGTACATATCCTCCCTTCCTTCTAATATCACAATTTTTGTAGATAGAGCCAATAAGGCTACCCTTATAGAAAACATGAAAGAAGCTCTGTATGTAGAAAGAAGAATTATTTCCTTAGAGAAGAGGTCATAAACAGACGAAAGGAAATCAAAGAAAGTAACATTCAAGGATGATTCAAAAAAGAAAGCTCCAGAGGACCCTTTCGACCTTGAAGGCCTTCAGAAAGTGTTGAAGACCATGTCCAATGAAATGGTCGAAATCAAGAAACAGGTTGCAGAATCATCTGCTCCCAAGAAACCTTTTCGCTTATTTAAAAGAAATCCTTCTTCTACATCTCAACCATCGAATACTATTTCTAATGTTGAATCTGATCCGGAAACAGAAGAAGACTCGCCAACCAAAGAGGAGGATGAAATTGAAGAAGAAGTTGAGTTAAACGGAATGTGGGACTTCATTCTTCCAACTGAAGAGGAAGCACAAGCTATGCCAGTAACTAAAAGAGGTAAAAACTTTCCTGATATGTCTACAACAATTCAAAAATAGAAAACTGCTACTCCTGTAAAGGAGAAGACAATAAGTAAGAAATATAAGACTACTCAAACTCATTCTATTCCACTAGATCCTCCAACGGCTTCCAAAATGTTAGTGATCTCGGATACAGTAGAATATAACATAGTCGAATATATGAAAAAGATGAGAGGAAATATTTCATTACATGAGCTGACTAAACTCAAGCAACAACAAAAAATTCTACTTAGAGAGTTAAAAGTAGTTCCTGTATATAGAAAATCTTCTACAGATCTAGCTATGATACCATGTAGAAAATCTACCTGTAGGTTAACCCGATAATGCAATATAAATCAAAGTACAATACTATAACCTACTTCTACTATAAATTTGTGGAAGCTTAAAGATCGAGCTGAAAAATATAACCAAAAGAAGAAGAATCAATGCACAATACACATGAAAATACTTTGGGGAAAGCCTCAGCTAAAAACCCCACTATCTGTATTATCATACAAGGTGGAAATACATAGATATTATACAAAGCCTTAGCTCTCACAGCTAGCCAGCTCAGTAAAATCCTCACAAATGCTCACAGGTAATGTTGGCTTCTCACAAGCCTTCTCCTCTGCCCTCCAAGCTCCTATTTCCTTGCGCTGTTCCTCTGGGATGATTCTCACCTCACCAAGTGGAATACTCTGATCTCACACACTGTCAGAACTGCGCAATTCTCAAGGAATTGATTCCTTCTGCTTGCATGAGTTTTCTTTATAA
>APFE030777429.1:0-95138 GCA_000404065.3 Pinus taeda
GTTGGGGAGGCTAGGTGAGGTCCCTATGGACCCTTAGCATCCATCCACAGAGGTTTTCCACATTCAGGAGCTCAGCAACCGAGTGAATGGCCTCCTATAGGATGTCTGCAGGGGATCCTACAGGATACTCAGAGGTTTCTACAGGATGTCTCTAAACTGCTACAGGATGACCTACCGTGGAGGTTTGAAGTGATGGAATGGTAGGGAGAGATATGTGAGGTAGGGATAAGGCTGGTGATGGCTCAGAAGTGGAGGAATGAGATGGGAAAAGGGTGTAGGGAGTATGTTGAAGGTAAAGGGTTATGTCAATGAAAGGTTAGGAAATGAAGCTACGTGAGGAGTGGAAGACAGAACGAAGTGAAGGTCGAGGAGATATGCTTGCATGCGTGATCAATATGGAGGAGATGGTAATGGAACGAGAGAGAGAGGAGTGTAAATGAAACAAATGATTATGCCTGTCACCAAACCGAAAATGCATCAACCTAAATTACTTATGCCATGAATTCAATGAACAACAATCCAAAACGCGAAGAGAAATATGTATGAGGCTGTGATGAAAGTATGTGTGCAGGTGTGAATGACAAGGAAGCATCTAATCAAAACCGTGACTGTATTGCAGCAATCATCAAGTAAAGTAATGCGTGTTTTTGGTGGCTAGTTATGGACTGCACCCCAATCTTCAAGAGAGATGGCAGTGAGCCTTAACAACCATTTTTCTGGAGCTCCAATTGATGGTATCTATCCTCTGCTACACTAAGCAAGTGGAAACAACTGCAACATAAGCAAAATCTATCCTACTCATAACAAAACCAAATCACCAAATTGTAATTCGAATTGCATGTGCAAACGAAAACTTAAAGTGCTGGAAATGAAATGGAAACAACACTACAGCAGAGGGGATCTATGGCTCTCAGGTTGGGCCCTAACCTGAGAGCTATAGTCTCCTTAAGAAAATTAGAACTAGATCACAAATTGTCTTCTTTATTCATAATCTGATGTCATGCCAAATTGGCTTACAAAAAGGAACGAAAACTGAACTGTGCTCCAAAATTACAATAGTAATACGAGAGTTTCAACAACCTATCTAAGGCTAAGGCCTTCATACTTATACAAAAACAATGATCCACCAAGTGCCCTTGATTTTAGGAGCTCGGTTGTCCAACTAGAGTCTAACTGCGGATCCTGTAGGGCAGTCATAACTACTGTTCCTGTAGAACAATTTATGACTGTTGTTCATGTAGGACAGTTGGCTGCTTCTTAAGCTCAGAGGGGAGATGGATTGGAGCTCGGAGTTCTTGGTGGGAATCACGAGGAATGTCCCAAGACCGTGGACATCTCTCCACAAAATCAGCAGTGCCACCTCATTGTCTCCTTATCCCCTTTTTCGTTGTCTCTTGCTCCCTTTTTAATGCCAAAACCTGGAATCATAATGCATTAGTCACGTAGATAAAGTGTCTAACCTTCTTCCTACAAACAACATGAATAAACTAAGAAATGCATGCATAAGCAAATAAAAATGAATGGTTTGAGCAAGTAAAATAGGCCAAAATGAGCCCAAATTGTACCAAAATTGGGGCTCATCAGTACTTAGTCCAAGGTATTGACACTAGGTATTTGGTCCTATGTGGTTTTGGTCCAAGGTATTGAGAAAGGCATAAGAGTATATAAAGAGGAGAATATCATTAGGCCAAGTGTGCAAGCAATACGATTCTAAGGAATACTTCTATATGAAGTATATTTTATTTTGCAGGGTTGTGTTTGGGACTGGATCTGAAATATTTATATGCACCTTGAGTTCAATGTTGGATCAGGATCATGAGACATAAAATAACTTATTCTTGACTCATCTAATATTGGATCTGATGTTTTAAGCCTATTTTACTCATTATCCATCAAGATCTAGGTTTGTCTGAAGTCTGGAATTATAGCAAAGTTCTATGTCAATATTTGCAGATCTGTATGCAGGTTCTTCTCAGCCAAAGAGCGTATACACTCTAGTTCGGTTCTTTCAAGTAGCGTATATAAAAGAAAATCTTCTTTTTCATATCTAATTGAACTATCTGATCAAATTTTGTTATTTTACTGTTGTCTGTCAATGAAGTCTTCTTAGATCCGAATGTAAAAACTGAATACATAAGGAGGATGGAATTTGATTGATTGATTGTATAAGTGAGAATAAGTGATCTTTGTCCCTGCCTATGTAAAGCTCTGAAAGTTGACAATAGATATTCAATATATTGATAGTTGGTACAAACTTGATTCAAAAGTTTATGTTTGCAGTAGTTTTGAAGGTATACGTAGGTTCAATTAATGGAAGTAATGTATACACGCAGTTTGGGTGCAGCCAAGTAGCGCATACATTTTAATACATGATTTTTTGAGGTTACAGCTAGTTATGAATGATGATGCGGGGTTCTGGGTTCAGTACAATGTTCTAGTGTCAGTGATCTGATTGTTCAGATTAACTTAATATTGGTTGATCCAGTTCAATTTTAAAAGCTTTGATGGGTCCAGTGCGAAAATTTGATGAAACGTGGCCTTTAGATTGTGGTGTTGTGATCCAGGAGTATCCAGTCTGAAAATTCATGAAACATGGTCCCTGGTGGAAGAGTGGAGTTTTCTGTAGGCTGGCACCTACATACTAGTAAACATATTTGCTAGTACAAGAGCTAGGGGGTTGTAGCTCCCTTCCAGTAGAAGCTGGAGAACGAGAGAAGGTTGTAACCTTCTACATGTAGAACCCTGCGTACTAGTATGAATCTGCACTAGTACAAGATTGTAAATAGATTTTCTTATTATTAAAAGAAGACAAAGATGACAACAACAGGTGGTTTTTACCCACATTGGGTTTCCACCTTAAATATTGGTGCTCATGTGTGTTGCTTATGTGTGATGCTTTATTCTTCTTTTACTGCACTGTCTAATAAATATATGACATACTGGTTTAATCTCAACACATGATAAATTGTCTAAATCACAAGTTCTCTGCATATACGTTGGTTTCTTTAAGTACAGATGCGTGTACATGCTATTTCACTTCACTGAAGTAGCGTATATAAATCTATTTGGGAAATAAAATTATTGATCTAATAATACTAATTCACCCCTCTCTTAGTATTATTTCCAATTATTGGTATCATAGCAGGTCCTTCAAAAGAAGCTTGATCGCTTGAAGGGAGATTCATCAACAAGAATAATCGAGAAAGCATGGGATCCATCAGACCGCCAATCTTCGATGGGAGCAACTTTGCTCATTAGAAAATAAGAACCACAACCTATCTACAATCACTTGGAACGGATGTCTGGGAAATTATGGAAGGAGGATATACATTTCCAACAAAAATTTCTCCAGATGCGGTAGGTAAAAAGCAATATGAAACCAATGCCAAAGCTGTTAATATGTTATTGGGAAGTCTGTCACAATCAGAGTTTGTCAAATTCATGCAGCTCAAATCAGCCAAAGAAATATGGGACAAAATTGTTCTGAGCTACAAAGGAGACTCTCAGGTAAAACGTGTTAAGCTTCAAACTCTCATAATTCAGTATGAAACTCTTAAGATGCATAGTGATGAAAGTATAGCGAGTTACCTCTTATGTATAGATGAGGTTGTTAATTTTATGAAGAATCTGGGTGAAGAAATAAAGGAAGTTACCTTAGTTGAGAAAGTTTTGAGATCCTTGTCTGCTAAATTTGAATCAAAAGTGTCTGCCATAGAAGAAAATTAGGATCTGTAGAATGTCACTATGACACAGCTTCACGGAATCTTAACTGCCTTTGAGATGAGAAAAGGAGGACCATCAGATATGAGAAAAGCCACATTTAAAGCTTTAGCAAAAGGAAAGGAAGAACACAATGAATCATGACATATTTTAGAAGAAGAAGATGAGGTAAAATTTGTCAAGAAGCTTCAACGGGGTTCCAGAAGGTTTAGAGGTAAGCTACCCTTCAAATGCTTTGCTTGTGGTAGATTCGGTCATTATGATGCTAGATGTCCTCATAAAGATAATTATGAAAAAGGAAAGGAATATGCAAAGGGGAATAGAAAACAAGTTTTGAATAAAAGGAGTTACTATACTCATGAAGATAGCAATGGCTTATCTAATAGTGATGAAGATAAACTAGACAAGATTACAGACTTCTCATGGCTTATGATAGCAATGATTTTTGGGATAGTTTAGAAGAGGATAGTGATGGTTTATCTAATAGTGATGATTATATACTTCTCATGGCTTATGACGATGATAATTTTTGGGATGATTTAGAAGAGGAATACCATCATGAAGAAATTTCTAAACTCAAAATCTGTTTAGAAGAAAAGAATATGATTATATATGCCTTGACATACCAACTTGCTGAAAAGGAAAAACACAATGAAAAACTAGAATGTGAAATTGTGGGTCTAAGAAAGGATCTTGAGCAAATGAAATCCCTCAATCCTAGATTTGCTAAAGGATCAGAAACTTTAAATGAAATTATCAAAGTTCAATGTTCTCCTCTGATAAAGACAGGTCTTGGATATACTAAAGAAGAATCTCAATCACAGAAGCCGTCAACCTCCACCGAAAGCTATCTTGATGCAGCAAAGACCAGTGATCAGTATGACAATCATCAGCAAAGGCATAGAGTTTATCACCAGGTAAATCATACCCATTTTACTCCAAGGATGAATAGAATCCACAACCAAACTCAGGAAAATCATACTCAATTTTCTCCAAAGATGAATATCAATAGAAACTACAATCACCAGGTTAATAGATTCAATAGTCGTAGGAACTTCTTTAATGGGCAATGTTTTTCATGTCATAATTTTGGGCACAAAGTTTCTCAATGCATTGCTTACAAAACCATCATGACTAGAGAAGCACGAAATCAAAGGAATGTAACAGGGATCAAGAGAAGGTCCTATAATAACTTTTCTCCTCTTGAAAATGTAATAGAATTCTCAATCTATAACAATTTTGGTAATGAAGAATCTGAATGTAGTAGAAACTTTCGGCAAACATCTCAAAAGGAGCAAACGCCATTAAATCCCAAGATATGGAAAAGGAAAGAATCTCAAATAGAAAGATGTGGTATAGCCTTGTATGCAGAAGGACAAGAAAATCAGTGGTACATTGACAGTGGATACTCCAAAAACATGACAGATGACAAAAAAAAACTTCACTCATATAATGCATTAAAAATGGAAAAGAATGTCTCATTTGGAAATGGCACTCCTGTTGTCATAAAAGGTAAAGGTTCTGTTTTCTTGAAAGAAAAGGTTAAAGCTAGAAATGTTATGTATGTAGACAGTTTAAAGCATAACATTTTGAGTGTCAGTCAAATGTGTGATCAAGGAAATGAAGTGGTGTTTCGATCAAATGGATGTGTTGTTCATGAGCTTGATATAGGAGAGACCATGATCAAAGGTAAAATAACTCCAAAAAATTTATACATACTCAAGGGAGGAAAACAATAGTGTTATCTAAGAAAAAATGATGAAAACTGGCTGTGGCATAGAAGATTGGGACATCTAAGCTTTTCTCAAATAAGAAAAGAATGCAAATTGAAGGTTGTTTGTGATCTTCCAGATATCAGCATCCCTAAAAATAGAATATGCAAACCATGTCAAATCGGTAAGAAAACCAGAGTTCACTTCATGGAAAAAGAAGGGTCAGCTAGTAAGCCTCTTGAACTTTTCCATACTAATTTATGTGGACCATCAAGGAAAAAGTCACCACATGGAGAACAATACTTTATTTTGTTCATTGAATATTTTTCCAAAATGTGTTGGATAGGTCTTCTAAAGCATAATGATGAAGCATTTGAAAATTTCCAAGCCTTCAAAGCTTTGGTTGAAAATGAATCATATCGAAAAATCAAATGCCTCAGATCTGATCGAGGAGGGGAATTTACCTCGAGTGAATTCTTTGACTTTTGTGAACAACATGGAATAAAAAGGCACTTCTCCACTGCAAGGACTCCTCAGCAAAATGGTGTGGTAGAAAGCATGAACATAACTATTCAACAAATGGCTCGAGCTATGCTAGATGAATCTGGAACTCCTACAACCTTCTGGGGTGAAGTAGCATTCGCTTCCATAACTATTCTCAACCAAGAAAATGTTTGGGTAAATAGCACTCAAACTCCACATGAAATTTGGTATGGCAAGGCTCCTACTGTAAAATACTTTAAAGTTTTTGGAAGCAAATGTTTTATCAAAAGGACCTAATGAAAAACTTGGTAAGTTTGAACCCAGAGCGGATGAAGGTATTCTTCTTGGTTATTCCTCCAAAAGTAAAGGATATAAATGTTATAATAAAATACTTGGGAAAATTGTTGAAAGTATTGATGTTGTAGTTGATGAAACATGCAAAAATCCAAAACAGATAAAATCAACAGAATATTATGACAATGAAGAAGATGGGGATTATTTTCCCACATCAAATCAAAATGATATTGAAGAAGAAACTAATGAAGCACCAAAATAAAAGATAATGGTAGAAGAAAAGACTCCGTCTAGATATGTTCAAAAAAATAATCCAGAAACTCAAATTTTAGGGGAAAAAGAGGCAGGTGTAGAGACAAGAAGAACTATTACAGGGACCTCAAGCTACCTAGCATTACCATCTTCCACCGAACCTCAAAATGTAAATGAAGCATGCAAAGGTGAACGTTGGGTAAAGGCCATGGATGAAGAACTTGAGCAAATTGAAAAGAATGATACTTGGGAATTAGTTCCTAGACCTCATGATAAAAATATTATAGGAACTAAATGGATATTCAAAAACAAGCTGAATGAAAATGGAAAAGTCATTAGAAACAAGGCCAAAATTGTTTGTAAAGGATATTCTCAACAAGAAGGTATAGATTTTGAAGAAGCCTTTGCACCTGTTGCCAAACTTGAAGCCATAAGGATGTTTCTTGCTCTTTCTAGCTTTCAGAAATTCAAAGTATACCAAATGGATGTAAAATCAACCTTCCTTAATGGAGATTTAGAGGAAGAAGTTTATATTGAACAACTAGAAGGATTCATTCTTGGAAATGATGCAAAACTTGTATGCAGACTCAAAAAGGCTCTCTATGGTCTGAAACAGGCTCCAAGGGCCTGGTATTACCACCTTGAAAAATATCTACACCAATAAGGTTTTACAAAAGGCTTAGCAGATATCAATCTTTATACAAAGATTGAAACTGATTGATTGCTAATTATTATGTTTTATGTTGATGATATCATTTTTGGTAGCAATGAAGAAGCCATGAGTCAGTAATGCAGCAAGAATTTGAAATGTCCTTGCTTGGTGAACTTACCTATTTTCATGGTCTACAATTTCAACAAAATAAAGATGGTATTTTTCTGTCACAAACCAAATATCTCAAACAGATCTTGACAAGGTATGGAATGGAAGATTCTAAACCTGTATGTACCCCAATGGTCACAGGATGTAGTCTCAGCTCAAATGTTGAATCAATAGCAGTACATCAACCAACTTAGAGATCCATGATTAGTAGTCTACTTTATCTAACAGGTACCTGACTTGACATCATGCATGCAGTAGGAATAGTTGGAAGATTCCAAGAAAATCCAAAGGAATCACACCTCCAGGTAGTCAAAATAATTTTCAAATATCTTCAAGGAACTCGAGACTTTGGTTTATAGTATCCTAGAGATGTAGATCTTACTCTTCATGCATATACAGATGCAGATTGGGTAGGAAGTGTTGATGATAGAAAAAGCACTAGTGGTGGTGCATTCTATATGGGTTCCAGGTTAGTGTCTTGGTTCAGCAAGAAAAAAAGTTCAATTGCTTTATCTATATCTGAAGCAGAACATGTGGTTGCTGCATCTTGCTAAACACAACTACTGTGGATGATGCAAACTTTACAAGACATTCAGATCACATGTACTCCAACCATATCCATTCTATGTGATAATACAAGTTCCATCAGTATTTCAAAGAATCCATTCATGCACTCCAAGACCAAGCACATACCCATCAAGTACCATTTTCTACGTGAACAAATGCTTGAACAAAAGGTAAAATTGGAGTATTTTCCCTCCAAAGAACATGTTGCTGATATATTCACTAAACCTCTGCCCAGCGAAACATTTGAATATCTCATACAAAAGTTGGGAGTAGTTGCTGCATCATCCTACTGTTAAATCCAAATTTTTCAAAGAAAGGTTATTATATGTTGTTTCATGAAGTATAGTCATGTACACACGCGGGTTTTTGTGGGTCAAGGAGCATATATGTTTGTCAGACAGGAAAAACAGTGGTAGCACAGGTTCAAAGGGAGCATTATCCTTCATGTACATTCAGCATTGTTGGCATTATGGTTCCTGAGTCCAACTATGGCTTCAGATATTTATACCATTTGTTGCTTAAAGTCATGTAAAAGTCTAGGGTGTGATATGTCTTCTCATACATTTGAATAAGTCCTCTTGGACAAATGATGTAATTTGTATCCCCACTTTGCATTGGATGGATGATGTAATATTTATTATTTCTGTCATGTATAAACAATTGGTATATCCCTACTTGGTTTGGTGAATGAGTCAAATTTGGTATATCCCCACATGGTTGGGAGATGGATGTATGTATAAGTCATTGGTGATAGGAAGGTCATACTTACATAGTTGAGTTATAGAGTCATGTTATTTTTTTGGAGAATATTTTTGCAGACTCTGCATGTGCTTAGGGGGAGCATGGACAGTTTCAGTGCATCTTAGCATGAACAAAGGGGAGCTCAATAAACGAATTCAGCATGTACTCAGGGGGAGCATGGACAACATAATGTATGTCAAAGGGAGAGAATATCATGGTCCACCCTTTGCCCTTGATTGCAAAGGGGGAGAGTGTCTTGGTGTTGTTTTTGAAATCAAGTCCAAAGGGGGAGATTGTTGGCATTATCATACAGTTTTTGTCCTTGATGGAACTCACTCAGATGACAGTTCATAGTGCAGTAGGTCAACAACAAAGGATTACAGATCAGACCCCAAAGAATGAAGAAATATAGGTATACGTTGGTTCACTTTGTCCAAAAAGCATATACACGTGGGTTAATAGAACAAAAGGAGCGTATAACATATACACGCACTTTCATAAGAGGAAAAGAACGTACATATTGGAAAACCAAGCTGATCCAGGTGGATATTGGTAGCCACCAGCCAAGTCCACCTGGACCCCCACCATTGTTTCTCTCAGAATTTGCAGTTTCCTTAATTGTAGCACAGCTTACTATTTTTAGAAGTTTTTCGAGTCCTGAACTTCCGAAGCCATTTTGAGGCCCTAAACGACATTTTTTTGGGAAATATGGGGGCAACATGGGTCATGGACCAATGTTTCCCTTCCAAAAGTAGTAGTGCTCAGATAGATCTTTCTAACGAGCTATTATATGCATCAAACAAAGATCGTATGCCAAAGTTACGACCCCGGGAAGTTGATGTACCAATTTACCCAAATGGGGCCCGCAGTTTGGCGTTTCATCTTCTAGGGTTAGGTTTTGGAATGTTAAGGGTTTTCCATTTTTTCTCAAAAATAAATAGGCCTTCGAGCCTCATTGTAACACAGTTCAAAGGCATGTAGCCACCACACATCTCTTCTCAGAGATAAGCTACCATCGCCCTAGATGGTTTATTTCCATTACTGTTTGTAAGCATATTTCTGTATTTTACATTAATGAAATGAAGTATTATTTCCGCTGCATATATGTGTTTATGGTTATCTCTGTAATTTGTTGCATTCCTGTTTAATTCTGGATCACCAGTTTTTGGTCCAAGGTATTTTGATCCAAGGTATTTGGTCCGACGTACTTGGTCCAAGGTATTGACCCTAGGTATTTGGTCCAAGGTATTGGTCTTAAGTGGTTTTTGTCCAAGGTATTGAGAAAGGCCTAAGAGTATATAAGGAGGAGACGATCATTAGGCCAAGTGTGCAAGCAATAAGATTCTAAGCAATACTTCTATCTAAAGTATATTTTATGTTGTAGGGTCGTGTTTGGGACTGGATCTGAAATATTTATATGGACCTTGAGTTCAATGGTAGATCAGGATCATGAGACATAAAATAACTTATTCTTGAATGATCGGATATTGGATCTGATGTTTTGCACCTGTTTTACTCATTATCCATCAATATCTGGGTTTGTCTAAAGTCTGGAATTATAGCAAAGTTCCAAGTCAATATTTTCATATATGTACGTAGGTTCTTCTCAGCCAAAGAGTGTACACATGCTAATTTAGTTCTTTCAAGTAGCATATACAAAAGAAAAGCTTATTTTTCATATATGATTGAACTATCTGATCAAATTCTATTATTTTGCTACTTTATGTCAATGAAGTCTTCTTAGATCTAAATGTAAAAACTAAATACATGAGGATGGCATTTGATTGATTGATTGTATAAGTGAGAAGAAGTGATATTTGTCCATGCCTGTGTAAAGCTCTGGAAGTTGATAATAGATATTCAATATATTGATAGTTGGTACAGACTTGATTCAAAAGTTTATGTTTGCAGTAGTTTTGAAGGTATACGCAGGTTCAATTAATGGAAGTAGAGTATACATGCAGTTTGCGTGCAACCAAGTAGCGTATACATTCTAATACATGATTTTTTGAGGTTACAGCTGGTTTTGAATGATGATGCAGGGTTCTGGGTTCAGTACAGTGTTCTGGTGTCAGTGATCTGATTGTTCAGATTAACTGAATATTGGTTGATGCAGTTCAAGTTTAAAAGTTTTGATGGGTCGAGTGTGAAAATTTGATGAAACGTGGCCTTCAGATTGTGGTGTTGTGATCCAGGAGTATCCAGTCTGAAAATTCATTAAACATGGTCCCTGGTGGAAGAGTGGAGTTTTTTGTAGGCTGGCACCTACATACTAGTAAACATATTTGCTAGTACAAGAGCTAGGGGGTTGTAGCTCCCTTCCAGTAGAAGCAGGAGAATGAGAGAAGGTTGTAACCTTCTATAGGTAGAAGCCTATGTACTGGTATGAGTTTGCACCAGTACAAGACTGTAAACAAATTTTCTTATTATTAAAAGAAGACAAAAACGACAACAGGAGGTAGTTTTTACCCACATTGGGTTTCCACCTTAAATCTTGGTGTTCATGTGTGTTTCTTATGTGTGATGCATTATTCTACTTTTACTACACTGTTTAATAAATCTCTGATATACTGGTTTAATCTCAACACATGATAAATTATCTAAATTACAAGTTCTCTGCATATACGTTGATTTCTTTAAGTACAGTTGCATGTACACACTAGTTCACTTCACTGAAGTAGCGTATATAAATATGTTTGGAAAATAAAATTATTGATCTGATAATATTGATTCACCCCCCTCTCAGTATTATTTCCAACATCATCTTCATGGGTATTGCAGCAAGCATCCTAAGTTGTGGGTTAAACATTTTCACTATATTCAAGATGCTTTCAACTGAGCCAAGCACTCTTCAACTCAAACTTCGCCATTTGATAAATGCTTTGGATACTTGCCAAAATCTCCATTGGATTTTATTTTTCGCAAATATGTTGTGCTATTGAAGGTCATAGTGACATAGAAAAAGCAATAAAGTTCATTGAATAAATCCAATTAGTACACGAAAAGGTCAAGAACAACTTCAGAAAATCTAAGGCAAGTACAAAGCAAGGCATGACAAGCATTGTTAAGATCACAAGTTCCAAGTTGGTGATGAATTTTGGCTTCACATTAACAAAGAGAGGCTCCAAGGAGAAGGTAAAAAGCTAAAACCAATTAGATATGGTCCATTCATAATTTTGGAAAAGATTGGTAATAATGCCTTAAGGTTGGATTTGCCTTCATATATGCAAATTTATGTTGTTGTTAATGTTGAGAAATTAAGGTTGTATGAGCCTCATTTGATTGAAGATCAAGGAGATAATATTCAAATTCCATTTATTGAAGGCTTTTCTCCAGAATTCCTTGATGAGCTTCAGCAAGACACTATACTTAACAGAAGAAGAAGGATATCAAAAAGGGGAGGTGTCGATTATCTTTGAGTGGGGTTCAAGGGTACAAATCCTTTAAAATCCAAATGGATAGAGGTTGGAAAGGTGAGGGAACTATACCCTCACCTGCTGAAAAATTGAAAGTGATCTTTTGGGGTTCGAAAGGCCTCCAGTGGAAGAAGTGATCAGGTGCTCAAAATTGAGATCAAAACTCAAAGTGGCAAAATCTTCATCAACTTATCTTTAAATTGAAGTGCTCCTCATTTGGTTTCCAATGGTGTGGACGCCACTTGAATCTAACTTCATATGAAGAAGTTAGAGCAAGATATAGTTCAGGTTTAACTTGGACAGATGGCAGGAGAAGATGATGTGAAAGGACTCTTCAACAAGAAGGGAAGTGCCAAGTGGCAGGCCGCCATTAGCCCTGCATTTCAAAAATCACATATCATAGGTAAGTTGGGATTAAAGAATCGACCCCAGAACAAGCCAGGGTGTGATGCGATAATCGCAATCACACATCACAGAAGGGAAGTACTACAGAAATCAACCCCCAGCGTACCGGGTTGCGATGTGATAATCGCAATCACAAATCTCACAGTTCATAGTCTTGTATATATGTTACCCTTTGACTCTGTCGATTGCGATTTGCGATGTATCCTGGATGTGATAAGACTATGGGTTTTCATTGATAGTTATGTTGGGTCCATCGTTTATCGCAATTCAATATCACCCACGCCGCGTTTGTGAACTATAAGACCCACCAGGTCTCGCCAATTGCGATTTGTGATGGACTTGTCGGTGATAATAGTTTATGGCCATTGCATGATGAAATTTCGTCCAGTTAGCTCTTTTTGGAGCGAAATTGTAGGATTATGTTGGAAATGGTGCAAATTATGGAACGAATATTGTGAAAACTATAAGAGGTCATAACTTCTTCATTTTTCCACCAAATTGGATGAAAAAATAGGCTATATAGCCATTTTTGGATATTTTGGACTCTTTGGAGTAGGTTTCAGAAGAATATGAGCATTGTAAACACATATTTTTACATTTTTGAGCATAACAGAGAGGCCCAAGCCATTGGAAGCTAGAACAAGGAGATGTAGCCCAAGAGGGGTGAAATCCTTTATCATGTTCCAGTTGTAATATAATTTTGATGATGTTATGTACATGTTTATGCTACAGTTCAGTGTCTTATTTATGTTTAATTTCTCATAAAATTAACATAAAAACTCATTTTTCACTTGCAAAAATTCATGAATCCTTAAGCACAATGAAAGAATTTTGTTTCTAACATGAGGATTATCTTAGCACAATAATCTAATATTCTAAATTATATCAAGGAGGCTCCATATGCTCCCACTTCATAGGTGTGTGATCCGGATTTAAACAGGAACGCAATAAAATACAGATATAACTATATACACAAAGATGCAGCGGAAATAATACTTCATTTCATTAGTGGAAAATACTGAAATATGCTTACAACCGGAAATAGAAATAAACCAGCTAGGGCTATGGTAGCTTATCTCTGAGAAGAGATGTGTGGCTACATGCCTCTGAACTGTCTTACAATGAGGCTCAAAGGCCTATTTATTGTTGAGAAACAATGGAAAACATTCCAAAACCTAAACCTAGAAGATGAAACGCCAAACTATGGGCCCCGTTTGGGTAAATTGGTACATCAACTTCCCGGGGTCGTAACTTTGGCATACGATCTCCGTTTGACGCGCATGATAGCCAGTCGGAAAGATCTCTCCGAGGACTACGACGGGAAAGACGATTTTTTATCCAAAATATCGTGGAGCCAAAAAACGGCGTTTAGGGCCTCAAAACGGCTCCGGAAGTTCAAGACCTGAAAAACTGCTAAAAATAGTAAACTGCGCTATAATTAAGGAAACTGAAAATGTTGAGGTGGGGGTCCAGGTGGACTTGGCAGGTGGCCACCAATATCCACCTGGATCAGTGTGCATGTGTCCAGGGAATTGTTTGCCCAGTGTTGTGCTTGCGTCTCCAAGATTTGGACTACTATTTTAAAACTAGAGCCTAGGTCACTGTTGAGAACTCAATGACACTTTTAGAAATGAAATATAACAATAGAATAATGACACAAATGTGATTACTTTAAAAAGGACTTAAATGGACCCCTACTAGCCATGATAGGCATTTCGTCAAACATGTCAGAAATATGTAATCTATAAGTTTAAACAAAAAATTTGATATTAGGGGTCTCATACTTATTTGAGAATCTCTAAGAAGAATGTTTCCCTTATGTTATCAGTTGTATTATCATCTATTAGGCCATAGACACATTTTTCATTCATATATAAATCAAAACATGAGGAGAGCCATAGATCATCATTGTCATAATACATGCTTATAACCAGCATAATAACAACAGAAATATCAAGGATACATTAGCCATAGAATCAACATATAAACCAATACACTTACACATAAGATGTCAAGGAAATAACCTCTTATTAATGAACACAAAAGACAACCCACGATGGGACTACAATGTTCCACCCAACCATAGAATGGTTGAGCCAATTCACTCTTCAACCATTCACCCCTGTGCCATATTCCATCCATGAATGTTGGACTCAAACCAACAGAACTAGTGAGATCATATTTAGGGTACACCACCTCACCCTAATCCATAGAAACCAGGCTTTATGTAATCTATCCTAGATCACTAGGCCAAACAATAACATATAACAACAGGCTTTACCATAATCTCCACCAGATCACTAAGCCAATGCAAGCATGGATGCCACCAGATATCTTCACCTACACTGTGAGGAATTTTCATATCTCCTAGTCTCTTAGACTTTACCGTAATCCACAATAGATCACTAGGCCCTAAACCGAGACCCGCTCTCCAGGATTTACCGCATATCACATCTTAGGATTACTAGGCTTGATGGAGAGCACCCACCTCTAGGATTTACCATATATCCTGCCATTCACGAATTAGGGATTCCTAGGCTTATTGAGGAAACACAAAATACACCTTTACCACAACGGACATTCCAGTTCAGTGGTTAGTAGGCCATGTGTTATATTTTTTAGTGATCCACCTCACTCAACTTCGAATCCATTCGACAATCCAACTCAACGAAAACATGAGAACACCATCACACCATGGCTATCCGAAAATGGAAAGGCTAGGTTGAAAACCCTATCACACCTAGCAAACCCATGCCATGATAGCATAGAACCACATGCAATACCATGCATTCCAAATCTAGCAAGGAAGTCACACATGCAAGTCGATGCCTGCAAAGAATCTTGTTGTAGCTATTTGATCCTGCTCTTCCTTGATTTCTCCTCCCTTCCTCTTGCCTTCTTTTCCTTTCTTGATCCAAAGAAAAATTGCTCCAAGAAAAATCTAAGTGTCCAAGAATGAGTAAGAGAGAGAGAGATAATAATGAGAGAGCTCCAAACTGAGAAAAATCTTGAGCCAAAATCTTGCCAGCTGATCTCCAGAAACCTTTTTACAACCATGATCAACACCATGTAAATGCAACAAGCACATGGACTACAAGAATAAGGAACACATATGCAATTAACATGAATGCATGAAAAACACACCACCCATCCATTTTGAGGGGTGAACCGTGCTCTGATACCACTCTATAACACCCTCCTCCCACATCTACCCAAGTATAGCGAAAGCGAGAATGCGGAAATAAACAAAATCCGTGACTGATACTTTAATCACAGAGAGGGAAGAGACTCCTCTACTGCACAATCTACCATCACAAATCTATTGTTGAATATATTTAAATATGAATTCTAACAAGAGTATTAGGTCATAATAAATACCAAGTTTTCTTAATCGCTCCAATATCTAACAATTCTTCTGAACAATATCCTCGTGCCGAAACACGAACTCTAGCCCAATGGTCTACTTCTGTAACTTTGCGACTTCTTCAACCTTAACAAGGCTCATACAAGTTCAAGAATAGAATCCAAAACAATCTACAAAGGAGACATAGATTTACAAAAACTGAGGATTCTTTATTGATGAACTTCAAAACTCAAGTATTACAAAGTTGCTTCTCCAACAATACAAAGTTACTTTTCAAGTAGAAAGGCTCTCTAAATTTCTCCAGGCTCGAATGCCTCCCTTCCCTAGTCTTGATCTATTTATAGATCCTCCTAGTTCTGGGTTTGGTGATCCCTCCATATCGGATATGAGAAAATCTTACTTTACATCAAAATCAAATCCTTACATCAGATATGAGAGAATCCTACTTCTGGGTAACCTACAAGACATCCGCACAGTATCTTAAATTACATCAAAATAAAATCCTTACATCAGATATGAGAGAATCCTGCTTTTAGGTAACCCAAAGGACATCCACAGAGTGATTCAATCATAAAATATTTATATTTATTCTTATCCCTTTATTTAATTATATATGTCAGATTGATTACACTATAAGAGATTCTTTTTTTTAGGGAACCTTACGAAAAACCTGTCTGCCACCAAAGTTGGACAGAAAGACATTACAAAATGACAAAATGTTCTAGTTTTTCACGAGAATAATGATGTTCTTTGAACCTAGTCAAGGAGTCATTATTAAAATACTGTGAGTAAATTTCTTCCTCACATTCCCAAATTGGTACTTCAGCATATTTTGGTACTTCGTCCTGAAAATGTAGTGGACCAAAAGGATCTAAATCTGGATTTGTCATGGCATGAAATGACTCATAGTCATGTGAAGAGCCATTCATATTTCCCCTGAATCTTCTGGAGAAAAGATTTCGTGTGATAAACCAATGAAAGGATCCATTGGCGCGGAGTGCTGCAAGCATGTGATAATTGGTGATATTACTGATATCCAAAATCCTTTTGTATAAAATTCCTGATTGATGTGCCCATGGTTCTGTAAATCCAAGAAGTTGTAATAACTAGAGATATAATGGGTAAAAACATGGAGGACTGATACCATAAATGTTCCACCATTCTTTAAACCATTCAGGTGTGGGGTCTTGTTCTTCAATTTGTGTAACTTGCATTCCATGTTATCTAAAAGAAAACTGCACATTATAGAAAATCGAGTTAGTTTTATTTTCAAAACGCATACCTTTATACCAGGCTTTCTCTTGGCTATCATGATCTTCAGAGTTATGAAGGTTGGGTGGCAATATGAAGCGATCAATGTAGATTTCGCAGCAGATTAGATTTTCATCTGTATCTTTGTGTAATGTGAAATCAAGATTTCTCAAATCTTGAAGAAAACTTAAAGCTTCAAAAGCTTCATCATTTCTTTGCATTTGATCATCCCATGAGAAATAATGTTGTCCAGTTCCATGCCGATATTTGATTTCTTTCATTGGAAACCAATCTGCTTGATAATCAAGTAGAGGTTTCTGTAGATTCAAAGTGTGAGAACCATCAGCACATTCAATGTGAATCTCATTTTTTAATCTTCTTATGATGTTACATACGAGATTATTTACATCATTACTCTATAAGAATTCCTGACTGAGAATATCTGCAAAGGAATTCTTAACTTTGAAATGAACTCTACATCAAAACGATACTGGGCCAATGCCATGATCCATCTAACCATTGCTGCATCTTCGAAGTCACATTTATGGATAGCAAACTTAAGGGCTTGGCAATCAGTTTTGACTGTAAAATGTTTATAGATCACAAATCTTTGAATTTTGCAATGCCAAGGCAGACAACTCTAAGTTCTTTCTTTAGGCTAGACCAATCTTTTTGTGTAGTTGACCAGATTCTAGAGGCATACTGGCAAATTTCATATTCCATTTTCTTTTTATTAGGATCATGTTGGTAGTAAATTGCACCCCATCTGATATCACTGGCATTTGTAATGATGTTTTTAGGCCATTCTTCATTGATTGTGCTTAAAGGAGAAATATTCCTAATTTTTCCTTTAATTCTTCTGACTACCTCTGTTAAATCCTCTGTCCAAGGAATTGGATTTTTTTGCAATATTTTATTCCATAAGGCTCTGCCTTGGGTACAATGTCTGACAAATTTGGAGATGTAATTCAAACTACCCAAGACTCTTTGTAGTTGAGTTTTATCAGTGATTCTATCTGGAAATTTATCTATGAAATCAAGACTATGTTGCATAATGTAATATGATCCATATTGAATCACATATCCCAAGAAATCTATCATAGTTTGAAATAACTTCATTTTTGGATCTAATAAAACTATACCTTTTTCTTTGACTCTCTTGTAGAAAATATTAAGATGCTTTATATGAGAGGGAATATCTGCAGAATGAATTAGAACATCATCAATATATTTCTTCAAGAAATCATCCATACCTTCAAAAGTTTCATCCATAATACTCTGGAAGGCGGATGGAGCATTTACTAGTCCAAAGGGCATAATATTCCATTCAAAATGTCCTTCTGGTCACTTATCTTCTTCTTTTATCACTACTTGCCAGAAACCAGACTTTAAATCAAACTTGGAAAATAATTTTGACTGTGATATCTGAGACAAAAGCATTGAGGGCTTTGGCAAGGGATAAGCATCATAATCAAGAATATTATTCAGAGGCTTGTAGTTTACTACCAATCTTGGTTTTCCTCTGATAATCTCTAAGTGTTTGTTGACATAAAATCAAAAACAAACAATAGGGCTATGAGATTTTCTGATCAAATCTTTTTGCAGTAAGGATTTTATTTCTTCTTTACAATACCTGAGTTGTTCATAATTCATCAGTATTGCTTTCAATCTTTTGAGTTTTCCATGAAATTCCTTTTTTAACGGTAATTCTACTTCATATTTATGAATATGCCAAAAGGCATTTGGATCTTCAGAACAACAAGATTTTAGTTTCTCAGAGATCTCACTTATTTCTTTTTCAAATTTTCCTTTCAAAATATTTTCATCAATCTTGAGCATTTTTTTCTTCTTCTCCATCTTTGCCAAGGTATTATGTAACCTGTCAATTTTGCTCAATCTATTAGGAGAATTGGAATGAATGAAAGGATAGAAATAATCTATACCTTCGAAGAGAAGAAAATATCCCCATTTCTGTGAATTTTCATCATAAGTGCTTCCATGTCTTCTGAAATTGCTTAGGAAAGGAGTTCCTAAGTACATAGCACAATCAAGCCCTGTGACTAATGGAGCATGAACTTGAATTCCTTTAGATTGAGAAATGAAGACATCTATTATAGATTATTTCGGTGTCTTGATTTCTCCACTTGTAGTAACAACTCCTGGACACTTTGTCTTTTGTCTTTGAGGATAGGGAATTACAGTGCCGCTTACTATGTTCAATCTTGAACCTGTATCAATTAGAACCTTCCACCATTCTATGGAAGAACCAATTCTGATTTTCATTTTTACATAGTACATTACATCTACGTTCATTGCATTCATTCCTAATCCAGATCTAGGATATTCAAATTCTTCATCTGGAATTTCAAAGTCTTCAGATTTGAAAATCCCTTTCATTGGATCATGATATGGATCAGGCTGTATTTTTGGTTCTTTCTGTTCTATCTGTGAAGATTCTCCTTTTGTGGGTTGTGCATGTAATGAATGTATATTATGCCCTTGATGTGCTTCAGTGCATAGCCTTCTATTCTCTCTGAATTCTTTTCTGAGATCTTTAATAGCTTGACTAATTGCAGGAAGTGTTTGAGGAAGATCATCTTCAATTGTTTTCTGTCTGAATTGTCTTGTTAGACCATCAACTAAAAATAAGGTTGCAGAAGAAATATAGCTATATTGATGATTTATATGTGTCTTTGTTGTTCTTGATATTGTTGTGACTTGGACTGTTGAAGATGGGTCATCAACAATCCTTTATACATTTCTTTGAGTTTTGGATCAGTAGCATTAACCATTTGTGTAAAATAATTTCTAGAAAGCTCATCATGATCTAAGCTTTCATTTGATAGTGGTCTGAACATCCTGACTACATTACATTTGCAAATGTCAGGATCACTGCATTCATAGAGTTCTTGAAAACATTCATTACAGTGTGGATCTTTGTAATATTCAACTTCAGAATCTTCTTCTTCATAAACAGCATGTATCTGGTCATTTAGGTCACAATAATTTTCTAAATATGTTAATTCTTCACAACTAGAAGGGACATCAATAATATTTAACTTGCCAAATTTATTCTTATAGCTAAATTATTTCTTCTTACCAGATTGTTGTTTGCCTTTTTTCACTTTTGGACAATTTGGAGCAATATGTCCTTTTTCATTGCAATGGAAGCACACTATTTGCTTCTGTTTTGGCCTTTGATGAAACTGACATGTTTTTTCGTATTCTCTGGGAGGCCTTCTATGAATGAATTTTTTTGTTTTCTGGGGATCTAAAAGTTTTCTTAGAGTAAGCTTTCTTTTTAGAGCTATGACGATCATATCCCCCTAAACTTTTAGAGCCAGGTAAATGCCATTGTTTAC
Source organism: Pinus taeda (assembly GCA_000404065.3). Taxonomy (NCBI): domain Eukaryota; kingdom Viridiplantae; phylum Streptophyta; class Pinopsida; order Pinales; family Pinaceae; genus Pinus; species Pinus taeda. The sequence goes on from APFE030777429.1 coordinate 20,388, forward strand.
ATAGTTGTTGATAGCCATGTGGTTTAGTGGCGCTGATGACAGCTCGAGCAACTTTCATCTAAAAGCAAAGTTCAACAATGACAGCTTTAATAGCTTGTCTTATAACACCCAATTTATACGCACCAATCTTTCTAGGAAGCTTATTCAAAATGGCAATCGTTACCCAATTTGGTAAAGAAGCAATGAAGATTTCTTTCCATTTGGGATCTAGAATCATGTTAGAAGAAAGAATATGCAGACGATGGAGATATTCCATAAATTATTCATCAAAATGTTGCATATTAGTAAGCTTCATGGATGTAAGTGTAACTGCAGCAAGTTCATTATTGATCTAAGGATAACCACAAAAATTGACAAGAATGCCATGCATTAGGAAACCAATCATGCTATTCATAGATAATGAAGTCTGTGGATCCATATATTTAGTATTATATGGGTTCATTACCACAGATGTTTCCCAAAAAGGAATGAGGACAGGATCATAATCAATTTTTTCTTTAAGACAAGAATCAAGGAGTCCTTCGAATCCATTGATGATTTTTCTCGTTGCATTTATTGGATAAATGTCATCTTCTAAATATGTGTGGTATCAGAACAACATGGAACTCAATGTAGACAATATTTATGCTTCAGAACAATTGTCAATATTCCATGAATATGTGGAAGAAGTAGACCAATCTTTCTGATATTCTGATTTCATGACATCCCTTTTATCAGGAACAGGTCACCAAGAAGAATTCCAAGAACTTCTATCAATAACTTTATGTACAGATGTATCTTTGGGTTCTTCTTCATCAGAAAATGAAATCAGATAAGGACTGTGTTTTTCTATCTAAAAACTTTCTCTATCAGGAGGAGAAAAATTATTCACAAGAAACTCTAAATCTTCTAGAGTAGGAGGAGCAGAGGGCGCTGCTTCAAATTTGTTGAGTACTGTATCAGAACTGGAAGGTTTATCAAGATCATCTCCTGATTTCAACCACTCAGAAACTGCCATTTTATATCTATGGCTTGAAGAGTTTGGACTGGAAAACATGCCAAGATTAGCCATAGGAGCATAAACAAAGGTATTTTCTTGTTTAGGAAAAATGATATCACCAGGATTCTTCATTTTTTATTGAAGAGTAGTAGGAACAACATGGAAAGGAAATTGATCTTGAGGATCTGAGAAATAAGTAGTAGCTTTAAAAGTAGGATCAGGAGTGTTTTTCTTTTTCAGACTTTCAACTGAAGTAGAGACAACCCAAACTTGTTTCTTTACTACTTCAAGTGACGTTTTTAAGCTTGTCATCATACCTTGAGTCTTATCTGCTACTGAATGTACTTTGCCAATCCATTTGGAATTATCATTATTCCCTTTTTCTAAAACATCAATAGTTTTAGCAATATGCAAATCATTTGATCCAAGAGTTTTTGTTCCATCTAATAATTGATCTCTGGTAAAATCTACCTTTTGAAGAATTTTATCAATTATTTCTTGGATTATTTTATTTTCTCTAGCTGCATATTGATGATTTCTTTCTAGATGTTTAATCAAACTATCTAGAGCAAGATTTGTCCAGTTTGTTGCTGCAACAGATTCCCTGTCTGAAAGATGAGACTGGTTAGACTGAAGTGGAAGTAACTTAAAAATCTCATCATCTTGTCTGATAACAAGATTTTTCCAACGAGGAATTGTTGTCTCAGTGCTAAGAATAGTGCCATCTATTAATTCCCATTTGTGTTGTGGCACTTCTGTCTGTAAGGCTGACCCTTGCATCATATTCACTTGAAGAGTTTGACAAATGTGTTCTAACAAAACTTGCCCTTTCATCTTGACAGACTGTAAATGTTTCGGAACATTTGATTTTTCCAACATATTTTTATATTTATCATCTATGTGAGGGATGATAAGAGGTCCAACAATTTCAACTTGATTTTCCTTAATCTTTGTTTTTATATCCTTACAAGATATATTCTTGAACTTTTGAATCAAAGCCATTTCTACTTCATTTGTACTTGGATAATAAAATTCGTAAAAAGAAATCCATTGGTTATTCTATTCGATCCAAGTTTTCCAATTTTTATTGTTGACTTTGTTGATTGTTGGCCTATCTTTCTTTAAATAGGTTTTCATTTCTTCACAGTATCTATACTCTTGCTGATGAGTATACAGATCCCAATTAAACATTTTCTTATACCATTCATTTGAGGGATCATAAGGACATATTCCTTTGTATATCATAAGAAATTGAATGATTTCTTCATCAGAAGGAAGCTGTATTTTACTAGGAATCTTATTCCTAGAATCTAATCTGTAGCTGGGGATTTCTTCTGGATATCCTAAGCCTTTTGTAGCAGATTTTCCTATTGATTGAAGAAAAATTTCTTCATGAGCTGAAGAATGAGTACACTTTGTATATTCCTTTGTTTGATTTATAGAACTTGGAACAAAACGAATCATGTTTATTCTTCTTCTGTCTTTATCCTAATCTTCTTTTTCATGGGGTTTTGGAAGACTAGGATTTTGCTGACAAAATTTAGGAGAACAATGAGGATGACTACATACAGATGATTGTGGAAATTATGGAATTTGGAATGCTGATTGCATATTGATTGTTCTAGGAGGAACAACATTTGAATGCTGAGACTGAAGAGTTTGTGCAATCATATTTGATAACATATGCATGAAGTTTGGATCAGAAGTAAGATCATATGAAGGACTTGGTGATCCTTTAGGTCTAGATGCAATAGAGGAAATTTGTGGTCTTACTAAGATTTTAGATTTTTCAAGGTTTTGTATAACGAGAGGAGGAGGAGGTCCACCATGCTCAAACTGTGCACACTCTAATTAGGTAAAGAAACGAGTTCGAACAAGGCCATTATCTTCTCAAATAGAAGTTTGAGTAGTGATCAGCTGTGGAAAGGGAGAAGTACGAATAGAAGCCCAATTTGTGACCCATTATGTTGGCAGTTTAAGATCTCGACAAGATATCATTTGAGGAGCAACAAGATTTAAGCCATAGTCATGAGTGATTAGAGTAGTGAAATCATAGGTTTCAGAAACTTGTTGGACAACAGAAGGAGTGGTCTTCTTATAAAATTTGACGACACATCACCAATGAATAGCAACATTATTGCTATTATCTTCAAAATCATCATATCCATGTGCTTGGATGTCGAGCATTAGAGCATTGATGGAATTAGGATCATCTAAGGAAATAGAAAAATTAGGAACATAGGACTAAGAAATTGGATCGTAGGCTAATGTTCCTTGATATCCTCCAATTAAAGCTTTATGAAAAGTTTTCCATCAGCGATCAAAAACACAAGAGAAGACAGCAACGTCTTGACCTATTCTAAGTAGTGGCTGAATTCCAATTTGGACATGACCAAAATGAGCAAAATTGAAACCAGCTTTAAGTGCAGTTGTAAACTCAGATTGCTTCAAAATATTCATTGTTTAAAGCAGACGATTATTACTAAAGGTTTATAGAATTTCTTCTTTAAACTTATATCTCCAGTATTGTATAGTGTCTAATAATCCCAGATTTGTATAGGCATCTTTGGGGTCTAATTTTGGTAAATACCAAGAACCAGACTTACTCTGTTCATTTAATAATGTAATACTTGAGTTTTGAAGTTCATCAATAAAGATTCCTCAATTTCTGTAAATCTATGTCTCCTTTGTAGATTGTTTTGGATTCTATTCTCGAACTTATATGAGCCTTGTTAAGGTTGAAGAAGTCACAAAGTCACAGAAGTAGACCATTGGACCAGAGTTTGTGTTTCAGCACGAGGATATTGTTCAGAAGAATTGTCAGATATTGGAGCGATTAAGCAAACCTGGTATTTATTATGAACTAATACTCTTGTTGGCATTCGTATTTCAATATATTCAACCACAAATTCATGATGCTAGATTGTGCACTAGAGGAGTCTCTTCCCTCTCTGTGATTAAAGTATCAGTCACAGATTTTGTTTTATTCCACATTCTCGCATTCGCCAACAAACCAGGGTAAACATGTGATGAGAATTTACCATGATATGATTCGACCTCCTAAGTCACCTTAAGGAAGTGGAACCCATGGAAACAAACCATACAGACCTTCTGTTGTAACATTTTTGTTTTTGATAAGTTAGCCATTAGTTGAAAAAAATCAAAATTCCATTGAAAAATGATAAGTTAGGATATGGACCAAAAACAAAATTGAAAATAAAAATGTTAGGATTTGTTATCATTTTAGGTCCATATCATAAAAAATGATAGGTTAGTTTCTCTAAAAAAGGAAGGCAAATGATAAGATGCTAGATAAGCAATAAAAAGAAAAATATTTGCTTTATAAAATAAAAATTAAGGCTACTAGTTCAAACACGCCTTTGAAATTTGTTGTTTAGTTTAAATAATGCTTAAATTCCTTAATCAGGGTTTAAATTATTGTGCTAAACTTGATCACCTTGTTAATAGTCAATAATGCATTCCCTTTTTGTATGGACAAAAGTGACAAAATATCAAATCAGCGCCAAATAACCGTCGGGCACTTTTCAACGAACATAATTCACTCCACCCAGATCAACGGCAGAGGAAGCATTTCAACCCCCCTTCAACCGTTTCCCATTAATGCAATAGGGGGGGTCTGAAATTTTTTTTTGATGGCCGCACTCTTTTGCTATGTGTCACTCTCGTAGCATTTCAGGCCCTCAATGCCCAAAACCGTAAACCACCTCACTACCCCCCTGAAATCTCGCTAGTGGTTTCCTCCTTTTAAACAATTGACCTCACTCTTGCACCATATAATCCGCTCGCTATCCCATTCTCCATATGGAAGCCACTACGTCATAAATCCATTATCTCTCACCCACTCACAAGCCTCCACATCACAAAGCCGTTGCGCCATACGCTTCTATCCCATTGCCAGCCTCATTTAGTTGTTTACCCTCTCGTTAGACATTAATCCCACTCCTCTGTAATAAATTGCCTACAGTTAGATTTAAACAAAACATTAAGCCCAATTTCACTTATAAATATCCCATGGCTCTACTCTTTACCACTTTTCTTCTTCCATCCAATCACCAAAAGCTTTACTCGCTCTATGTATATTTTCCCCTATCATCCATCTTTCAATTAAATCGGTTTCCAAATCCCCCCCTTGTAGCCAGATGACTCCCAAAGTTAAAACAAACAAAAATGTTGAATAAGGGAATTCATATATAGCCTTGATTGACTTGGATCACCTTCCCTTTGTAGACTCCCTATTCAAAGTCACGGACTGCGAATGCGAATTCGATTTCCACGAACTGCATTTGTGGCTAAAGTAGAAACATACAGATAAAGAAGATCCCATTCATTTCTGGGACACACTTTTTCCCTTGTTCTCCTTTCCCAAAACTCATCATTTCCCTAATTTGATCACATGGTGTCTAGCCAGGTATGATCATGTGCAAAGAACAGTGATGACTTGGGATGGAGAAATCTTAATCACCATTTCTCCCTCAGTTATTTCTCACCAGCAGGTCTCATGAACCTCTATAATAAACTTACTTTCCCATAGAGAGCCCTTATCTTTGAATTTTTTTGCCAAAAGATGTTGAATTACCCAAGAGAAACCCACCTTATTCATCTTCTATGTTCCATCAAGCCACTAGAGATATCATCTCCCTGCTATCATACCTCCTAGGCTATGAAAATGATCAACATGTTGATGAATCCATACTTTGATTCTTTTCCACTTTCAGTAAGGAACTATTCTGACCACCAACAACCCCCCCTCCTTCTTTAGTATTAGCAATAACATAAAACAAGTGGGGACCCTTAGTAAAAAATTCAAAAAACAAAAATGTATTTTACTCCTTAAAAATATATCGCATCGGGAGAAGAGAGTAGAACATTTCTTTATGAGCACAACAAAAACTGCGAAAAAGCGACGCTAAATTCATCGCATCGCATACATTAAGAAGTGCCCATAAATGAAAATCTTAATAAATCTTCGATGTCCGATATACGACATCGCATGTTGCAACATCGCATAAATGACACACAATGATTTAACACGATTTGCGATCTTGCGATAAACGCGATGCTGCGATGCTACAATCTACAATCTACGATCTGCGATGTCACAATCTTGACAAAATGCGATAACGTAATGCAAGTCGCAGAAATAGACCCTCACAAATTTTCCTCGGCTCAGCATTCAAGAAAAGTTGTCAGTAAACCAAAAAATTGGATGCGCACCTTAAAGAAAATTAATGAATGTACGCCAAAGTGTTAATGAACGACAGTTTTGTGTTTGTCGAAGAGTCAGTTCACAATGGGTGGCATTATTTTATACATTCGTAGAGCTTAGAGCTTTCACATCAATATTTATTGTCATTACTCTTTTCCTTTGCGTGAACTGTAGGAATGAAAAACAGGAAACATCTAAAGAAAAAGGGAAAGCGTCAACGCTCGAAGACAGAGAAGAGATGCCCTCATAAACGGATACCACATGCAACGGAACCGCAGATTCCAGAGCATTTCTGAACAGATGCTGACATCAATAGCCGACTCAACACTCAGGGTCAAAAGCTCACAAAAGCAACATGTTTACAAAAAAAATCATGAAGCTTATACTCGTTAAAGGAAAAGGCGCTAAAGGGGAAAAATGCACCAGAAAGGCCCGGATCAAAGAACGAAGGCAGTTTTCGATGCGCTAAGAAAATTTTTCAGAAAGCAAGGTCCCTAACTTGCTTAGTCATTCGCAAGTCTGGAAATCAATATAGCAAAGGCAGAAGCAATTTGAGGGAAATTTTGGTCATTACCAAGTATATACGCAGTTAATTCACCCAGCCAGAGGATGATTCCTAAAAATATCTTCTAGTTTACTAAAAAATGGTGCTAGCACTTGCCATTTCTGTTTACTTAACTCAAACAAAAGCAGAAGGCAACCATCCGACTCTTCCCAGGCAAATGTTGAATGCTTGCAACATTAAGGAGCAAAAGCAGAAATAGTTAGGAATTAAATTCGATTTTTTTAGAAATAAGTTTGCTTAGAAAAAGGGCAGTCATTTAAACCGTATCCTAAATTTATGCAATTAAGATATTTAGTTAATAGTATTTAAACCCTTCTCATGCATTTAGAGAAGGGTCCAGAAATTTGTCAAAAACTTGTCCTCAGAACATGCACTTTTGCACCCTCAGAGGAGGTTTTGATGAATGAATGGATCAAGATTTCTTGATGTTCACATTTGGTATCTGCTACTGATATTTCACTTCTGTACTCTTAGTAGATATTATAACAAGGAGAGATAAATCATTGTTGCATGAAGCTTATGAGTAGGACCAGTCATAAATGCTACTTTTATCTCTTGACCATTTCCGCTTATATTCTTAAAGCAATATACAATTTTTAGTTGTTTATATGTTATTACATGAATGTTTGTGTTACCATTTGGCACTTTTGTACGCTGGAGCCATTTATTTATGTTTAATGTGTGAATAACTTATTATGCGATATGTTGTTCACAACTGTTTTTCCTAACTTTTTATGCAAAGTGGTTCATCTTAATTGATTTCCATTCTTATAATCGTTGAATGATCTTTATTACCAGTTATTTTTTGAAATCTCTTTAGATCGCATAATAGAAGAATTACATCCCGGGTTAGCATAGATTAGATGTGATGTTTTCATTAGATTACAATAGCATAGAGTTAGATTAAAGTAGTTTAGATAGGAATTGTTAGATCAGCAACATCCAATTCTGCACACACACACACACCCTTAGATTGGGAAACTGGTCCCATTATCCCCAGTTGGATCTGCTATACCAAACAGATAAGGAGCTGCCAACCAAGGTCTGGACCAGGCGGTTATCCCCCTTGTTGTCGACCCGATTTTCGGGGCTTTAACATATTTGGCGCTAGAAGGAGGGCCTGAACTATGAATGGCACCTAAATCAAAATCTAAATACCATTCTAAGAGTAAATCGCCCTCATCATCTCCCCCGAATTCCCCAGTACATTTAAATCCAGAGTCAGAAGTCGCTTAAGTATCAACTGCTGCTACACACCCTAATATTTCAGACCAATCTACCATTGAACCTCCTGAAGTTGAATCTCTAATTCACAAACTTCAAGGATTTTTCATTTCTCCTCAGAGGTCTGATAAATCTCAAAGCAGTGTGCTTCGCAGTACAATCCTGCTCAACCCCTAACCAGGTTAAAGAGTGAAAAATTTGGCATTTAGACAACCGAGTTGCCTCTTCCCACCAGGAAAAGAGCGAGGAAATTACCGCCAGGGTCCGACAGTGAGACTCTTTCGTCTACATCATCCATTTCAAATACCCCACTACGAAGTCAACCACCCACACCTCCATTTCAAACCATCATCCATCCGTCTACTGGAACCCCCAGAACCCTTCTTCAATCATCTACGATCATAGTATCCTCATCTTCCCAGCCACAGGGATCATCTTCTGCACTTTCCTCTACTAGCAGCTCAACAATGGCCCAGTCTCCATGGAACAACCCTTGGGAAAATTTAATGCTTGCGCCCTTGAGTCAAATACCGGCACATCCTGAGAAATGGCTACCCAAATGCAATCCAGAAGCAGGCATGCTAGCAGAATAACACATAAATAATTTCATGCTTTCTATTAATCTCAATAGAGTTACTAATGAAGAAGTTGTTGTTCGGATTTTTCCCTACAAACTGCAAGGGACAACCGGGTCATGGTACTTTTCATTACCCTCCGGGTCTATCACAAGTTGGGATATCTTCCAAAATCAATTCCTTACCAAGTTTGGTGATGACAGATCAATGGCAACGTTAATCAATGACCTATCCAATCTTAAAGCCGAAGCTAAAAAGCCTATCAAAGATTTCAATTTACAGTTCAATAAAATTCTCAACAAAATTCCCACTGCTTCCCAACCCAGCGAAGAAGTACGATGTGAATGGTATATTACTGCTTTACCATCAAACACAACAATCTTCATGGATAGAGCAAATAAAACAACCTTAGTTGAAAACATGACAGAGGCGATAGCAGTAGAGAGACGCGTAATAGTCCTGGAAAGGAGGTCCGTGATAGAGGAACGCAAATCTAAAAAAGTCACCTTTAAAGAAGACTCCAAAAAGAAACAAGCAAAAGACCCTTTCGATTTGGAAGGATTGCAGAAAGTTTTAAAGACCATGTCTAATGAGATGGTTGACATAAAAAAACAAGTAGTAGTAACTTCTTCAAAAAAGCCCTACAGAGCTTTTAAAAGAGGTCCTTCAATGGATGCAAAACCACCCAAGCCATTTCAAATGTTGAACCCGAGGAAGAAGAAGAAGAAGAAAGTGCCACTGAAGGGCAGACTGATGACGAAGAAGTTGTGGAATTACAAGGAATATGGGATTTCATCCTCTCACAAGAAGAAGATCAAGAAGTATTTCCACTTAGCACACGAAGCAAAAATCAGCTTGATCCTCCCCAAAATACCTCCAAGCAGAAGAGCGCAAGTCCTGCAACAAAAGATAAAGTCGCAACAAAGAAAACGACCACTAAGGCGACTCAATCTAACCCAGTCCAAGCAGATCAAACAACTCCATCAAAAACACTGATAGTGTCGGATGAAATGGAGTACAATATTATTGATGACATGAAAAAGACTAGGGCTAATATTACCCTTTACGAATTGAGCAAATTGAAACATCAACAGAAGATAATGATGAAAGAATTACATGTCGTACCTATTGCATCTTTGCCTACCGTTGTACTCTCTCAAGCTTCCAACAACATGGGAAGACCTCCGACTAGCACGATCAATAAGATTGATCCAAACAACATCACCTTGATTGGAGGAAGATCAAGATCTCACACTCCCCTATTTCTTCTCACTTATGAAATTTTCAACAAAAATGTGCACAATTGTTTGGTAGATTCCAGTGCTTCATCGAATATTTTACCCAGATCAATATGTGCCAAGTTAAATGTTCAACCACAAAAATCCACAGTGTGCATAGTTCAACTTGATCGATCTCAAGTCGAAGTGATTGGTGAACTTAATCAAGTAACCATAAGATTTTCATCCAACCCGAAGATATGTCAGGTTATTGACATTCTAGTGGTTGATATCCCAGAATTCTATGGCCTAATTCTTAGCAGAGATTGGTCCAAAAAACTCCATGGATACTTCGCAACCCACTAGTCGCACATATGGTTACCCTACAATGATAAACCAAATCAAATAAAGGTTGAACGAGAGTTACACCAGAAGTACATAGCAACAGAATTAGAGGGAGAAAATGAAACAGTAGTGTATAACAGCAGTATCATAGGAAATTACTCGATAGATTCTTTTCTTGGTAATTTCAATGCTCATACATCACCCTACTTAGAAAATTCAGTTTTGTCCCAAGTCGAAATTTTTTCCCAAACTGATAGTTCAAAGTGTGTTAATTTTTTAGATAAACTTGTAAATACATCTTTGTTTTGGAAATTATATTTTGATGGCTCTAAATCTAAGGAAGGAGCAGGAGCAGGATGCATTCTGATTAGTCCAGAAGGAAATAAGACCATGCTTACATGCAGACTCGAATTCGATTGCACAAACAATACAGCAGAATACGAGGATTTGGTGCAAGGCCTATACAAAGCAATTGAGTTGAACGTCAAGTATCTTCAAGTCTTCGAAGACTCTGAGATTGTCGTCAAACAGGTATGTAACACTATACATTGCTTATCAGGTCATTTAAAACACTATCAATCTTTAGTACAAGATCTAACTGAGCATTTCATAGCATTTAATATTTCTTCAATCCCGAGACTCCAAAACGCAAGCACAGACCTTTTGACTAACGTAGCCTCTAAGCTTATTCCCTCTGAAGATTTTAGTCCAGATAGATTCTCAATAGAATTAATCTTTAGATCGTCCATCCCTGACAACATTACAAATTGGAAAGTATTCAATGACGATCCTGATATTGTAAATTTCCTCACTTCTGAAGGATCCTACTCCAATCAAATAATTGACGAAGACCATCACGATCGACAAATACAACAAAATAGCACTGATAATGCTATACCTAAATCAGTGGTTGAGTTAGAAGACTTATACGATTTGAAAAATCAATTTAAAAGGTCTACCAATTCAAAGCTCTACAGTCCAACTCTGAACTACGAATTAGTAAACCAAGGAACCGATTATAAACCACAAAACATTAACCTATGCCTCAGCCTAGTCCCTGAATAAAAACTAGCGTATATTCGTCTTTTGAGACAATATAAAAATGTTTTTGCCTGGAATTATGATGAACTGAAGACATACAACACTTTTATCATTCAGCATACTATTCCTATGATCAATGACGGAAAACCTGTCCAACAGAAACTGAGAAAGATCCACCCCAATTTAGAAAATCAGATAAAAACTGAGCTAAATAAGTTATTAAAAGCCAAAATAATTTTCCCCGTCAGACATTCCAAATGGGTCTCCAATATGGTACCTGTTAGAAAGAAAAACGGAGATATTAGAATCTGTATCGATTTTCAGAATCTTAACAAAGCCTGTCAAAAAGAAAAATTTCCTCTTCCACCTATGCAACAAATACTACAGGCAGTAGCAGGCTCAGAACTGATGACTTTCTTGGATAGATTTTTAGGATATAATCAAGTGCTGGTACGTCTCGATGATCAGTTGAAAACCACATTTAGAAGTAAATGGGGCACATACGCATATCAGAAGATGCCATTTGTTTTGATTAATGTTGGCACTACATTTCAGAGAGCTATGGACATCGCATTCAAGGGTTTAGTCAATAAGTCTGTACTAATTTATTTGGATGATATAACAGTGTACTCCAAGAAGCGAAGTGACCATCTCAAAGACTTACAACAAATCTTTCAACGATGTTTAAGGTATGGAATTTCACTTAACCCAAAGAAATATTTTTTTGCATTAAGTGAAGGAAAACTTCTAGGATTCATAGTGTCAAAATCAGGTATCCACATTGATCCTGACAGAATCAAAGAAATTTTTGAAATATCCCTACCTCATAATAAAAAAACCATGCAATCTTTCCTTGGTCAAATCAATTTTGTAAAGAGATTTGTCCCAGATTTTTCACGAATTCCGTCTCCTTTGCAAAACATAATTAAAAAGAATTCAAATTTTAAATGGGGTCAAGATGAACATGAAGCATTCAACCTGATCAAACAAGCTATTATTAATGCTCCATCTTTAGCAACCCCCAATTTTTCAGAATCTTTTATTTTATACACATTTGCCTCAGAGAAATCATATGCCGCGATTCTAACTCAAGGAAATCAAGAAAAAGCAGAAGCCCCAATTGCGTTTTTCAGCTCAAATTTACAAGGTGTTGAACTCAATTATTTAGACGTGAAGAAACAGGCCTATGCTGTTTTCAAAGCAATCAAATATTTCATACCTTTCTTACTTAAAACCCATACTAAGATCATAGTACCATTTCTAGCGGTAAGAAATCTTCTAATACAGAAGGATGTGGGTGAGAAAAGGGCCAATTGTATCACTGCTTTACAAGAATACAACCTTGAAATCAAGCCAGAAAACATTGTAAGGGGTCAAGGCTTCTGCAAAATGTTGGCTGGAGCATCGCAAATTTCTGAAATTTCATCTGAAGAGGTACAAATGTGTGAGGTAAGCCTAAACGATGCAGAATCATTATATGCTGACATCATTTATTATCTTAAGAACGGGTATGCTCCATCACACCTGGATCATACTAAGAAAAGAGCTCTGAGATTGAAAGCTAAAAAATATCATCTCATAAATGATATTCTTTTTAGAAAGAATTATGATTATGTTCTTCTTAGATGTCATGAAAAAACTGAAGCTGAAAAAGTTTTGTAGGAACTCCACGACAGACCAGCAGGCGGACACTATGTTGGAGACGCTACTGCACATAAAATCTTACGTGCAGGATATTACTGGCCTACACTATTCAAAGACTCACACAGTTAAGTGAGATAATGTCAAGTCTGCCAAACTACTGCTGGAAGACAAAGGAAACCATCCTTGCCACTGCAGTCGGTAAACATCGAGCAATTGTTCACTCAGTGGGGCTTGGACATAATAGGTGAGATCATTCCTCACTCTTCTAAGCAGCATAGATACATCCTCACGGAAACAGATTATTTTACTAAATGGGTAGAAGCAGTTCCTCTCAAGACAGCCAATTTTGAAAATATTATTGAATTCATAGATCAATTTATAATCACTAGGTTTGGATTGCCATCAGCTTTAATGTTTGATAATGCATCATACTTTTCTGGAAATGCAATGACTAAATTTGCACTTAAAAGAGGGTTCAAACTAAAAATATTCGGCCAATTAACTATCCGCAAGGTAATGGGTTAGCTGAGTCAACAAATAAAAACCTAACCAGGATTATTAAAAGACAGTTGACCAAACCAAAAGAATTGGCATAAAGCTTTGGTAAATTGCTTATGGGCAGATAGAATAACGAAAAAAGCTTCGATCGGCACTTCTCCCTTTAATTTAGTTTATGGGAAAGAAGTGGTTCTTCCAACTCACTTAGTCATTCCCTCCTTGTCTTTAATACAATACATTGATGAAGTACCTACTTCCTCCATACAACTAGGACAAATGGAAATAATTAAATTAGAAGAACAATGAGAACAAGCTAAGAAAACCCATGCTCATCATCAAGCGCTAATAAAATCCTCTTTTGATTCAAGCATAATGACCAGAAAAATTTTTCAAATGGGAGATTTAGTTTTAAAATGGGATAAGGCAAATGAAGAAAAAGGCAAACATACGAAATTTCAAAAGATGTGGCTTGGTCCTTTTCAGATTGTTGAAGTCATAGGTCCATCAACGTTTGTCTTATAGGATTTAGCAGGCAGAAGGGATCATTTGCATGTTAATGGACAAATCCTTAAAATATATTTTCCATAGAAGATTATTCTTCTATTTTGTAGAATAGTTTTTCTTTTCTTTTTATAAATAAAAACAGTTGTAAATGGTTACTATAGGTATTCATGGAAAAGACACCAATTCTCTTGAAGATTTTGAGCTTTCCACTTGTATAAATGGCAAAAAAAAAAATTAGAATCTGATTTTTATTATTGACAGATACAGTTAAAAACTTTAGCCTAGATATGATACTAGTTTCAACTTCAAAAAATTTGACAAAAGCAACCTTTAGCAAAGAAATTGTTTTATATCAGCACAATGAAAGGTATCAATAGCAAAATAAAGATTCTCTGTAAAATAGCTGCTTTCAAACTCTATTATTGTTGTCCAGAGCTTTCTTAAGGAAAACAATAACTTCCTACCTGATTAAAGAAAAATCACAGCATTCAGAGGAGCAATCCCAGAAACACTATATCTTAAAGAATAAGAGGTCTCATCACGAGCCGGCTTATCATGATCACAGATATTATAACTTGCTGACTTTGCCAATATTGTCCATCAAAACAGGGCAATGACTCAAGATTGTTAAAATCAAAAGACAAGGGGTCTCATCACGAGCCAACTTGTTCAGCAAGAGTGTAAATCAAGTGAATGACTGTGTCATAATTTGGCTACCAAACCAAGACATTGTTCTTTAAGAATAAAAAAGAAAATCAAAGAAAAAGTGCTAATGTGGTTTTTTCTTTGAAAGTTGTAGATCACCTTAACCAGGATAAAGGATCCTTTCTTGGTAACAGGTAACCCTGTCGAGGCTATGGACGCCTGCTGGCAATAGAGGCTCTACCTACGACAAACGAGCATATTTTAAAAACTGGCACACAAAGAAAACTTTATTTTGTCTTTACAAGACCAAGTAATGGTTGATGTAAATACAAGGACAAACTTGAGGAAGCAAACAAATTAGAATAAAAAGAGGTTGAAACAAAATGTCAATGATAGGATAAGACATATTGTACTCCATCTATCCATAACAAAATTTAGATTTATGAAAATTTTTTTGTTTTGGAAGTTAAGATTCAATAAGAAAAGCAGAGATAACTAGTTCTTCCAAGTGAATCGCCATTGTTGTGGCCACCAACAACCCCCCCTCCTCCTTTAGTATTAGCAATAACATAAAACAAGTGGGGACCCTCAGTAAAAAATTCAAAAAAAAAAAATTGTATTTTACTCCTTAAAAATATATCGCATCGCGAGAAGAGAGTAGAACATTTCTTTATGAGCACAACAAAAACTGTGAAAAAGCGACGCAAAATTCATGGCATCGCATACATTAAGAAGCGCCCATAAATGAAGATCTTAAGAAATCTCCGATGTCTGAATATACGACATCGCATGTCGCAACATCGCATAAACAACACACAATGATTTAACACGATCTGCGATCTTGCGATAAACGCGATGCTGCGATGCTACAATATGCGATCTGCGATCTACGATGTCATAATCTTGACAAAATGCGATAATGCGATAACGTAATGCAAGTCGCAGAAATTGCCCATCGCAAGTTTTCCTCGGCTCAGCATTCAAGAAAAGCTGTCAGTAAACCAAAAAATTGGATGCGCACCTTAAAGAAAATTAATGAATGTACACCAAAGTGTTAATGAACGACAGTTTTGTGTTTGTCGAAGAGTCAATTCACAATGGGTGGCATTATTTTATACATTCGTAGAGCTTAGAGCTTTCACGTCAATATTTATTTTCATTACTCTTTTCCTTTGCGTGAACTGTAGGAATGAAAAACAGGAAACATCTAAAGAAAAAGGGAAAGCGTCAATGCTCGGAGACAGAGAAGAGATGCCCTCATAAACGGATACCGCATGCAATGGCACCACAGATTCCAGAGCATTTCTGAACAGATGCTGACATCAATAGCCGACTCAACACTCAGGGTCAAAAGCTCACAAAAGCAGAATGTTTACAAAAAAATCCTGAAGCTTATACCCGTTAAAGGAAAAGGCGCTAAAGGGGAAAAACGCACCAGAAAGGCCTGGATCAAAGAACGAAGGCAATTTTCAATGCGCTAAGAAAATTGTTCAAAAATCAAGGTCCCTAACTTGCTTAGTCATTCGCAAGTCTGGAAATCAAGATAGCAAAGGCAGAAGCAATTTGAGGGAAATTTTGGTCATTACCAAGTATATACGCAGTTAATTCACCCAGCCAGAGGATGATTCCTAAAAATATCTTCTAGTTTACTAAAAAATGGTGCCATCGCTTGCCATTTCTATTTTCTTAACTCAAACAAAAGCGGAAGGCAACCAGCCGACTCCTCCTAGGCAAATTTTGAATGCTTGCAACATTAAGGAGCAAAAGCAGAAATAGTTAGGAATTCAATTCGATTTTTTTAGAAATAAGTTGCTTAGAAACAGGGCAGTCATTTAAACCGTATCCTAAATTTATGTAATTAAGATATTTAGTTAACATTATTTAAACCCTTCTCATGCATTTAGAGAAGGGTCCAGAAATTTGTCAAAAACTTGTCCTCGGAACATACACTTTTGCACCCTCATAGGAGGTTTTGATGAATTAATGGATCAAGATTTATTGATGTTTGCATTTGGTATCTGCTATTGATGTTGCACTTCTGTACTCTTAGTAGATATTAGAACAAGAAGAGATAAATCATTGTTGCTTGAATCTTATGAGTAGGACCAGTCATAAATGGTACTTTTATCTCTTGACCATTTCTGCTTATATTCTTAAAGCAATATACAGTTTTTAGTTGTTTATATGTTATTTCATGAATGTTTGTGTTACCATTTGGCACTTTTGTACGCTGGAGCCATTTATGTTTAATGTGTGAATAACTTATTATGCGATATGTTGTTCACAACTGTTTTGCCTAACCTTTTATGCAAAGTGGTTCATCTTAATTGATTTCCATTCTTATAATCGCTGAATGATCTTTATTACCAGTTATTATTTGAAATCTCTTTAGATCGCATAATAGAAGAATTACATCCTGGGTTAGCATAGATTAGATGTGCTATTTTCATTAGATTACAATAGCATAGAGTTAGATTAAAGTAGTTTAGATAGGAACTGTTAGATCAGCAACATCCAATTCTGCACACACACACACCCTTAGATTGGGAAACTGGTCCCATTATCCCCAGTTGGATCCGCTATACCAAACGCATAAGGAGCTGCCAACCAGGGTCTGGACCGAGCAGTTATCCCCCTTGTTGTCGACCCGATTTTCGGGGCTTCAACAGGAACATCAACCTGCTTTCATGTATAATTATAGTCAGTTCTTGCTGATAATATACAAGAAGTGTTTAGATATAGCTCAATGATAATCCATTTGATTTTGTTTCAACAAGGAGATTCATTGGACATTTAGCTTAACAGGCAAGATGAGCAAGGAGTGAATCAATCAGTGATTCAATGGATAGATCTAGTTAAAGTAGCATCATCAAAGTCTACATTCTCTCAGTTTATAGATTCTTTTGTACATCCAGTTCTTCAATTAGTCAATAGCCAGGCATAGCCCTGAATTGGAGAAGAAATTAAGAAAACATCACACCTATCTGAACATACCAAGACTAGTGACTAGTATCTATATCCGATATACACTAAAAAAAGGATATATGGTAGTGAGTTAGCTCCATACAAACTTCCTAAGTATGTGCCAATGAGGATATTCTCACTGTAATACATCAGGTAGATGATAAATATGGATGAAGTCCATTTTGTCTCAGGTATGAAAAGGTCATAGTTCAAACTCAAAGCCAAGGTAGGGACATTCATCTGTAATACTAGGCTTGCAGGTACAAAGGCAAACAAATTATTAAAGGGCATGAATATCTAGCCAAGCTTCGTCTGGTCCTATGATCCTTTTGGGATCATTTCAACCCTGAGAGTTCAGTGGAAGGCAACACCTTACAACCATACTCCCAGGCTAGAATTGGAGAAGTTTATGAACTAGGAGCAGTGGTCTAAAGGAACTCTCTTAGAAGCAGATGAACAAGTTATAATAACTCCACAGGAAAATATTCCAGTCACTCAGAATACTCAACACAAAAGAGCCAGAGAGGAAACTCAGTTAGCTACATAATCAATTAAAGAGTATTTTATACTACAAAATAAATTGAACATCGGATTGTCAATATCATCAAGGAGAAAGCCACCAGAAATAACTGATCTTGGATATTTAGAAGATATTTCATCAATAGGGACCACTGATCTGAAACCTCCTTCTACTTCTTCAACTCCTTCTTCAGCTAAACCTATGGAGATTATTTAGTCAACAGAGATAACCTCAGCAAAAGATACTAATATCTTCTCAACATTTCTAGAAATTAAACAAAATAATGAAAATCTTAAGTCACAAATGTATATTCAGTTTTGGAAACAGACATCCACCCCTCAGCACAGACTTCTCTCTGCCTTTGACAGTGAAAGAGGAAGAATGAAAATGGCATTTTTTCAAGCTCAAATTCCATTTCCAAAATCCACATCAGATTACAAGAAGGCCATATTTTCATTTGATGTAAACCAAATACATCCTATTGATCAAATTGATTTGCATAAGCAATTAGGTGAAATGTTATTTTCAACAATGACTACAACTGCCATATCTCTTTCCAAGCTCAGAACTGCCTTGTCAAATGTGCAGCCACAACTTAAGATTGAAAACCTGTCATCTTTAGCTAAAGATAGAAAATTAAAATCTTTATAAGATATTATTGTTAAAATTAGATATGATCCCCAAGATTGTAAAACAATTGAAGAAATACTCAAGAGGAAGAACATAGAGATAACAACTTTGAAGAAATAGTTGAAACTTCCTTCAACTGAGGATCCAAAAACCAAAGAGATGGAAGAAAATAAACAGCACAGGGAGGATATGTTGAAGCTCATTATTGAGCAAAACATACAGATCAAGAAAATGGAAGAGAAAATAGAAAAATTGCTCAAGGAAAAGGAGGTAGCATAGCTTGTTGTAACCTCAGTAGCAGCAATTCCCATAGAAAGTACAAAGCCAAGCTCATCTCCTACTGGCATTGCTTCATCTTCAGCAATAGTTGAAACAACAAGGTTATCATAGTAGTTACAAGCACAAAAACAACAAAATGAAAAGTTAATCTAGAAGTTCCAAACCCTATAGTCACAAAAGGTAAAGAATGATACCTTGTATGTAGAGGAAATGCAAAAGTCACACAAGTTAGAACTCAAGGTTGAACAACTAGAGATTAAGACTCTAATGGCAGACACTTTGGCCCAGGCCAAAGAGGACATCTAGTTAGATATTAGCCACTCCATAACAGAAGTATGGCCATCCATACAAAATATTTTTGAGCAACAAGAATTGATTACTAGATGCAGGATAGAGGTAGATAATTAGAGGGCAGCATTGGGCACAAAACCCAAAGAAGCAATAGGGATGATCAAAGTATTAAACTCTAAGACTAGGAAATAGTTACAAGAGATAAATATTCCAAATAGGACAACTACTATTTTGGATATTAAGATAGTCCTAATGAACAAGAATCTATTGACTCAGCTGAAAACAAAGTGGGAAGCTTTGAACATTGCAGTCAGAAGATTTCATTCTAAATTTAGTATGTTGAATAAGAAAGGTTTACCAGAGTTAGTGTCATCAAATAATCAACTAGTAAAATTGGATGATTACTGTGAAAGATTATATACTATTGCAGTAGACAACAGTCAATTTGCAGAGATAAAAAGACAGATTACTGGCAAAGAGTTTTTGGAAGCTTTGATCCCTGACCTCACAATCAAATATGAAGTTGGATATCTTTTTCTCACTAAACCCAATTTTGAAAGATATACCAAAGTTGATGAGATATTTATAAGAATGGTAAATATGGAGATACCAAGTGAGGAGAGGTAGGATCAATTGTTTGAAACAATTGATTAACTTTCCATCCCAACAAGAAGACAACACAACAATTTTTGAAGGAATAGTCATCAACAACTTCCTACCTAATAGGGACACATCATTCAGCAGTTTTCTTTTCCTATTTTCTTTCAGGCTAAATTTATAATCAGTTTAGGATATTTAGTTTACTATCCAAAATAGTATAAATAACTCTCTTGTACAAGTTATTAAAGGTGGTACCTTTCCATAAGAAATTTTGTAAGCATTGATGTACAAAACTTTTCTAGATCACTGATAATAAAGCAAAGGATTCTGAATTTGATATCATACAGTCTCATTTTCTTCTCTAAGTCTTTCATGTGTTCCATTCACTATTAATTTTGCATATGTTTAAGTTTTACAGAGATATCATGTGAGATAAATGTGTTACAGTTATTCTTAAAATTCCTTCTAAAGTTATTATTATAAAGATATTGAGATATTGGATTGTTTGTCTGTAAGGCTCCCTCTAAATCATAAAATTGTCAGTATCTTATGTAATTTTAAGCATATTTTGTTTAATTTTTGAACATTGTTCAAAGGTTCTCCCACTTATGATGATTTATCTTTCTATCTGAAATTTAAAGTAATCATATCTCCTTACTATTCTTTCTTCACATCTTATCAACCTAAATCATTGTGTGAAGTTAAATAGCATCCCTTTGGTTATTTTTTAGTACTATCTAAAAGGGTTAAATACATCATTCTTATAATTTGTTTTATGTATTGGTCCTCCATAAAAATCAAAACCCAAAACCCCAAAACAAATATCTTAGATGCTCTGGAATGATCAATTGACCATTCTCATCTCAAAGGTACAACACCTTCCACATCAACAACAAGACTCCCACGAAGCATCCCAACCACTCAAGTAACTAGCCCCTAGGTCCCACTGAGTTTTGGACCATTAAATCCCTAGACACTCCCTTGATATGGGTGAGCATGCGTCTAGGAGGCTCCAGATACTCCCACAACATGGGTATGCATGCGTCCAGGGAATTTTTTGCACAGTGTTGAGCCTGCGTCTCAGAGATTTGTGCCACTTTTTCAGGCCTAGAGACCAGGTCACTTCCCAAAACTAAATGACACTTTTAGAAATGAATGATAACAACCGAATAATGATACAAATGTGATTACTTGAACAAGGACTTGAATGGACCCCTACTATCCATGAAAAACATTTCGTCAAACATGTCACAAATATGTAATCTACATGTTTAAACAATAGATTTGAGCATAGGTGTCTCATACTTATCTAAGAATTGCTAAGAAGTATTGTTCCCTTATGTCATTAGCTGCATTATCATCTATTGGGTCATAGATACATTGTTCATTCATTTACAAATCAAAACATGAGGAGATACATACATCATCAATGTCATAATACATTCTTATAACAAACATAATAACAACAAAAACATCAAGGATACATTAGCCATAAAATCCACATATAAACTAGTACATTTACACATAATATGGCAAGGAAAAAACTCTTATTAATGAATGCAAAAGAAAACCTGAGATGGGACTACCACATTCCACCTGAAATAGAATGGCTGAGCCAATTCTCTCTTCAGTCATTCACCCTTGTGCTATATTCCAAGCATGAATGTGGGACTCAAACCAAAAGAACCAACCAGGGTATCCGAGGTTACACCACCTCACCCTCATCCATAGAAATTAGGATTTACTGTAATCCATCCCGAATCACGAGGCCAAACAATAACATGTAAAAACAGGCTTTACCGTGATCTCCACCAGATCACTATGCCAAAACAAGCATGGATGCCATCATATTTCTCCACCTACACAGTGAGGAATTTTTTTGTCTCCTAGTCTCTCAGGATTTACTGCAATCTACACCAGATCACTAGGCCCTTAATTGAGGCCTACTCTCCAATATTTACTGCATATCCCATCTCGAGATTACTAGGCCTAATGGAGAGCACCCACCTCTAGGATTTATCATACATTCCGCCATTCATCGGTCAAGGATTTCTAGGCCCACCGAGGCAACACAAAATCCAGCTTTACCGCAACCCAGAGTTTGGTTCAGAGGTTACTAGGTCATGTGTTCTATTATTCAGAGATCCACCTCAGTCAGCTTTGAATCCATATGGAAATCCAGCTTAACCAAAACATGAAAACCCCATCACACCATGGTTATCCAGAAATGGAAAGGTTAGGCTGAAAATACTATCACACCTAGAAAAAATCGTGCCATGAAAACAAATAACTAGATGCCATACCATGCATTCCAAATCTAGCAAGGAAATCACACATGCAAAGTGATACCTGCAAAGAATCCAGATGTAGTTTCTTGATCCTGCTCTTCCTTGCTTGCTCCTTCCTTCCTCCTACCTTCTTTTCCTTTCTTGATCCAATGCCAAAGTGCTAGAAGAAAAATCTAAGTTTCCAAGAGTGAGAGAGAGAGAGAGAGAATAATGAGAGAGCTCCAAAACTAAGCAAAAGCTTGAGCCAAAATCTTGCCAACTGATCCTCAAATTAATTTTTATTAATGAGGCCTCTATTTTCTTCAATTTCCATTGTTTTCCTTGATTTTCATCCTCACATGCAACCTTTGACCTTTGACCTTCCTTTTCTCCCAATTTCCATTATTTTCATAAATAAATGCTAATAAATGCCTCTTGCCTTTCCAAATCCTTTGCCATTGCCTTTTCCAATTTCCTTAGCCATAATAAACCAATGGACACCCACACTAGGATGTTTTTCCCAACATTCATCTTCGAATACGTGTCCCATAACCATGGTCTTATATATTTTCTATATGGATTTTTAACCAGGGCTATTACAGAACCCTCCCCCTTGGCAGAAAATCGTCCTCGGTGTTCAATGACACCTATAACTAGCAGGACCGTTGAAAACAAAACATACACCCATGGAGCTTGATAAAATAGCTCATTGCAATATTTACAATTACCATCTACTAAAAAATGACAAACATACCGTTTACTGAAGCTTTATAATAGAACTCATTACAATATTTACAATAATAACCACATATACTTATACACATTTGCTTCAACCAACAAATAACCATAATATCTATGGAGCTTTATAAAGCCAACTTGATACAGTATTTACAATAACACACACATATACACATATGCACATTTTCTCAACCTACAAATAAAAGG
Organism: Pinus taeda; assembly: GCA_000404065.3. NCBI lineage: Eukaryota > Viridiplantae > Streptophyta > Pinopsida > Pinales > Pinaceae > Pinus > Pinus taeda. Next base: position 43,348 of record APFE030777429.1, read on the forward strand.
ATACGATGCTTGCATCCAGAACAAGGGAATCCAAAGGCTCACACCTTGATCAAGTGCTCAAAATTAGGCTCAAAATTCAAAGTGGAAGAATCTCGATAAATTTAGCTTCAGATCGAATTTCTTGTCATATTGTTTCCAATGGTGCAAACAATACTCGAAACCGATCTCATATGAAGAAGTTAGAGCAAGTCAAAATTCATGTTTGACTTGGACAAATGGTAGGAGAAGATGGCGTCGCATGACTCTTCAGCGAATGGGGAAGCGCCAAGTGGTAGGCTACCATGGGCCCCATATTTCGCAAATCACATATCGCAAGCAAGTCGGCGTTAAAGAATTGGCCCCAGAACAAGCTAGGGTGTGATGTGATAATCGTAATCGCACGTCACAAAAGGGAAGTACCAGAGAAATCTACCCCCATCGTACCGAGTTATGATGCGATAATCACAATCGCAGGTCACAAAGTGAAGAATCCTATATATATGTTACCCCTTGACTCTACCGATAGCGATTTGCAATGGATCCTGGATGTGATAAGACTATGGGTTTCAATTGATAGTTTGGTCAGGTTCGCCGTTTATCACAATCGCATATCACCCACGCCGTTCACAAACCATAAGACCCGCTGGTTCTCACCGATTGCGATTTGTGATGGGGTTGTCGATGTCAATAGCTTATGGCCACCGTGCGGTGAAATTTTCACCCAGTTAGCGCTTTTTGGAGCAAAATTGTAGGATCATGCCAGAAATGTTGCAATTTGTGGAGCGCATATTGGGAAAACTAGGAGAGGTCATAACTTATTCAATTTTCCACCAAATTGGATGCAAAAAGAGGCTATATAGCCATTTTTTTATATTATGGACTCATTGGAGAAGGTTTCAAAAGCATTTGAGCATTATAAACACATATTTTTACATTTTTGAGCATAATAGAGAGGACCAAGCCATTGGAAGTTCGACCAAGGAGACATAGCCCAAGAGGGGTGAACTCCTTTATCATGTTCCTATTGTAATGTGTTTTTGATGATGTTCTATACATGTTTATGTTGTTTTTCAGTCTCTTATTTATGTTTAATTTCTCATAAAATTAACATAAAAACTCATTTTTCACTTGCAAAAATTCATGAATCCTTAAGCACAATGAAATACTTTTGTTTCTAATCTGAGGAGGATCTTAGCATAGAAATCTAATATTCTAAATCAAATCATTTTGGTATCATAGCACTAGGCTTTCTTTGTGAAAGAAGGATTTAACTATTTGCAATTTTATGTCATGCTTACAAGGTTAAAACTCAAAAGAGGAGAAGTGAAGGTGGTTGTAAGCCCTGAAGTTGGGTCAAGGGGAAGGAGAGCAAGGTTGCCACAATCTCCAACACCCGTTTAGCCTCAAGCTGCAATTGAGACTCCAGAGGTCATGTCTCATGAAGGAGAACCTACAACCATGACAGAATATGGGAAGACCTTCAGAAAGGCTTTCTTTGATAAGTGTAGAAAATCTGGTGATAGGTTAACCTGATAATGCAATATAAATCAAAGAAGAATACTATAACCTACTTCTACTATCAATTTGTGGAAGCTTAAAGATCAAGCTGAACAATATAACCAGGAGAGGAAGAATCAATGGCACAATACACATGAAAATACTTTATGGAAAGCCTCAGCTAAAAACCCCACACTATTGTATTATCATACATGGTGGAAATACATAGGAATTATACAAAGCCTTAGCTCTCAAAACTAGCTAGATCTCAGTACAATCCCCATAGATGCTCACAGGAAATCTTGGCTTCTCTCTAGCCTTCCTCTCTGCCCTCCAAGCTCATATTTCCTTGTGCTTTTCCTTGTGGATGATTATCCTATTACCAATTAGAAAACCAACCTTCAAAACTGTGCAATCCTGAAGGATGACCCCTTGACTGCAGGCATGATTTTTCTCCATGAGAAAACACATGCAACTCATAGTACATTGTCCTTGAACATTAATCTCAACTGGGTCTTTCTCATAATAGACATGCATGAGTTTCTGATGAGGGAATATTTAGTTAACTGGAGTAGCACTAGTTGAGTGCATTAATGCATCAACTGACTGTTAACTCACTATTAGTTCCTCAAACGGTTTGGAACTAATTAACTGCATGTAACTCAATAAACTAAGTTAACTATTTACAACTCAAATATAACTCAATCTTATCTCCTTAATTTAAGGGATAACTCTTGCATGACTTCAGAAAGACTTCTAACTAAAATTTCTCCAACTAATTAATTTAAAATAAATTAATCAATTATTTCCAAGTAGTTGTTAACACTAAATTCCATTTTAATTCAAGGAAAAATTGAATTGGAATATTCTTGTTGCCATATTTCAACACAAAGATGGTAAAGTTCCTCTATGAAGAGAGGAATTGCAAGGGGAAAGTTCCAAACCTCCCAAAAGAGAAGGCTCTTCAGGAGGAGGTAGTGGAAAATGAGGTAATGGAAAAGGAGGTAATGGAAATGGATACAAACCTCCACCCTCTCCACCATATTCTTCATCTTCTTCCTCACAAGCACCTTCACCCTCATCCACTAACACAACCCTTACTCATACTCATTATCATACTTCAAAAGGAACTGGTAAGTCACCTTTTTTAAAACTTGATGTTAAATTTGAGCTTCTCGTGTATAGTGGTGAAGTGAATGTAGAGAAGCTTGATAATTGGTTTTGTCAATTGGAGGTCTATCACAGGATTCAAAACCTTCAAGAGGATGACATAAAGATTTAGTTAGCTTCCTTGAGAATGGAGGGTGCAACACTAGTATGGTGGGAATCAAAGACCCAAGAGGAGATTAAAAAAAATGGTAAGATCTCAATTTCTTGGAATGATTTCATTACTGCAATCAAAAGATAATTCTACCCTCTAGCTTATATGCAGAAAGCCATCATGAACTGGTAGAACTTTGGACAACTTAAAGATCAAAATGTGCAAGATTACACCCAAGAATTCAGAAAATTGTCTTTGATGTTAGGTGTAGATTTGCAATCACATAACACATTTCTGAAGTAGATAGGGGGTTTACATAGTTACCTTAGGCATACTATCTTAATGTTTAATCCAAATAATCTAGATTATGTGTGTGTGCAAGCCACTCATCTTGAGGCAAGAGGGAAAAACACCCCATAAGAAGGTATTAAAAATCCATTTAAGAGTAAAGGAAAGGAAAATTCTTTCAAAGGGAAGGAAAAGAAAAATGCATCTATCAAAAACGAAGGAGAGAAAGTTACATGCAAACATTGTTCCAGGGAGGGTCACAATGAAGCTCATTGTTGGAAGATTCATCCCGAAATGAGACCAAAGATAAACAACAACAAGGGAAAACAAAATAAAATTGCAACCACTCAACAAGATTTGGGATCTGATTCGGGTGATGAAACTAAAATCACAACCATGGGATTAAAAGGAAAAGAATCCATTGCTAGCGCTAGTTCTTCAAACTCACAAAATGAAACTCCAAATGAAAAGAGGAGAGTAGAAATTTTTAACATAAGGGTGATCTCAAAACACGACAAGATAGATATGCTTTTCGATAGTGGCTCTCAAGCCAATGTTATCTCTCAAAACATTGTTGAAAGTTTAAACCTAGAAACCGTTCCGCATCATAAACCATATCGACTTGGATGGGTGTGTGACAATGCACAATTGCAGGTTATTAGGAAGTGTAAAATAAAATTCGTCATTACTGCAAATTTCATAGATGAAGTGGAGCTTGATGTTGTGTTGTTAGATATTTGTGGCATAGTTTTGGGGAGCCTGTACCTTTATGACAAAAAATGTATCTTCCATAGACTTGAAAACAAATATCATTTATTCAAATATGGAGTAGAATATATTGTGAGAGCTCATAGCAAGAAAATAAAGATTTTGCTTGTTAATGTATGGCAGATGAAAATAATAGTGAATTCGAGCAAGAATTTTGTGCTTGTAATGATCAAACCCAAGAATGATGTTGATAATGAATATTTTAAAGGTTGTGATTCAAATTTGAAATTTTGATTGGTTGACATAGTTAACAAATATGATGAGATGTTTCAGGAACCATAGGAATTACCTCCCAAGAGAGGAATCCGACATGAAATATAGTTGTGGCAAGATTTCCCTCTTCCTAACATTGGCATGTACAGGATGTCAATGATGGAAAGCACAAAAATTAAGAAACAAATTCAAGATTTTTTTAATAAACAGATCATCAGACCATGTTCCTTGACATGTAGTTCACCTATTGTCTTGGAACCCAAAGAAGGATGGAACATGGCACATGTGTGTGGACTTTAGTGCATTGAATAAAATTACAGTAAAGAACCGTTACCCATTGCTTGGAATAGATGATTTACTTCATCACTTGAAAGATGCAAAGTATTTTACTAACCTATACCTAAGAAGTGGCTACCATCAAATTAGAATAGCTGAAGGAGACATTTGGAAGACAACATTCAAAACAAAACAAGGATTGTTTGAATGGATAGTTATGCCTTTTGGTTTATGGAATAGTTACTTGACAGAAGAACAAGGATAGTTATGCCTTGTGGATTATGCCTTATGTTTGAATGGATAGTTACTTGATAGAAGAACAAGGATATCAAAAAGGTGAAGTGTCGATTATCTTCGAGTGGGGCTCAAGGGTGAAAATCCTTTAAAAGCCAAATGGATAGAGGTTGGAAAGGTGATGGAGTTGTACCCTCACCTGCTGGACAATTGAAAGTGATCTTTTGGGGTCCAAAAGGCTTCTAGTGGGCAGGAGTAATCAAGAGCTCAAAATTAGGCTCAAAACTAAAAGTGGAAAAATCTTGATAAAATTAGCTTCAGATCGAAGTGCTCATCATCCTGGTTCCAACAGTGTGAACAACACTCAAATCCGAGTTCATATGAAGAAGTTAAAGCAAGTCAGAGTTCACATTTGACTTCGACAGATGGCAGGAGAACATGACATGGCAAGACTCTTCAACGAATGGGGAAGCACCAAGTGGAAGGCCTCCATTGGCCTCACATTTCGTAAATCACATATCATATGCAAGTCGGCGTTAAATAATCGGCCCCGGAACAGGCTAGGGTGCAATGCGATAATCGCAATCACACATCGCAGAAGGGAAGTACTATAGAAATTGGCCCCCAACATACTGGGTTGCAATGCGATAATTGCAATTGCAAATCACACAGTGCAGAATCCCATAGATATGTTACCCCTTGAATAATGAGTAGATTCTCACTCCTACCTTCATCCAATGAACCTTCTTGTTTGGTTGTTTCTAAATGAATTAACATCCTTCACATGAAAATTGTATCTATACAATAATGAAATAATTATAGAAGTTATGGATGTATGAGAAATGTGGTTATGGTTTTACCCCTATCTTACTAATGAAGATCTTCTATTATGTTGTTGGAGTTACATTATTAGTAATTCCATTAAAGCTTGTGAAATGCATGACAATGAAATTAAATAACAACATTGCATGGTGGATAACGCATGGAAAGAGATACATGGTTAATTTGTAAATTTATTACACAGTGATGTTTGTATGAATGTTGTTTGGTAATGTTGTTGCCACAAATTTCATCCTACCATCTATTAATTTCTTGGAAATGAATTAGCAATGTAATGATTAAATTGTGACATTTAATGCATGTCAAATTGAATTAAATTGTGTCAAGAAAAGCATGGTGAGGAAGTTTTCTGAGACTTGAATGTTGGAAGAAAGTATTGGCTTCTTAAGCCTTACTTGATCAAAATTTACTTATCAAGCTCTTTCTTAATTAGGAGAAAGAAACTAGATTTCATGGTTGAAGGAGGCTTAGGCTTGGAGCTTTAAAGACATTTATAACCATGTCTTAAGGCTATCTCTATAAATTGTTGGTAGAAATTCTAATAGGATATTTGGAGAATCATTTGCTTTAAAATTATTTATTTGATCACTTAAGACCATTTCCTAAAGAGTAATGTTGGGAAATTGAAGTTCCCTTTGTAATCCATATAAATAAGATTATATGCACATATAAATATGTGTTTAATTTAGAGTGTATGTCTTTACAATCCTTCAATGTAACAACCTTAATAGTTCAATATGAATGATAAGAATGATGTTCAAAGGAATGGTTGATTGATGCACTTGAGGGCATTGCTTTGACAAGAAAAACGAGAGATTTAGTTATCAAATGTGTATACACATTTCTTGTTGAAAATTGAACTTATTTACACCCTTTCTATGTGTGTGTGTGTGAATATTTTTTAATAAATAATTAAAACCTCTCATATATCAATCATATTTTTCATGTCCATGGAATGATTATAATTCCACGAGCCTAGTATATATGTTTGTGTGTGTGTGTAATATATACTAGCCTTGTGGGATTCTAATCGTTCCTTGGACATGAAAAATTTATTGTTATATGAGTGGTTTTCATTATTTAGATAAAAATATCCATCCATAGTCTAACACCATCATTAATTGTTGTATTGATGATTGGGTATAAACAAGCCATGGATATGAACCATAGATGTGTTAGGATTTTAGATCCATGAATCCCACTCCTTATGATTTTGAAATAAATTTCATATCCTATTTGAGGAGTGACTCTAAGGCACAACACTTAGTCATATTTTCATCCAATTAGGAAGGGTTTGAGCCATTAGACATGGACATTTTTTCTTGGAGGAGGTCATGTAGTCAATCTCCTTCAACTCATGTGCTATCATAAGATTGAAATTTTCTTGGATGTTGTGTATCACATCCAAATAGTTACATCACATCATAAACAATATTTATCATGAAATACAATCAATTCATGAAGAGGTGTATCCTGGATCTAAGTGTGGGTATGACATGGATCAATATAAAGTAATAAATATTAGATGAAACATTCTTGAGAACCAACATGATGGCAGTATGTGATAACCATGAACTTACTAATGAGGTTAAGATATTGAATGTCGCATAAAAAAATAGTTGTGCATAGCATGATTCTCATGTTATATGATCCCCCATCCTTCTTTACTTTTTCTTATGTATTATGTTTTCTCCCATCTTCCCCATCATCCTCACCCTCAAGAGGTGTTATGGATTGGAGGAATCGTCTCTCAAGACCATTTTTTACTGGCAGGACCTAGTTTGGCAAATTGGTGTCTAAAACCATTTGGGAGAATTTTGATGCATCAAACGCGTTTTGGGTGTAAAACTTTGCCACTTTCGCACCGAACCTTTTTTCCCTATTCTACACATAGTGACCTCTCCAATTTCACAAGAATCACATCAATAAAAGTCGTTATGTGAAATTTATGCCACTCAGAAGTTGACCTTCCTATTTTCACCACCATAATTCGATAGGATGCCACGTCATCCCCCATTATTCATGAAGAAGGGTCTAGCCACATGAATATGGGGAAGAAGACTCTATAAGAGTCTATATTGTAGCTCTGGCTAAGAGTTGAGGTGGTCACACATAACCACATTGTGTTATAACTGGGCCACTAGGAGGAAAAGGGGTTCCATTCTTTTGAGTGCATTTGTTCCTTAGCCGAGACAAAATAACCAAGAGGGATAGGAATAGAGCACACAAATAGTATTTGTGAATTGTACCAACCCACGAGCCACAGACCATACTTCTTTGTACCCACAACCATATTTCCATACATATAAAGAGCATGGAGCGACCTCACCTTCCAGCTGGGTTTTTCTCCTGAAAGGGTTTCCCAGGTCATATCACGTGTCAAGTGTGTTTGTGAGATATTAATTTAATTGTTCTCAATTTTCAGCATAATTTTAATTTGCATGCATATTCTATTGACAATAAGTTTTAGATATATAAATCTAAAGAGATATAAAATTGTAATAGTGTAAATTTTCGAACTCTTAAGTATAATTATATCAAATCTATTGTGATGAACTATCTAGTGGAATATCCATGGTAGTTTATGGATCAGGAGGGTGGTTATAGGGGGAATATGGGATAAAATATATAAGGACTAACCCTAAGATAAATGATGTGGAAACCATGCCATGTTGGCATGGTATAGATGCTCACCTAGTCTAGAGAGAGAGAGAGGAGAAGACTAAACTTCATAAATCTTTAACAGACCATAGCTACATACTTTGAATTTAAAATTTATCAAAATTATTGTTGTTAGAAAGTTGTCAATGAGTAAAAAATAATTGTGGGATCAGAATTAAATTTAGTCCAATGCACTTGACAACAAAATTTAGCCCTAACCTTCTCAATGATACATAGTGGGTTGGATCGGTTACAAAAACCTAGCTAGAAGGTGAGGCTTATGCTTTACTCTATTTTTTCATGAAATGCAAGTACAAATCAGTGGGCACTCTAAATGAAGAGTTTTTAGACTTTGTTGCTTAATGGTTGCTATAGAATCTTACCTCCTCTATTGTGCTCCAAAATCCCACTCCTAGATACTGTGGTCAACATTAGAACAGATGCAATACCAAAATAATGGAACCCCTTCCTTTACTAATTTCCTAGTATTTAATGTAGCATCCCTCAACCCTAAATTATTATTAAGGTTTTAGACCTCTTGAAATCTTCTTGAAACTCCAGAAATTACTAGCCTCACATGTGTAACTAATGCGGATTGACATAGCATCCATTTTTTACATGGTAGTCAACTAGGTAGGTCAACTTGTGAGAGGCATATCTTTCACATATGAACTCTAATTCAAGTGAATTTTGCACCAGTAGATATCGTATTGTCTATAGAATAACATCAAGGAGACATTAATTTTTCTCACACAATTTTGACCCCAAAAAAATGTTTTTTTATGCCTCAAAGTGGCTCGAGAAGATTTTAGACGTCAAATCTCCAAACTGGAACTTACCACTAAAATGGGCCTTGCAATCCAATTACTTCAATTTTTCCACCCAAAAAGTACCAAGATACAAATTATATAATGTTCCATTTTCGATCAATAATATTCATAAGTTAACACTATGTAGAAATAAAGTTGAAACAATAGAAATAGGGATAAAAACCCTTTGTAAACTTAGCAAGCGATCAAGTATCACATCTATAAGGATGATATCATATTCATTGCCATAGTTGACCAAAAGAGCAACGTTGTCTAAAGAGAAAACTTTATGGGACAATATGGGTCCCATCGAAGATAACATGCTAACTTGCACAATGGAATAATGCCCATGTTAGTGTAAACAAATATGGAAAGGTGCTACTAAATAGAAAAATATAAAACAAATCCATATCATAAATCCAAAAAAGTTATTTGTAGTTTTCAATGAACAAACTAATTGTATTTCTTCCTCTTGGTATGGAAACTGCATTAAGGACAACAACAATGACAAAAGCAAAAAAATTGTATTTAGTAATTGAAGAAAACATATTTTACAGGAGTGACATTCTCTTTCATGGGGTCGTTCTTACCCATAGGATATTATAACATTGAGTTAAAAGGAAATTATAGTATAATATCTACATAAACTTGCATAATAGGTATATTGTCAAAGGATTTTTCTACCAAAACATTAAAAAAATTATCCCTAAATTCATTTAATAAAAATATGGTATGTGTTCACTACAACTTCTTTCCTCATTAACATTGAAGTTGTGTAAGTCTTTACCATCACTGCATGGTTCTATAGTTTTAAACTCATGTTATACCTTATAAAACTCAAACATGTTGTATTTCTTGTTATGGATGCACAATCATTCTTGCCATGGTAAATGCAAAATAAATACCACCACAAATGCTCCTTATGTAAAAGCAATCAAGTAAATGATTTGGGTTATCTATATAGTTTTGGGTAAAGGAATAGGTTACTGAGTTGAATATTAACACTACCTATCACCTCTGGATTAATCATAAAATTGTAGTTGTTAACAATTTCTTGAATCATATTTTAGGTGCATTATTTCGCAATGGAAATCCCAATAGATTTAACAGTTACCTTTAAATAGAATGGTGATATAATACAACTTATCATGGTGCCACATGAATGACTCAATTTGAGGTTGTCTATGGTCAACATCCCTTATTAGTACTATCCTACTTCCCTAGAGTTTTAAGGTGTAGGAGGTAGACTGAACCCTCATAGTTTGGGCTAACAATCTCCACATTCTCATAACACCATTTTGAAGAAGGATAACATGTGTTCCTTTGTCTACATCTTTATGAGAAAAGCTCTGTACCACGAAAACTTTTCTCCCCAATATTTATGGCCTTTATAAAGTCCTCAAATGTATTGGACGAGTGGCTTACAAATTGAAACTTCCAAGCAACTTTCAAATTCATCCAATCTTTCATGTCTCCTACTTAAAAAAAGTGGCTTTATCTAATTGTCATTTTCAAACTAGCATTCTATAATTTAATGAAGCGGGTTCCGTTTTATTGTAACCCAAGGCTATCCTCGAAAAAAATAGAGTGTCTTCTCTGTCGGCGCATTATCTAGGAGGCCTTGATATAGTTGAAGGATGTGACATTTGAGGATGCCGCATAAGAACCAACAAAGATCTTTCAACAATTCCCTAATCTTTGACCTTGAAGACAATGTTTCTTTCTATGAGAAAGACATGTTAGGGTCCTACCCTAACATCCTAAGTAGATAAAAAGGTTACTGTGTATGGGGATCATCTCCAATGTAAAATATTCTACCTACTAAAAAGTTCCTTTTCTAAAATGTTCCTACGAAATAAGTCAAAATAAATAAAATTATGTAAAGAAATAAATACAATTTAACATGATGTCTTGTATAACGTATTGTAATCAAAACTCTATTCAATTGAAAATTACAATATGAACTTTACCCTCATCCATAAAAATATAACAATATTATTCTTTTATTTCCTACTATAGTTTAACCCAAATATAGTATTTCATAATATTATTCTTTTATTTCCTACTATAGTTTAACCGAATCATTGTGAGATTCTATGTCACATTAGGACATGACATCATTGCCACTCGCCACCCTACAATGCGAAAGTAGCCCCACAAACACTGTGAGATTCTATGTCACATTAGGACATGACACCATTGCCGCTTGCCACCATACAATGCCAAAGTAGCCCCACAAGGACTCGGACAAAGGAGAATCGCTCATGGTGAGGATGGTGTGATAAAGGAGTGTTGGAGGTGCACTACATGGGGATGGGAATAAATGATATCCCAAGAATGACGCAATTCATTAAACGACTGTAATATGTATATACCTAAGATTGGACGACAACTAATATTGCCAACATGTTGCTCTCGCCATTGTCAACATGGGAATAAATGATATCTCAAGAATGACGCAATTCATTAAACGACTGTATAGTCCTAATATTGTGATAAAGACTGGACGACAACTAATATTGCCAACATGTTATTCTCGCCATTGTGAAGAAATGTCTGTTATGAACTATTGATTTATGATGCACATTTCACGACATTCAATTTTGATTCAGCCAATAAACTTTAATAGGAAAATCTACCGACATCGAAAAAGCCAATAATGCAACATGAGCCGTCAGAATTTAAGAGTGGGGCCTATCTTGAAGTCATGTTTTAAGATAGTGATTAGAAAGATTCCAAAGGCCCATTTTATGTCGGTGTGTAGGGAGTCATGGAGCCATTTCTTTGAAAACCATAAGGGAAAAACCAATCATGTCTATACAAAGATGACCAATGTCTATTACACTTCGAAAAATAAAAATCTCTTGCCCGTAAGTTGTCTTATTACTTTTCTCGACCATAAAAATAATTATTACTATATTATATTATAGTGGGAAAATATAGCAGTATTATTATTTTTTTGTTTTCCCTTTCATATTTACAAACAGATTGTGCACAGTACGAAAATATTTAAAGACAACGATCATTATTAATAAGTGTTGTACAGCCGGTAGTCCCTGCCATCAGTGATGGCCTCCCTAACGCACAAATCAATGAAGTCTTTTTTTGATTTGTGCACCATTTCTTGTGTTTTTGGCAAATAAGCTAGCTGACATCAATTTATGTGGGTGCTGCGCAGGACGATTTCAATTAAATTTCTGCAACTACTAACTAGTGATTTAGTGAACTTCGTTGACTTTATTTCTATTTGATTTTAACGTTTTTCTCTAACTCTACTTGATTATGGGATTCAATTTCTATTTGTTTTTTAACTTGATTATGGGATTCAATTTCTATTTGATTTTTAACGTTTTTCCCTAACTCTATTTGATTATTTGATTATAGGATTCATTGTATGAGTGCGATATCCTCGAATTATGTAAATAAATATTTAATTTACGGTATGTTATTTTAATTATAAAATTATTTCTTGAAATTAATTATGCAGAAGTGAGAAGTGATTTAGTAGTTCCTTGTAAATATTGTTTTTATTTATTAAGTGGTTTTTTTACTTCTTATGTGGTTAGGGAAAACAGTTATTATTTACTCAAGCAAATAATCTTCATAAATTCCTTTTGCTTAATCATTCTGGGTAATGCAAAGGAAGGAAATTATTGAATAAAAATGCTCTAAACAAATTATGAATACTGGAACAACTACAACACGGCAAACGCCAACCTCAGAAGTCTCGAATAGGCATTTATGCAAGGTCAGAAACGAACAATATTATAATACTCAGAACAAACAATATTATAATACTCAGAATGAACATTTGCGATATAAAACGAAAAACACTAAATAATCTTCATAAATTCCTTTTGCTTAATCATTCTCGGTAATGCGAAGGAACAAAAAAATGGAACTTATTGAATAAAAATGCTCTAAACAAATTATGAATACTGGAACAACTACAACACGGCAAACACCAATCTCAGAAGTCTCAGATAGGCATTTTGCAAGGTCGGAAACGAACAATATTACAATACTCAGAATGAAGAGAGAGTTACAGTAGTTGCGATATAAAGCGGAAAACACTGTATTTTCATTTAGAAATCCCCGATGGGGTTATCAAAAAAATAATTACGAATTGAGCAAGTGTTCCTCTAACTCTTCATCCTAGACTCTTCTTCGCCTGCAAAAACCTCCACCCTAACTGGGAGGAGTCCACAATTAGAAGTTCGCATTTTAAAAACAATATATATGTATAAACCGGGAGTTTGCATCTAATAATGTTAACTTTCATAATACCTGTATAAATGAAAGTTCCCAACATTGTCTAATTGTTGAAGCATAGAAACCTGTTTGACCATCAGAAGAACCATAATACAACAACAAGGTCTATCATGGTATGGAAAGGTAGCCTCAACACCCAACGACACCAACCACAAGCGGAAGACTGAAGACGACTGTACAGGGAAACCCTCTTGCAGAGCGGATCGAAGACCTCCTTTGGAGGAAAGAAACAATGAGCAAAGAAGTTAGGAACGAGTACACAGAGTTGAAAGTCTCCTCGCAGGGTTCTCTGCTTGTGATATAAGCTTTGACAGGGTTCCATACGCTGACAGGTGGTCAGCATGCAAATATATCTATGAACAAATGTCTAAATTAGGTGCTGGCTTAACGTGGAACAGGCCCTAGAAAGAACTTAGGATAAGATGATATTGCAAACTTTGCCTGCACAGCCTACCACAGCATACTTTGGATAAGATGAGATTACCTCAATATTTTTGCATCGGGCAACGTGAAGGCTGCAATAAGACCTCAATCGTTTGCTGAACCAAAAACTTTGGGTAAAATTTTGTTGAATAAAATTGGGAGCATCAAACTTAAGTTAAAATGTGAAAACACCGAAAAAAAACCGGTCAAAGTATCAAGTAATGGTAGGTCAATGATTGATCAATCGCTAATAGTCCCAGGCAGGGACTAATAAGTCTACTTTATCTCCCTTGGAGTTTTTTTTGGGTTTATTGTCACATTTGACATTTATAAGTGCATGACCATCAATGTTTATCAAATCATGTTTATATTTTTATGAAGAAAGATTGTTATATATAATTATTATAAGTTTATTTAAAGTATGAATTTATTACGTATTTAAAGAAATTAAATTTTTTAAGATGTAAATTTTTTTTAAATATAAAATTAGAGGAAAGGTTTGTATTGTAAGGAATTTAATATTTTTTAAGATGTGATGAATTTAGAATTAAGATGGATTTATGTTAATTTCAAACACGGGCCACCACATGAAATTTTAGATCATCATCAATATCTATATGTATTAAATGAATTTGATCACTTGAAATTTACTAGGTATCAATTTTTATTTAGAGAGTACTATGAGAAAAAACATTTCAAATGCTGCAAGATGATTAAGATGAACACTAATAAAATAACAATGTCTAATAATGTCAAAGAAAAATAGTACAACAGTAAGTAATAGTATCCCTTCAATAAATAATATATTGATTGCTTAATGATTGATCTTAATGTTTCTTTTCAACTTTTCCTTTACTCACATGGGTTACCTTTCCCATCATTTCATATCATTCAAATGAGAAAGAAATTGATTTGGGAAACCATTCAAACCTTTAGCTTAATATATATAACTATTGTAGTGAAGGTCAAATTTTATATCCCTCGCTTTTCAAAAATTATTGAAACATTTTTATGTTGAAATAAATATGTGAACTTATAATTATTTTGTCTCTACTTCCTTTTTAGCTTGAAAATAATTATGTAAAGGTTGGAAGGTTACTTCTTTTTAGTTTGAAAATAATTATGTAAAGGTTGGAGGGTTACTCCTCTAATATATGTTTAGGCATGTTGAAACTTGATGTCTTTAAACAGGATGTCGAAAAATGACGTCACTAAATACACCTTTCATTTCGTTGTCAGCTTCCATTGTTATATTTTTGTATTGTCCATATTTTTCTATATATGATCTACAAGTAAAAAGGGCATAAACCTATGTCCATCGAGTTCAAGTGGATATTGATTTGCTTCAATTAGTATAACTTCTCTCTTGTATATTTTTCCAAGTGTTTAGATTATTAATTTCAATATCTTATTATGTGGTTTCCTAATATTTTTTTTAATCTCAAATCAAGATTCTCTTTTTACTTGCATTTAATGATAAAGTGTAAATTACTTAGGGTAAAGGTTTCCTCTAACTGTATAGATTCCCCTTCAGATGAAAACCCATGTAATTGTTCAATTTATAACTAAATTTGTGAAAATTTTAAAAATATTTTAAATTAAAATACTAATATACATGATTTAGAAAATGTCTATGTCAATAACTATGCATCAAATATGTAAAATATATTTGCTTTTAACTATTTATAGTCATATTAAGGTGGGGCAAGTCCTAATGACATGTGTCACATTTCCTAGTGCCATGTCTTAAATCCATGTTGATGTTGATGTATTTGGATGGGACATCACTTAAGGACATCATTAAATATTTGTTTCACTCATTTGTCACATTCCATTATGATCACAAGTTCTCTCCATATTTCTTGTATATGATTCATGAGATAGACATGACTTATGTCCATTAGTTTTAGGCGAATATTCTTTTTTACAATAAAAATTCTCTATATTTTATTTCATATCTTTTATGATTTATTATTATTATATTTAATATATTTTAAAAATCTTTTGATAAAGAATATATCTTTTTTATGATTTATTATTATTATTATTTTAATATATTTTTAAAATTTTTTATTTAAATATTTGATAAAGAATATAATGATAAAGAAATTTATAACAAATTTTTAAATTATAATTTTTTTATGTAATTTTACCAATATGAAATTTTCTATTTATTTATCATCCCATAAAATTACTTAAAAATTATATATATAATTTTTTATTTATTTAATAATAATAAATTATTATTATTATTTAATTTAATTTAATGTAATATGTTAACCTCACATTTAACAACGCAAAAATTACATAAATATACTATACTATTAGAAACCACCTCCTAACACAATACTTTTATCGATTAATCACAAACATTCACTCCATCCGATTTTCATTCAACCATATACTTCGATGGCAATGTCGAAAACCAAATATGGAAGACATACTCGTAATGTCTAAGAGTGAAGTCTAACTTGAAGTGATTAAAAGTCAATGTGTATTACTCCTATATCCAATTACCCCCAAGTGAACATAACCATTTGCGAAGGTAAACGGACAAAACCAATGATGTGCATAGAAAGATGATTAATTCCTAAGATACTACCCCAAAAATCTCTCATCCGCAATTTGCATTATATTATCTCCAGGGTCAACTCTCATAACCTACTACCATGCATGCTTGATAGTTGATTACCTATTACTTTTATTTATGATTCTTTTTAAAATAAAATTGTGTATTTTTTTTTTTTTTTTTTTAAAGTGAGAAATTATAGAAATTTAGAATTTTTTATTAAAATTAATATATATATGATTTTAATTTTAATGTTATTGTTTTTTGGCAACATGTATTAATATTTTTGCTTTAATGAATTAATACTTCTACACGATGCATTAAAATTTGCTTTGTCAATGTCAGTATGCCAGTGTTATGTACAATTTTCAAGTAGATTTCAAAATGTTGAATTGATGTTTATAGCTGAATTCTAATGTTATTAACTTACTTAAAAAAGGTTTTCCTGCCACCACTTTACTAATAAGCACTGCCTTTTACTCAAACAACTTGCTTTATTATGCTCTTTTCCTAATCAACTTGTTTCAACATTCATTTTTCCCAAATAGCTTGGTCAAGCTTGGGAGACATCAAAAACACACAAGGTCTCCACTTAGCCAACTTGTGCCATAGGGTTTTCATTCATAGGATATTAAGGAATACTCCTATCTCACTAGATAGTGATAAACACCTCCCAAAATCTTTTTGTTAAACCCCCTCCCAACGTATCTTTTTAATAAAATTAGCACGTTTTTAATAGATATCCCATATTTTTACCAAATACCCCTTTTTATACCCCCCAACAACTATGGTTTCCCCCACCCCACATTCCCTCATCCCCAATACCTACAATATATTCACTTTATTTTTCACAATTTAAAAATCGTCTTTATGAATAATATGGTAAGATATTGGTCAATGAGGTGAAGTTGGTATGGAAACACTATGTTTAGTTATTGAAGTCCACTAGATGGAAGTGACAACGTGGTCTTTTAGTTGGAAAGAAGAGAAGAGATGCAATGACTAAAATCAGTATGGACAATGAAATAGGAGCCTTGGAGGAGCAAATTGATCATATTGTCAAGAAATTGAAATTAACAACTTCATCATTGCATAACTTTGTCCTAGATAGTTTCATTTCAATATAAATAAGATTGAGATCACCTTAACATGTTTTATGAATGGTTAGAACATATATAAAGAGATTGTAGTGAGTGATTTTTAGTTTTCATTTCAATAATATTTGGAGTTATATTACACTAATATGTTCGATGAATCGTTATTCATTTTACAAATAGATTGTAGTAATTAATTTTCTAACCTCATTGAGAAAATGTGTATTGTAATTCTTTCTAAGACATTTAGTTCCAATCATAATATTTGAGTGATATTAATGGTTAAGAACATGTGTTTCCTCCTAAAATGTAATGGGTTCAAATCGAGAGGGTAGTAGAGTATGTACACCTTCATAGATTTTAGTACTCAAATATCTATATGGAAGGGGTATCTTATCCCACAAACAGTGGGGTATCATACATCAATTTGGTGTTAGGCTTGGTTATGACCTTAAAATTAGATTATTACTATTGTTTATATAAACTTGCAAGAAATTCACTTGCATGTTGTGTCATTTTAATATGAACAAGATAAAGAGGATTTTATGTTCTAAATACACACATCGATAGTGTTGAGGGTCAATGGAAATGTTAGGGTAATCCAATTGGAATGCCAGTTACCTCTAGCTTTGCTGGCCAACCAAACTTGGGACTTTGATTATGTTGCTTGGGATTCCCAAACCACTCCAGGAGGTTTACCGAGCAAGTGCCTCAACACCCATGATCCATTACAATTCCATACACCTGGAAATGGCATCCATGTTGAAGTGGATGGCTATATCTATAGCATGTAAGTTAATTACATCAAAAAATGACTAATTTGACTAGCCTTCATAGAACATCTATATAAATATTTAATCCACACCCTTATTGAACTCAATCACCATTAACAAAACCTACAGCCTCTCTCGTATGAGTATCAAATATACCGTAGTGCTTGGTGACAATCTTGATCCTTTGGAGTCACCAAAGGGCAGTAGCCTTATTGGCTTGCTTCCCTTCTAATCCAATGAATTCAGTCTATTGGATAGCCTTGGTTTCCTGTAGAAGCTTTAAGGAAAAGTTGTCTACTCTTGTTTGTTTGATATGCACATTTTATTTTCCTTGGATGGAATTTTTGCATTCATAAGAACTTGTTATTAGTTTGTGTTAGTATGAAAATTCTTAGTATGTGTACCAAAATTGTTTCACTTAAGTCACTAGTAACAAGTGATTCTAACAACAAAATGTGGTTGCTTATTATGCTTTAGATCTACAAGAAAACATGATAAAACCCTGCAAGAAAGTATATGATGCAAGCCCAAAACATATAACAACAGTAAAGAAAAGTGTAATTGCCCAATAGAAGGACCCCAAATGAATAATATTTTATTAAAACTCCTTATGAGGATGATTTACAACATGGGTTTGTAGATCCTCCTCGGTGGGATGGGTCCTTTTGATGTCCTTTTTCTTCAATGATCTTGTTCTTCTCTCTCAAATATGCAGAAAACAAAAAAGAAAGATGGAACTCAAGTGGGAGCTCAAATGTAGTGAGGCAATAAAGGTGACAATGATAATGATCATAGTGAAGAATGAATGGAAAAACCTCTTATTTATAACAAACTATTGACTTAAATTAGGAATTGGAAAATAATAAAATATTATTGACCAAATAAAAATCTAATTGTTAGGAATAATTTGTTATATTTTTTTAGAGAGGGAAAAGATATTCAAAATGGTCAAATATCCTTATTTATAAACTCGTATAGGTAATTAACAAATAAAATGATTTATTAACCACTTTTTGATGATTAAGAAAAGTGTGAATTTGAAATAATTATTAGCTAAGGGTTTAACAATTATTCCAAAATTAATAATAAGGAATAATAAATAAATAGTGATTTATTTAATTACTCCAAGTGTGTGTTGAAAAATGGCAACAAGAGAGTCATGTTTAATTTGACCTTGAATTAAACTGGAAATTAAATTCGAATTCTATTCTAATAGCAACTTACAATAGTTAAATTAAGTTTATTAAACTTACTTAACTTAGGAATTTTGAGTTGGAAGTCTTTTGGAAGTCATGTTTATGTTCTCCCTACTTTGTAGGAGTCCAAAATGCGTTAATTGTGAGTTGTAAAATAGAAGACTCGGTTGCATGAGTCATTTCAATTAAATTAGTTCTCAAACTGATTAAGAGAACTAATAGTGAGTTAATTGTCAGTGGTATCACTAATGAAATCTACCAATGCTACTCTAGTTAATTGAATATTTACTCATCAGAAACTCATGCATGTCAAATTAGAGAAAGACCCAGTTTAGACTAGAGTGCAGGGATAGTGTGCTATTTGTTTTAGATTTTTTTGAGTTGCACTAATAGTGCATGCATTCAAGAACTGGCCCTTGAGGGATTGCACAATTTTTAGAGGATCTATTTCCCTTTAAATACAAGCTATGCTCCATAGTAATTACACATTGATAGAGACTTGGAGAGCTTGTGAAGAAGCTAAGCTTTGGCCTTGAGATTGCTTATGAGTTGGAGATTGAATTTGTTGTGTTGGGATTGTTCTAGAGAGAACAAGCATTGTAATTTCATCTTGATTTTTCAGATTAATACAAATTAGATAGTGGGGTTTTGATCTGTGGCTTTCCCCGGATATTTACTGTGTTATGTGCCTTTGATTCTCTTCCTCTATTGATTATTTTTTTCTCGATGTTTATGGGCTTCCACTGTGATGAGTAGAAGTAGATTTGTGTCTCTTGTTTTAGTAGATTATATGAGCTTGTGAATCTACAGGATTTTCTACATGGTATCAGAGTAAGATTATTTTTTGGGCTGAGAGTTTTTAGAGAAGATCTAAAACATTTTGTGCAAATTTTTCAGAAACAAAAACATATCTAGATTCCTTGGGAAAATATACCTAAATTAAAAAAAAAAAATCAGCCGAATCAGAGTTCAAATGAGGGAGATATCACTGATTTAAAATGAACTCTTTAGAGGATATTTCAAAATTTTGAATTTTTGGGTTATAGGTGAAAGTTGAATTTGCAATACGTACTTTAGGATCGACAATTGGCATTCGATGGGTAGAGGCTTGAGTATGCATTGGAAGGCAGCTCGAATTTCATAGCCTAGAGGGATAGGATGGAGGTTGTGCTAGAGGACAGTGGCTTGAAGGAATTTGTTGAACAAGCAATTCCTAAGCCAGCAGCTACTCATGCACAGAAATTGGCCGAGTGGATGAAGTGTGTGGTGATGTCAAGGAGGATAATCCTTGGGGGAGTTTGAGATCATATTTTCTGGAGTCTCCATGGAAAGGGAAACCCGCATGCTATTTGGAAAACATTGACAAACTG
Source organism: Pinus taeda (assembly GCA_000404065.3). Classification (NCBI taxonomy): domain Eukaryota; kingdom Viridiplantae; phylum Streptophyta; class Pinopsida; order Pinales; family Pinaceae; genus Pinus; species Pinus taeda. The sequence continues at coordinate 63,871 of APFE030777429.1, forward strand.
GTATCGGAATAGAAGTGATCAAAGGAAGTTGGCACTGAAGGATAAAATTCATAAAATCGAGATGGAGAAAGACGAGAAGATTCCAAAGTACTTGACCAAGCTCACTTAAAGTCGAGATGAAATTGGTAGTGTTGGAATCACAGTTTCTGAGGAGGATATAGTGAGCATTTCTCTTCTTGGACTCCCAAAGAGTTGGCAAGGTTATCAGGACTTTGTCAATGGTCGGTAGAAGTTTCCAGATTGGGAACGACTATGGTCGGATTTGATTCAAGATGAGATTAGGAGGAACATCAAGGATGGCTCTTCATCAAATAGTGATGTTGAAGAGAACTATGCCTTAGCGATTAAGGCGAGGAAGGGGAAAGGTAAAATTTCCCATTCCAAATCAGATTCTTATCATGGGGGTAAGAAGAAGGACATGATGAAATAAATTCTTTCATTGTCACAAGATGGGTCACTTTGTTACAAATTTTCCATTGAAGAAGTCCAAGGATAAGTCCTTAGGAGGAGCGGCACATGAGGCTTTGGCCTCCCAATTCGAATTGGACTTTTCCCTCATCACATGCATGGTGTCTTCAATGATGGGAAGTCTCTGGTACTTAAACAGTGGATCTTGTTTCCACATGACTGGTGACAAAGAGTTATTAAGTGAATTGGAGGAGAAATATCTCAAGATGCATATCGAGATGGGTGATGACGGTAAGTATAGTGTTATTGGTGTGGGCACTATTACTTTTTAGATGGAGCATGCAGCTCCACTCACCTTGAAAAATGTTATGCATGTACCCATACTAACGAAGAATTGGTATCCAATTCCATGCTTGAGGATAGAGGCTATGATGTGATCTTTTTGAAAGACAAGGCATTCCTTTGACACATAGCCACAGGTCATGTAAAGAAGATACGGATTCGATTTCAGAATCTCTATAAGATAGAGGTAGAGGATTATGCTACTTTGAGTTCAAAAGCAAAAAAGATGTTGAGCCGAGATGTTGGTGAGTTGTAGCACAGGTGATTAGCCTACTTGCATCATGGGGCTTTGAAGATATTACAGCAAATCTCTATCGGTCTTCCCAAAGGTACACTTGAGCAAGTTGATACATGCAAGGGTTGTACTTTAGGAAAATATACCAAGTCCTCCTTTGGAGATAGAGACAGTTGAGCAAAGTCTATTCTGGAGAGAGTCCATTCAGATGTGTGTGGACCATTATCAACAACATCCATGGCCAAACATGAGTATTATGTTATATATGTTGATTACTATTCTCATAAATGCTCAGTATCTTTTATGTAGAAAAAGGATCAAACTTTCACAAAGTTTTGTGAGTTCAAAGCATTGGTAGAGAAAGAGTCTGGCAAGAAGGTTAAAGATCTACAGAGTGATAATGGTGGTAAGTATGTCTCCAATGAGTTTAAGAACTTATGTGCAGTGGAAGGGATTAAACGAGAGCTGACGACACCTTGTTGGCTTGAGGGGGCCTGACCCAGGTTCAGAGTTATTGCGCCAAACAAATACCTACACTACTGGCCCTTTTAGCATCATCTCGCAGTGCGCAGACTCAGGTATCACCCAAAGCAATATGGGGGGATGCTGGAACCAAGTTTCCGCACCCTGGAGATGTATGAGGGATCAATTTAATCCAACTATGCCTACCTTCACATAGGTTGCTTCACGTACTTTCCTGACCTGTGAGACCTTCGTGATCTGTTAGGATCGCCTTTCACGCAGCCCTAACCAGGGGCTGATATGCTTTTGCGCTACTAGAGCAGTGATCTGTGCTATTTCCCCAAGTTACACCACATATCTTACTAATCTTCTTACAATTGTTAGTTAACTTCACGTAAGCAGATACCTTATCTCACATTTACTTAATCAACATAATCAGATATGTTCACGCACCATATAGACAACAAAAATGCAATTTATACCCAATATATTTGATACAGAAAATAGGAAATAAATACACATAATTGATATAAAACTTCTCTTTATTAATGCTTTAACAGTTACAGACTTGACTTATCCTACACACTCAGCTGCAGGGGTCCGCGCACTCAACTATGGACTACTAGGCCTCTACTCACTCAATTGCAAATCCTTCTCCTACTCTACGACCCCAAGACTTGACTCTACGCTTAGATCTTCCGCTATCCTTCTATTCCATCATCATTCCTTCTAATCTTATTATGTCTCAACTACTTAGAGCCTTGCTCTATTTATACAATCCCATGGTCTGCGTACGATGGGTAGATCTCTAAAGCTGACGTTACATTACAAAATTGACGGCGGACAACCCTATGACTCATTTACAACTCCGTGCTCCGCGCCCACAAAATTCAAAGTCTTAACATCAGATTTACAACTTTTAACCAAGAACTGGGCTTTAAGCCCCAAAACTTTCCTTGGGGGATACTATGCCCAACAAGCCCCCAACAAAAACATCATGACTCGCCCTCGAGTCACTCTATTGGTGTGGAGATCTTCGCGTGGAGACCTCCCAACTCTGCCTAGAATGCTGCGAGATCGGCAACGCACTGAGTAGCTTCTTGTTGCACTTCCTGGATGTGTTGTTTACAAACTACTGTAGCTAAACTACTGCCATGCACCTGTTCCTGCGTTCCTTGCATCTGCACGAGCTTGGCTTCAATCGAAGCTATAATGACAAATGCCTCATCGATCCATGGTTGTACGTTTGCCTTCAAGACAACTTCCTTATGTCACACAGCGTATACCATATCCTTGAGTACTTTTGCATGCTTCATCCGTGTGAGCCTCTATGTAAGGGCCACCGTCTGCACGGTCCCTTTTATTTCATTGTACTGTTGTTTCATCTTGCGCGCATCTATTTCTAAGCATTGTATGTTCGAGTCCTCATGTAGAGTGGTGAGGACCTCGAACGACTCTTCAAATAGTTTGGTGCAGTCCTTCACTGCACTGCTGATCTCTGTTATTCCTGTTGTAATGGTGCTGATGCGTTGTTCCTTCACCTCAGGCAGAGTTGAAGACTACACCTTCAATTGTAGCTCAACTATCTGAAGGTTTAGCTCTAGCTAAACCTTAGCCATTTCTTCTTTCACCTCACGCACCCTTGTAGCTAGTCTTCGAATGTGCACCTATGCTAGTTCCTTGGCTGGGATGGCCAACTTAGGGACCATCTGGTAGGCCCCCTCAACCACCTACACTAGCTGTCTGTTTTGTGTCACAACCTCGTTGAGCTGCAGGCTCAATTGCTCAATATTATTTCGTTGCTCACTCATCACCTAGAGCGTGTGGCCCTCCCTGGCCCGTAGTTCTGTAGTCACTCCATCGTGTAGAACATAGAGCATCTCCTGAGGGAGCAAAACCATGTTTATCCCTACTCCCTTCAGTGCACTGACCATAGGCCTTTCAGCCTCATTTTCTGTAACCAGTGTGCCCTCTCGCATCACTATGGTGCTGGTCATGCGGGTGCACAACATTTCATTAGCCCTGGTCATGCCTACTGCAAGGTTAGTCGATAAAGTACCAGCTTGAGGAGTGCACACCTGCAACTCCTATATATGTGTCCGAAGGGCCCCCAACACTATCTGGTTTTCCTCCGCGAACTGTTGGAGGGCCTCCGCTGTGACATCCCGCACCATCTCCCCTATTTCATGGAGATCCCCTCAGTGAGGGTGAGTGAGTCGAAAGAAGTCTTGGAGGCTTTTGACTTCTTCACGACCCCACCTGCTCTTTCGGGTGCTATCACTTTAGCTGTGTGGATGTTGTCTGTGGGTCCATGCCACCTTCCACTATTTCTGTCTCCTATTCAGGTGAAGGTGACTTCTGGCCCTCGCGCTCCTTCTCTGTTGCCTTTTGTTGTTCCTCTGTTGCCTTCACAGCGTCCTATGCCTCCTATGCCTTTGCTACTGTTGCTTCGTTCCTTCTTGTTATACAAAAATATCGTCACCTTGATTATTTGCAGTCAGTATAGGTCTATCACCACCTATACCAACCTCCTAAGCAAGTCTCAGACCTCAGCTCTTCAAAACAAGCTTTGGAAATGAGAGAAAGACATCAAAAAAGCAATGTAACTCTGGTTCCACACTTTCTCTCACTTTTTCCTGCGGGCCCGCACCTTTTGTTCAGGATACCTGCGTACTTATACGCTCTGTATGTAAAGGGGAGGTGCGTACCCCTGTGAAAGTCAAAAGGTGCAATTTTTATCTTAAAAAACTCACTTTGGGTTAATTCTAGAGGTTTCTAGAAGGAATTTTGACGTGGATTGTTCGCTCCAAAGTGGTTAATGCATCCCAAAAGAGAAGGAGCTAATCCCTTGTTAGGAGGAGCTATCCCTTTGAAGGAGGATTCTATCCCTTTGAAGGAGGACCTAGTAACTTCCCTCCATTGCACTATAAATTGAGGCATTGGGTTAGTTGCTAGGGAGGTTAGAGCTGAACATTTTTTAGGGTAAATGCTGGTGAAATCAAGACTTCCTAGTTGAGCTTAAGAGGAGAGATCACATACCCTTTTGGCTTCATTGGGGAGTGAGTGAAACTTGTCAAAGTAGAGGAGACTTCTTGTCGGACCCTGGGCGGAGCTTGTATAGCATCAAGACACAGGTTGTAAAGTTCTTCTTTCATTTGAATTAATACAATCATATTCATTTTTCTCAACAAATTGTCTTATGTGGTTTGTTTCATAATCTCCTTGATCATTATGATGAATATGATTTATAATATTGGATTTTCAGGTGCTATTTAATTTGTTTGCTTGTTTGTGTTTGCAGACTTACACTTCAAGGAAGCTCATTTGGAGCAAGGGAGCGAGGCTTCCACAAACTTGCATTGGACCCAAGGTAGGCCTAAAACACTTGTATGCCTTTGTTTTTAATTGCATATTTAGAGAAAGATAGTTTTTTATTGGCTTGCTTGTCACTAGATACCTTTAGATACTAGGAAGGTCGATCTTGTCTGTAACCTCGACTCATTCCGTGTGACATTATGTTCATTGCTGTTTTATGTGAAGTTATTTTACTTTAATGTAGGATGTATATTTATAATATACGTTGAGACTTAGTGTCTAGGTTTGGCTAGTCCAGTGTAGGTTAGGCTAGAATGGGGTGGGATAGGCTAGGCAAGGCTACGCCAAGTTAGTTTACATTAGACTTGGGTTGAGTAGGCTACTCTACGCAAGACTAGGATAGGTTAGTCTAGTTTAAGCTAAAGTAGGCTAGGTTAGGTCAAGCTAGTTTAGGCTAGGAAAGCTTAGGTCATGCTAGTGTATGTCAAACTAGGCTAAGCTAGTTTAGGCCATGCTAGGCCACGTTAGTTTAAGTTAGGCTAGGCTAGGCTAAGATAGGATAGGCTAGGCTAAGCTAGGCTATGTTAGGTTAGGTTCAACTAGATTAGGCATGTGTTAGACTATGTTGGATAATCTAGTTTAGGATAAAGTTAGGTTTGGTTAGTTTATGATAAGCTACTTAAGGTTAGGCTAGGGTAGGCTAGGCTAAGGTAGGATAGGGTAGGCTACGATAGGCTTGAATAGGTTAGGCTAGGCTAGCCTAGGTTAGGTAGGATTAAGTAGTGTAGGGTGCGGTAGGGTAGGATAGGGAAAAATAGGCTAGTGTAGGCTAGTCTAGGGTAGGGTAGGCTAGGGTAGGGTAGGCTATGGTATGGTAGGGTAGGGTAGGCTAGTTTGGGATAAAAGTTTGACATAGGCTTAGGCTAGGCTTAGGATAGGGTAGGCTAGCCTAGGCTATGCTAGGGTAGGTTAGGTAGGATAGGATAGGTTGGGTTATGTTAGGCAAAGTAGGGTAGGTTATGGAAAGTAGGCTAGGGTAGGCTAGGTAGGCTAGGGTAGGTTAGGGTAGGGTACGCTCGGGTAGGTTGGGCTAGGGTATGTTGGGCTAGGGTGGGCTACGTAGATTAGGTAGGCTAGGTATGCTAGGGTAGGGTAGGGTAGGGTAGACCATGGTAGGTTAGGGTAGGTTGGGCTATGTAGGGCTAGGCTATGGTAGGTTATGGTAGCATAGGTTAGGCTAGCTAGGCTAAGCATGGGTACGGTAGGATAGGCGAGGCTAAGCTAGGCCTTGGTAGGTTAGGATACTCTAGGATATGATAGGTTAGGCTACAGTAGGATAGGCTAGGGCAAGGTGGGTAGGCTAGTGTAGGATAGGCTAGCACAGGCTAGGCTAGGCTAGGCTAGAGTAGACTAAGCTAGCGTAGGCTAGGCTAGAGTAAGTTAGGCTAGGCTAGGCTAGGCTAAGGTAGACTAGGCTAGGGTAGGTTGGGATATGCTTGGGTTAGGTAGGCTACGATAAGCCTACGATAGGGTAGGCTAGGCTAGTTTATGTTAGGGTAGCTTTAGTATGCTAGGATAGGCTAGGTTATGCTAAGCTAGGTAGGTTAGGCTATGCTAGGCTAGGTAGGGTGTGGTAGGCTAGGGTATGGTATGATAGGCTAGGGTAGGCTAGGATAGGTAGCCTACGGTAGGCTAGGGTAGGCTAGGCTAGGTTAGTCTAGATTAGGCTAGACGAGATTAGGCTAGGTTAGGCTAGGCTAGATTAGAGAAGGGTAGGCTAGTTGAAGGTAGACTATGCTACACTAGATTAGCATAGATTATGTTAGATTAGGCTATCCTAGGTTGGGGTATGTTAGGTTAGGATAAGATAGATTATGTTAGCATAGATTAGGCTAGAATAAGCTAGATTAGGCTAGACTAGGCTATGCTAGGCTAGGATAGATTAGGCTAGGTTAGATTTTGCTAGATTAAGATAGGATATGGTAGGTTAGGCTAGATTGGGGTATGTTGGATCACGCTAGGTTAGGATAGGCTAGGCTAGGTTAGGCTAGAATAGATTAGGGAAAATTATGAAACATTAGGCTAGATTAGCCAAGATTAGGCTAGATTAGGCTAGATTCACCAAGATTAGGCTAGATTATGCTACGCTAAGTTAGATTAGGCCATGATGGGCTAGGCTAAGCTAAATTAGGTCAACCTATATCAGGGTAAATTAGGTTAGGCTAGATTAGGCTAGGCTAGGCTAGGTTAGACTAGATTAGGCTAGGCTAGATTAGATTATGTTAGATTAGGCTAGATTAGGCTAGGCTAGGCTAGATTAGGCTAGATTAGGCTTGGCTAGTCTAGACTAGGCTGCATTACACTAGCTTAGTGTAGATTAGATTAGACTAGATTAGTCTAGATTAGGCTAGACTAGACTAGACTAACCTACACTATACTAGCCTCGCCTAGCCTAGCCTAGATTAGACTAGACTAGACTGGACTAGACTAGACTAACTAGCCTAGCCTAAACTAGACTAGACTAGCCTAACCTAAACTGGACTAGCCTAGCCTAGCCTAGTCTACACTAGACTAACATAGTCTACACCAGCCTAGACTAAGATTGTTTAGGCCAGTTTAGTCTAGTATAATCTAGCCTAGCCTAGCCTAGATTGTACTAGGCTAGGCTAGGCTAGTCTAGATTAGGCTAGACGAGATTAGGCTAGTTTAAGCTGGGCTAGGGTAGGCTAGATTAGAGTAGGCTAGGCTAGCTCAAGGTAGATTACGCTACACTAGATTAGCATACATTAGGCTAGACTAGGCTATGCTAGGCTAGGGTAAGATGGGTTAGGATAAGATAGATTATGCTAGCCTAGATTAGGCTAGAATAACCTATATTAGGCTATACTAGGCTATGCTAGGCTAGGATAGATTAGGCTAGGTTAGATTTGGCTAGATTAAGATAGGATATGCCAGGTTAGGCTAGATTGGGGTAGGTTAGATCAGGCTAGGTTAGGATAGGCTAGGATAGGTTAGGCTAGAATAGATTAGGCAAAATTATGGAACATTAGGCTAGATTAGACAATATTAGGCTAGATTAGGCTATATTAGCTAAGTTTGGGCTAGATTATGTTATGCTAAGCTAGATTAGGCCATGCTAGGCTAGGCTAGGCTAGGCTAAATTAGGTCGGCCTAGATTAGGGTAAATTAGGTTAGGCTAGATTAGGCTAAGCTAGGCTAGGTTAGACTAGATTAGGCTAGGCTAGATTAGATTAGGTTAGATTAGGCTAGATCCGGCTAGGCTAGGCTAGGCTAGGCTAGATTACAGTAGATTAAGGTAGATTAGATTAGACTAAATTAGCCTAGATTATTCTAGATTTGGCTAGAGTAGACTAGACTATCCTACACTAGACTAGCCTCACCTAGCCTAGCCTATCCTGGATTAGCCTAGACTAGACTACACTAGACTAGACTAAACTAGCCTAGCCTAAACTAGACTAGACTAACCTAACCTAAACTAGACTAGCCTAGCCTAGCCTAGTCTACACTAGACTAACCTAGTCCGCACTAGTCTACACTAAGATTGTTTAGGCTAGTTTGGGCTAGCTTAGTTAGGTGGGGCTTGCTTAGGCTAGGTTAGCATATATAGTTTAGGCTAGGTAGGCTAAACTACTTTATGAAAATCTAGTTAGGACAAGGTTAGGATAAAGCTAGGAAAACTAGTTGGGTGACATTAATTTATGCTAGAATAGGCTAGGCTAGTCTATGCCTCACTAGATTAGGCTAGGCTAGCCTACACCTCAGTAGATCAGGTTAAGTAAGGCTATGCTAGGCTAGTTTGGGCCATGCTATGATAGGATATAGGCTATGCTAACATAATTTTGGTTATGCTAGGCTAGGCTAGTCTAGAGTAGGCTAGGCTAGGGCAGAGTAGGGTAAGGTAGGGTAGGCTATTTTAGGCTATGCTAGGCTTCTTTAGGCTAGTTTATGCTAGCCTATGCAAGACTAGGCTAGTCCATGCTAGTTTATGTTGGGCTTGGAAAGGCATGTTGAGTTAGGCTAGCATAGGCAAGTTTGGTTTATGTTAGGCTAAGTTAGGCTAAGCTCTGTTAAGTGAAGATAGGCGAGGTTGACTAAGCTAGTTTAGGCTATGCTAGTGTAGGATAGGTTAGGCTAGGCTAGGCTAGACTAGTTTAGGATAGGTTATGCTAGGCTAGGCTATGTTATGGTATGCTAAGCTAGATTAAGATAGGCTAGGCTAGGCTATGTTATGGTATGCTAAGCTAGATTAAGATAGGCTAGGCTAGGCTAGGCTAGTTGCAAATAGGTTATGCTAGGCTATGCTAGTTTACACTAGTCTAGGTTAGCATAATTTATGCTAGGTTAGGATAGTTTAAGCTAGGATAGTTTGGGCAAGGCTAGGCTAGGTTACACTAGGATAGCTCAAGATAGGCTAGTCTAGTTTAGGCTTGTCTCATTTAGGCTAGGTTAGTATAGGCTAGGGTAGGTTGTCAAGGTTAGGTTAGGATAGTTTAGGCTAGGTTAGTCCGGGTTAGGAAAGGCTAAGTTAGCTTAGGAAACTTTAGTCTACTTTAGGCTACATTATCCTACATTGGCCTAGTATGGACAAGTCTAGTTTCGGTAAGGTTAGGTTAGGCTAGTTTAAGCTAGGCTAGGCTAGTTTATTCTATGGTAGGCTAGGTTAGGCTAAGCTATTTTATGGCAATCTAGATTATGCTATGCTATCTTAGGCTAGGCCAACCTAGGCTAGGATATGGTATGATAGTGCATGCTAGACTAGAGCGAGCTAGTTTTTGTTGGGGTAGGTTAAGCTAGTTTAGGCTAGGGTAGGGCATGGTAGGGTAGGCCAGTCTAAGCTAGTTTAACCTAAGATATGTTATCCTAGCATAGCCCACGTCAAGCTAGGATAAACTAGGCTAAAATAGTCTATGGTATGTTAGGCTAGGGGATAGTATGGTATGCTTGGGCAGTGTAGATTAGGGTAGGGTAGTCTAGGCTAGGCTAGACTAGGCCAGTGTAGAATACATTAGCCTATGCTACGCTAGTAAAAACTAGGCTAGCACAAGCTAGGATATATTAGGCGAGGCTACTATACGATGGGATAGGATGGGCTAAGAAAGGTAGGCTATGATAAACTAGACTAAACTAGGCTAGGTTGGGCTAGGATAAGGTTATGCTAGGGTATGCCATGGTATGATTGGATAGTCTATGTTAGGCTAGGCTAGGCTATGTTAGTTAAGAGTAGGCTAGTCTCGGCTTGTTTGGCCTTGTTAGGCTAGGCTAGGCTATTCTAGGCAAGGCTAGTCTAGTTTAGGCTAGTATAGTTTATGCTAGCCTAGGATAGGCTAAGCTAGGCTAAGATAGGTTAGGCGAGGTTAGGTGAGGTTAGGCTAGCTAGTATAGGCTATGATAGTGTAGGATATGTTAGGCTAAGCTAGGATAGACTAGTTTATGCTAGGTTAAGCTAGGGTAGGATAGGTTAAGCTAGGCTAACATAGGTAAGTCACACTAGACTAATGCAGGTTATTTTACGTTGGGCTAGGTTAAGCTAGTTTAGGCTAGGGTAGGGCATGATAGGGTAGGCTAGTCTAGGCTAGTTTAACTTAAGATATGTTATGCTAGCATAGGAAACATTAGCCTATGATCAACTATGCTAAAATAGGCTAGGATAGGTTAGGATAGGGGTGGTATGGTATGCTTGGCTAGCATAGGTTAGGTTAGGCTAGGCTAGGCTAGGCTAGTGTAAGATAGGGTAGCCTATGCTACACTTTTTCAAGCTACGCTAGTGCAATCTAGGCTAGTAAAAGTTAGGCTATGTTAGGCTAGGCTATTTTCGGTTATGATAGGATGGGATAAGAAAACTAGGCTATGATAGACTAGGATAAACTAGCATAGGCTAAGATAAGGTTATGCTAAGTTAAGATTAAAAGTGATAAATGAATAGCCTCATATGATATTTTTGGAAAAAACAAAATGTACTAGTGAGATAATGAAAGTTATAAGTAAAAAAGTTGGTAAAAGAATGGAATGCATAGAGGTGGAAAGGATTGGGTTGGATGGTGGCTTACCCACTCTCTAGAATCCTCAAGCTATACATCTTATTTCTACAGAGGCATCTAGATCGTCCATTTCCATAGAAATCCAAATCATTGGCAATTCAGACACTTACCTCTACACAAATGTGTATAGCCCTCAGAAACAAGAGGAAAAACTGACAATGCTTATAAGTCTATCCAACCTAAGGCATAGATATCCCATAGAAAGAACAATATATGGAGGAGATTTTAATATGATCACTTTTCTCACAGAAAAAGAAAGGAGGCATTAGGATGCTCAATCAGGATGCGTAAGATTTTAATAAATTTATCAAAACAACAAAGCTTGTAGACATCATCCCCAAGAGTGGCACATATACCTAGAACAACAAAAGTGTCGGTGATAGGCAAATTGCCTCTAGACTTGATAGATTCTTAGTAATAGAAAATATTCTTCATGAAGAGATCATAGTTGATTCATATATTCTACCAAGTGGAGGTTCTGATCACTAGCCTATAACTATGAATGTGGCCATCCTCAGCACCCTGAGGAACAAACCCTTTCAGATTTGAGAAATTTTGGTTCAGCCATCCAGAGTTCATCTCAAAAATAAATCAATGGTGGAATGAGCTGCTAGAAACTAGGGGAACTAAGATGTACAAACTCCAATCCAAACTAAAACATATCAAAACCAGGTTAAAGTCCTAGAACCAAGAGGTTTTCGACAATATATTCAAAGATAAGAAGCTATTGGAGGAACAATTAGAATAGATTCATAAGAAGTGGCTCTAGGGGGATATCAACCACAAAGTAATAAACACATAACCAATACTCATGTAGAAGTGGCAGGCCAATTGCCATCAGGAGGAAACCTTGTGGTAGAAAAAATCTTAAATCCAATGGCTCAAAGAAGGAGAGAAGAATAAAAAAATCTCCCATCACTCGACCATTGATCACAGTTGTGAAAAAAAAAAAATCATCAGGATGAAAATTGAATAGGGTACCTCTTTACAAATCGATCAAGACATGTCATCCCTCCTCAAAAATCACTCCAGCTAGACCGATTTGGAGCTGAGCATCAACAAAGAGGAAGCTATAAGAGATATAATGACCTCCATTCCTAGGATAATAATATATGATCAAAATAAATATCTGAATCTCCAAACCACCATGGAAGAGGTGGAAAAAGTAGTTTGAGATATGCCCAATGGATAGGCTCCAGGACCGAATGGCTTTACCATCAATTTTTGTAGAGCTTGTTGGGAGATAGTTAGTGTGGAAGTTTGAGAGGTGGTGGAAGATTCTTGGCAATCATCATCCATCCTCAAATCTCTCAACTCAACCTTCATAACCCTGATACCTAAAGAGGAAGAAGAAAACACAACCTCGAAGTTTTAGTTGATTGCATTATGTAATGTTCTTTACAAGATTATCTCTAAAGTCATAGCCAACAGGCTGAAACCTATTATTCCTGGGATAATATCGGAAGAGCAATCGGGCTATGTGAAGGGACGAAAAATAATGGATAATATATTGCTAGCTCAAGAGATGATTCATACTCTTCAATCTCAAAAAAAGGCAGGCATTCTGATGCAGCTGGACCTTTCAAAAGCCTATGATAAAGTCAGATAGAGTTACTTAGAGACCATGCTAGAGGCCCTTGGTTTTGCTAAGCGATGGATAAAATGGATTCTAGCCCTAATAAAGTCTACCATATTCTCCCTCCTGGTAAACGGAGCTCCCATAGCCCTGTTCGCTCCCACCAGAGGTATTTGTCAAGGGGATCCCTTATCCCCCTTTCTGTTTGTTATATTAATGGAAGGTCTTAGCCGTATTATCAAAAGTGAAAAAGAGGCAAACTTAATTCAGGACCTCCAACCCTTGCCGTCCTACACTTCTACCACCCACCAACAGTTTGTTGATGATACTATGCTTCATGGCACCCACACCATTTGAGAGGCTCAAGGCTTCAAATCCATTCTCAATCGTTTCAAGAAAGCCTTAGGTATGGACCTAAATCTCATTAAATCCTCAATTTCCTTTTTTAACACTTACCTCGCAATCCAAAAAAATCTCTCCAGAATCCTTAGGTTCAAGAGGCAAAACCTCCCTTCAAGATACATAGAAATTCCTCTTACTGACAAACCATGGCAAAAGAGTCATTGGGAGAAAATGTTATCCAATTTGGAGAAATGCAGCAAGCATTGGACCCACAAAACCCTTAACTTTGCAGGTTGCCTTGTCCTGACTAAAGTTGTCCTTCAGGCCATCCCTCAGTACATGCTCTCCACTCTCTTGGCCCCTAAAGGAGTTCTCAGAAAATTAGACTCATCTAGAAAGCCTTCCTTTTGTCAGGAAACTCTGAAAAGCGGAAATGGTCCTTAGTGGCTTGGGAGAAAATATGTAAACTCCAGCTCCTGAGTGGGTTAGGCCTACAAGACCCATACACCACCAACAGAGCATGTAGAGACAAGCTATGGTAGTGATGGGTGAAGGAACTGAACACCCCCTAGGGTAAATGTTACAAATCCAAGTATGGGGACACTTGTAGCCCTCAAAATTTGATTAGAATCTAGGAACCTCCTCAAGGTTCCCCAACCTGGAACTTAGCTAGAGCCAATAAAAGCATTATATAGGAGCATAGCTTTTGGGAAGTCTATAATGGTCAAACCACTCATTCTTGGGAGGATGCCTTGTAGCAATTGCCCAAAATTGAATGCCCTAATTATCTCACAATACAAACAAGGCACCAAGAGCAAGAAAAGCTAAGAATGGATCACTATTGGAGACCTCACACAGTGAACCAGCCATGGAAACAATGGATCTTCAATGACACCCTTTATTCAACAAAAATGGATAACAACCTTATGTCTCTACAAACAAATCTTGCTAAAAGCAAAATCAACAATGCTAAAGATGCAGATCAATTGCAATGGGGCAAGCTTGAAGCGGGAATCTTCACACTAAAAGAGGTAGGATCATACATAGAAGAAAGGGATCTAGAAGAAAAAGTCAATTGGCATAACAGGGTCTGGGATGAAGATATATGGTTGGAGATAAAAACATTTATGTGGCTCCTGATGCACCGTAGAACCCTCACCTGGGAAAACCTATGAAAAAAATGATTCATAGGCCCCTCACGCTACCCCCTCTGTGAAAATGAGGAGGAACCAATGAATCACCTCCTTAATGAATGTGAATGGACCAACAGACTATGCAATTGGATGGAGACAATATTTAAGAGCACAGATAGGAACAAAAATTCAATACAGGAAAGCATAGCAAATTAGAGAATCAATTATTCCAAGTCTCAAGGTGTTAACACTTTATGGAAATTAACCCTTGGTTTCTTAGTTTGGTTAGCGTGGAAATAATGAAACAATAGAGTTTTTCAAGATGAAGCTATATCTATAGAGATTATTAATGCTAATAACCTGCAAAACATGAGGGAAATGACTCTTACCAGGTGTAAAGCTCACCAGGATACTAAACCATTTGTTACTAACATACAAATTATGTAGGTGTTTGGAATAGTCGTAGGTAATTCATCCATTTTGTCTATGCAGCAGCCTCAATAACCCCTTCACCCAACCTCGACCCTGTAGGCCTAGGAGGTGCCCTTCGTGACCACAAAGGTGAAATTATACATATCTTTAGTCAATCTATGTGAGATGCTACCAACAATGAAATGGAATTCACAACATTAGAGTAGGGACTCCAGATACTAATTCACTTGGAAACAAGGTCCACTATTGTAGAAGGGGATTCTATACTAGAAATTATTGCAGCAAGGAAATTACAGAAGGGAATGAGACTTGGAAAGGTTATGAAGCACTGGAGGCTGGCCAAAGTTACAGAGCTCATTGCAGAGCACATCTCAATCCTTGATGGAGTCTTTATGTAAGATGTAAGATGGACTGCAAATGCAATAGCTGACTACCTAGTGAACTGTGGGGTCAATCATCAAAATACCAACTAGGACACCTACTTGCAAGATGTAACATGTGAAGAGCTTTGGGCCAAGTGTAACTTACAACTTTCAAGGTACAAAATTCTAGATAGGGGGGAGGGTATAAGCAGTACCATGGTACGATTCATAAGTAACAAATGAGGATAGCCATTAATGTTCATTCCCTAGGTCATTATGCACTGAATTGGAATTGTACGGGGAGGTACCATGACTCAGATCGGAAGGGGAAGGAAATATCATAGAGGAATAAATGTTAGATTATACAAGGCATAGCTGAGGACACATGGCTCATGACCAGCAGCTACAAGCATGGAAACTTAGTGCCTTTGGATCGAAATCATGGGGAGGCATTCGAAAATCTAAAAGGGAGTAATTATGTCAGAAACCATAGATCGACGAAGACTTTGCTGAAGATAATAATCCATCACACTCAACCCTCAATTATAATTACGAGGAATTCACCAAATGGCTCAAACATATTATTCCCATCTATTGGTTCTTAGCCATATGCGCTCTGTCTGATTTCCCGAAGCTTGTTTGAATCCCATTGATACCTGCACCACCACCACGACAAACAAAGGTTGTCATAATGCTTCTGCTAATAGAGAACTGAAAAGAGCCCAAGAGGCCTATGAAACTTCGGTCTCTACTAAGGGTAATAGGAAAATCGAAGAAATATAAGTAGAGGTCAATAAGGAACACGAGAGGGAGGACATGCACACCATGGAGGAGGAGATTGAGTGGATCTTGGACCTAGGAACTTTAAGTACCAGAGCCACTCAGTTCATGAGAACCCAAAGTGAAGTCTGGGACATGAAAACCATGCTTACCAAAGCTCTTAATTTACAGGGAGCAGCAATATAAGATGCATACTCTACCACATTGCTCACCTCCGCCAAGAACTCTGCAAGGCTAGTTTCACCGGAAGTTTGTATGAGGTCTTTAAGAGAGGAACTCAAGATGCTATCTAAAAATATGGGAGCCTTCATTAGGCTCGTTAAGCTCTCTTCTGACAGAGGATGAATACCTTGGTTGACATTCTGGCGGAGGACAACAACACCCACACGGTAAAACGCCATAACTCTGAGACGATTCCAAAGCTAGAACTTCACAATGCAGCCACCGACCCAAGTGCTACGAGTAAGGATTACGTGGAATTAGATCTGTAATTGCTTCATTTCTCTCTGCTATTTTCCAGCCATCCTTTGTTGGCTTCTTTTTAAATGTCTGAATCTGTCTTGAGTTCACTGGGCTTTCCTAGACCCTCTATGGTTTTGCTTCCTATGTCAGGCAGCCGTGCATGGTTAGCCTCTTCTGTGTTTCGGAACAATTGTGAAAGGATGGTTTGTTTAGCTTTCTAATATCAAATATAGGCTATGTTCTTAAGTCACAAGACTAGTTCCTGCTAGCTTTGGGTGTAGACATTTTGGTTGATCAAGCTTGATGCTCGATGATCTAATATACATCTACTGATTTACAGAAAAAAAAATGTATTCATTAAACACAGTTATAAAAATTTTGTAGACCCTAAACACTAAACAATAAAACTAAACCCAAAGCCCCAAACCTTAAAACCTAAACCCTAAACCCTAAATCCCAAACCATAAACCCTAAACCCTAAACCCTAACCACTAAACCCCAAACCCTAAACCCTAAGCTTTTAATAACATTTAAAAAAGTGCTTTAATTTTTTATTCAAGTGCTTATTAAAAATTTTTACTAAAGTGTTATAAACCGTCAACCCTAAACTGTAAACCACAAACCGTAAACCCTAAACTCTAAACCTAAAACCCTAAACCCTAAACGCTAAACTCTAAACCCTAAAACCTAAACCCTAAACACTAAACCCTATTAATTTTATAACATTTCAAAAAACATATTGTAACTTCTATTTAAGTGTTTATTAAAATCATTTACTAAAGTGTTATAAATCGTAAATCCTAAACTCTAAACACCAAACCCAGAAACCATAAACCCTAAACACTAAACCCTAAGTATTTTATAACATCTTAAAAAATTTCTAACTTTTATTTAAGTGTTTATTAAGAGGATTTACTAAAGTCTTATAAACCCTAGACTATCAACCCTAAACCCTAAGCAATTTATAAAATTTAAAAAAATGTTTTTTAAATTTTATTTATGTGTTTATTATAAGAATTTACTAAAGTCTTATAAACCCTAAACCTTAAGAATTTTATAACATTCTAGAAAGTGTTTTGTAACTTTTACTTAAGTTTTTATCAAAATAATTTACTAAGGTGTTATAAACCCTAAACCCTAAATGATTAACCCTAAAACGAAAAACCTAAACTATAAACGCTAATACCTAAGCCTTTTATAACATTTCAAAAAGTGTTTTGTAACTTTTATTTAAGTGTCTATTAAAACAATTTACTAAAGTTTTAAAAACCCTAAACCCTAAATCCCAAACCCTAAAACCTATACCTTATACCCTAAAACCTAAACCCTAAGCATGTCATAACATTTTAAAAAAGTGTTTTTAAACTTTTTTTATGTTTTTATTAAAATAATTAACTAAAGTGTTATAAACTTTAAACCCTAATCCCTAAAACCTAAACCCTAATTACTTTATAAAATTTTAAAGAGAATGTATATTAAAAACATTTACTAAAGTGTTATAAACCCTAAACCCTAAATGTTAAAGCCTAATAATCTTATAAAATTTTAAAAACTATTTGTAACTTTTATTTAAGTGCTTATTAAAATAATTTACTAAAATATTATAGACCCTAATCCTAAACCCTAAACCGCAAATTCTAATCCCTAAACCATAAACCATAATAATTTTATCAGTATCTATAATAAAGGAAGACCACACCTCGGTATTTGAGTGTAGATGGGAGAAAATTGTGGTACATGAGATACCTTGATCATTGTTTTTCCACCCTTCTTCATAAACCTTTTTCCTTTTATTTATTTTTCTTCATAACTCCTCGAGGCTCCATGGGATGAATGCATTATGTGTAATATGTAGCAGCGGACGCCCCCTTAAGGTGGGTTGGTTCATCCCTACGTTGTAAACACTAAATACTAAACCCGAAAACCTAAACCCTTAACCCTAAAACCCAAACCCTAAACCATAGAACGTAAACCCTAAATCTTAAACACTAAACCCTAATCATTTTATAACATTTTAAAAATTGTTTTGTAACTTTTATTTAATTGTTAATTAAAACAATTATTATGGTGTTATAAACCTGAAACCATGAACACTAAACCCCAAACCTAAAACCCTAAATCCTAAACTCGAAATCTTAAAACTTAAACCTAAGCATTTTATCAAGTGTTATAAACCCTAAACCATCAACCCTAATCCCTAAAGACTAAACCACAAATTCTTAGCCCTAAATCGTAGACCCTAAATCCTAAACCCTAAATCATAAACCTATATTCTAAACCCCAAAACCTAAACACTAAGCATTTTATAACAATTTTAAAAACCTTTTCTAAATTTTATTCAAGTGTTTACTAAAACAATTACTAAAGTGCTATAAACCCTAAACCCTAAACTGTAAACCCTAAATCATAAGTATTTTGTAACATTTTAAAAAGTTTTGTAACTTTTATTTAAATGTTTATTAAAATAATTTACTAAAGTTTTATAATCCCTAAACCCTAAACCATAGAATGAAAACCCTAAAACCTAAACCCTCAACATTTTATAGCATTTTAAAAATGGTTTTTAAATTTTATTTAAGTGTTTATTAAAAGAATTTACTAACGTGTTATAAACCATAAGCCCTAAATCCTAAACCCTAAAACCTGAACCCTAAACCCTGTACCCTACCCATTTTATAACATTTTAAAAAGTGTTTTGTAACTTTTATTTAAGTGTTTATTAAAACAATTTATTGAAGTGTTATAAACCTTAAAATTTAAACGTTAAAAACTAAACCACAAAACCCTAAACCCTAAACACTAGGCATTTTATAAACCTTAAAAACTCTACCCTAAACCCTAAACCCTAAACCCTAAACACTCAACCCTAAAATATAATTTCTAAGCATTTTATAACTTTTTAAAAATAGTTTTGTAAATTTTATTTAAGTGTTTATTAAAATGTTTTAAGAAAGTATTCTAAACCCTACCTTAAACCCTAAGCCCTAAACCACAAACAATAAACCTTAAACCCTTTGCTCTAAACCATAAACACTAAGCATTTTATAACACTTTAAAAAGCAGTCCATAGATTTTATTCAAGTGTTTGTCAAAAGCATTTTGTCAAGTGTTATAAACGCTAAACCCTAAACTCTAAACCCGAAACCCGAAACCATAATCCCTAAATCCTAAAGCCTAAATCCTAAGCATTTTATATCATTTTAAGAATTTTTTTGTAACTTCTATTTAAGTGTTTATAAAAGCATTTACTGAAGGGTTATAAACCCTAAAACCTAAACCCTAAACCCTAAACCTAAAACCCAAAATCAAAACCCTAAACCCTAAGAATTTTATAACAATTTAAAAAGTGTTTTGATGCTTTTATTTAAGTCTTTATTAAAAGCATTTACTAAGGTCTTATAAACCCTAAACCCTAAATTCCAAAGGCCAAATGTAAATAGTAAACCCTAAGCATTTTATATCATTTTAAAAAGAATTTTATAACTTTTATTGAATCCTTGATTAAAACCATTTACTAAAGTATTATAAACCATAAACCCTAAAAGCTAAACCACCATAAGTTGTAAACCCCAATTCCTAAACGCTAAACCCTAAACCATAATCATTTTATATCATTTTGAAAATCATTTTGTAACTTTTATTAGAGTGCTTATTCAATTAATTTACTAAAGAAATATAAAACCTAAACATTAAAACCTTAAATCTAAAACCCAAACATGAAACCCTAAACCCTAAACCTTAAACCCTACACCCAAACCTTGAACCCTAAGAATTTTATAGCATTTTAAAAAGAGTTTTTAAACTTTTATTCAAGTGTTTATTAAAATAATTTACTAAATCCTTATAAACCCTAAATACTAAAACATGATTCTAACCCTAAACCCCAAACCCCAAACCCCAAACCCCAAATACTAATCATTTTATAACACCTTAAAAGAGCAATTTTGTAACTTTCATTTAAGTGTTTACTAAATATTTTTTCTAAAGTGTTATAAACCCTAAACCCTAAACCCAAAACCCAAAACCCTCAACCCTAAGTATTTTATAAAAATTTAAAAAGTGTTTGTAACTTTATTTAACTTTTTATTAAATAATTTACTAAATTATTATAAACAATAAAACCTAAGCCCTGAACAGTAAACCCCAAATCCTAAACCCTAAACCTTAAACATTTTATAACATTTTAAAAATCTTTTTGTAGCCTTTATTTAAGTGTTTATTAAAATAGTTTACTAAAGTGTTATAAAACCTAAACCCTAAGCCCCAAACACTACACCTTGAACCCTGAAACATAAACCCTATGTATTTTATAACATTTTAAAAATCGTTTTCTAAATTTTATTTAGGTGTTAATTAAAAGCATTTAATAAAGTGTTATAAACCATAAAACCTAAACCCTAAGAATTTTACAACATTTTAAAAAGTTCCTTGTAACTTTTATTTAAGTGTTTATTAAAAGTACTTACTAAAATTTTATAAATATTAAACCCTAAACCCTAAACCCCCAAAGACTAAAACCTAAACCCTAATCATTTTATAACATTTTAAAAAGAATTTTAAAATTTTATTTAGGTGCTTATTAAGAGAATTTACTAGTTTTTTATACATCCTAAACGCTAAACCCTAAATGGTTTTTTTCCTTTTTTTCCTTTTTCTGAAACAATATTTTTCCTTTTTGTGAAACAATTTTACACATATATAAAGAGAGGAACAAGTAGTCTTGGGTAAAGTAATACTAGGGCGTAATGGAAAACCTTCACAAAATCCGATGACAAGGGTTCAACATACCTCTTGCCTAATTTGTGTATTCTCTTCTTCAAATAAAATGATAATAATAGTAAATTATATACAATTATTATGTAGAAACAAAATATATAGAGTTGACAGAAATATCTAATGTATACTCATAGAATATAAATAGAACAAATATTATAATATTGTAAGATTTATGGTATCACTTCATTACACACAGTACAAGTAAATAAATTTGTATAAATTATTTCTTACAAATAAAAGAAATATTTACATTGTTGGGCTATAAGACAACATCAACTATTTTATCATAATTAAATATTTTCATTAACAAAGAGAGGGTAAACCACTTGAATTGAAATTGATATACATGGCTTGTTTTAAGTGTCGAGCCTTATGTGAAAATCCCTAGTTAGATATGGGTTTTCATTATAGTCAAACAACATAAAATTTCCTCGTGGCCAACGTCAAGTGAAAATCACAATTGACATTGAAACTGTGTAAAGAGGAAGCATTGGATAAGTACTTGAAGGCCAAATTGTAGGCGAAAAATCTTGAACTAATATTAACCCCAAGAGAATGTTGCGAGATAAACTAAGTTGGTCGTAGTCGAAGCTACACTCACAAGAAAGGAATGACTTGTTTTGGATTGGAATCACATTAAATTAATGAGTCATAATAACATTACAGAGGGTTTCGAGGTAAGTAGAGTCTAACCTTAGTAATATAGATGAAATCCTTCAATATCATGCTCTGTAGTGAAGGGAATAACAATACTATTGTATATATATGCTTGTACAAAGAAATATTATACCTTAAACCTTGATACCCACACCCCCAACCTAAACCCTAAACCCTAAGTATTTTATAACATTTTAACAAGTGTTTGTAACTTTTTCTTTAAGTGTTTATTTAATGAATTTACTAAATTATTATAAACCCTAAACCTTAATCATTTTATTACACTTTAGCAAGAGTTTTGTAACACTTTAAAACACTAAATATTTTATAACATTTTAATAAGTGTTTTGTAACTCTTTAAAGTGTTTATTAAAATCATTTACTAAAGTGTTATAAACCATAAACCTTAAAACCTACACCCTAAGAATTTTATAAAATTTTAACAGATTTTTGTAACCTTTTTTAAAGGTGTATAAAAGAATTTACTAAAGTGTCCCTAAAACCTAAAACCTAAGCATTTATAACTTTTTAACAAGTGTTTTGTAACTTTTTTCTAAGTGTTTATTAAGAGGATTTACGAAAGTTTTATAAAACTTAAAATCTAAACTCTAAACCCTAATCATATTCTAACATTTCAAACCCTAAACCCTAAGCATTTTATAACATTTAAAAAAGTGTTTTGTAACCTTTTTTAAGTTTTCATTAAAAGAATTTATTGAAGTGTTAAAAGACCTAAACCCTAAACCCTAAACAGTAAGCATTTTATAACATTTTAAAAAGCGTTTGGTAACTTTTTTAAGTGTTTATAAAAAGAATTTACTATAGTGTTGTAAACCCTGAACCCTAAACCTTAACTATTTTATAATGTTTTAAAGCCTAAACCTTAACCCTGAGCATTCAATGACATTTTGACAAGCTTTTTGTAACTTTTTCTGAAGTGTTTATTAAGAGTATTTACTAAAATGTTATAAACCCTAAATCCTAAACCATAAGCATTTTATAACATTTTAAACCCGAAACTCTAAACCCTAAAGCCTAAACTCTAAACCCTAAGTATTTTATAACATTTTAGCAAGCGTTTTAATACTTTTTGGTAAGTTTTATTAAAAGCATTTACTAAAGTGTTATAAAATCTAAACCATGAGCATTTTATAGAATTTTAAATCATAAACTCTAAAGAGTAAAAATTTTATAAGATTTTAACGAGTGTCTTGTAATTTGTTTTTATGTACTTATTAAAAGAATTTATCAAAGTGTTATAAATCCAAAACCCTAAACCATAAAACATATCCCTAACACTAAGAATTTTATAAAATTTTATAACAAATTTTTATAACTTTTTAAAGTGTTTATTCAAATAATTCAATAAAGTGTTATAACACTAAACCCTAAACCCTAAGAATTTTATAACATTTTAACATCAATTCTGTAGCTTTTATTTAAGTGTTTATTAAAATAATTTACTAAAGGGTTATAAACCCTAAACCCTAAACCCTAAAAACTAAACCATAAACCCCAAACCCTAAACACTAAACCCTAAAGCCGAAACCCTAAACCCCAAACCCTAAACCCTAAACCCTAAACCCCAAGCCCTAATCCCTAAACCATAAACCCTAAAACATTTATAACATTTTAAGAAGAATTTTGTAACTTTTATTTAAGTGTTTTTTAAAATAGTTTACTAAAGTTTTATAAACCCTAAACCAAAACACGAAACCCTAAAAACGAAGCACAAAAACATAAACCCTAAACCAAAAAAACCCAAACTGTAATCCATAAACCCCAAACCCAAACCCTAAACCCTAATCGTAAACCCCAAACCCTAACCACTTTATAAAATCTTAAAAATTGTTTTGTAACTTTTATTTTAGTGTTTATTAAAAGCATTTACCAAAATGTTGTAAATATTAAACACTAAACGATAAACCTAAACCCAAAACCCTAAACCTTAAACCCTAAACTCTAAACCCTAAACCCTAAATCCCAAACTCTAAACACTAATCGTTTTATTACATTTTTAAAAGTATTTTGGAACTTTTATTTAAGTGTTTATTAAAAGAATTTACTAAAGTCTTATAAATCCTAAACCCTAAACCCTAAACCCTAAACCCTAAGCCCTAAACCCTAAACCATAAATGGTAAACCCTACTAATTTTATAACATTTAAAAAAAATATATTGTAACTTCAATTTAAGTGTTTGTTAAAATCATTTACTAAAATGCTATAAACCCTAAACCCTAAACTCTAAACACCAAACCCCAAACCATAAACCCTAAACCTTAAACCCTAATCATTTTATAACATATTAACAAAATTTCTTCCTTTTATTTAAGAATTTATTAAGAGGATTTACTAAAGTCTTATAAACCCTAGACTCTTAAACCTAAACCCTAAGAAATTTATAACATTTTAAAAAGTGTTTTTGATGTTTATTTAAGTGTTTGTTATAAGAATTTACTAAAGTATTATAAACCCTAAACCCTAAGAATTTTATAGCATTCTAAAAAGAGTTTTGTAACTTTTACTTAAGTTTTTATCAAAGTAATTTACAAAGGTGTTATAAAACCTAAACCATAAAAACCAAACCTTAAACTATAAACCCTAAACCAGAAAACCTAAACCGTAAATGCTAAACTTTAAGCCTTTTATAAAATTTCAAGAATCATTTTGTAAATTTCATTTAAGTGTTTATTAAAACAATTTACTAAAGTGTTATATACACCCTAACCCCTAAACACTAAACCCCACAACCTAAACCCAATACCATTATACCCTAAAACCTAAACCCTAAGCATTTCATAATATTTTAAAGGTGTCTTGTAACTTTTTTTACGTGTTTACTAAAATAATTTACTAAAGCGTTATAGACTTTAAACTGTAATTCCTAAAAATGAACAATAAAAACCTAAACCCTAATTATTTTATAACATTTTAAAAGAGTTTTTTGTTAACTTTTATTAAATTCTATATTCAAAAGCATTTAACTAAAGTGTTATAAACCCTAAACCCTAAATGCTAAAGCCTAAGAATTTTATATCATTTTAAAAACTATTTGTAACTTTTATTTAAGTGCTTATTAAAAGAATTTACCAAAATGTTATAAATTGTAAATCCTAAACCCTAAATTCCAAACCCTAATCCCTATACCATAAACCATAAGAATTTTATGAGTATCGATAATAAGAGAAGACCACACCTGTGTATGTGAGAGTACGAGGGAGAAAGTTGCGGGACATGAGATACCCTTACCTTTGCTTCTCCACCCTTCTTCATAAACCTTTTTCCTTTTATTTATTTTTCTTAATAACTCCTAGACGCTCCATGGGATGAATGCATTATGTGTAATATATAGCAGTGGAAACCCCCTTAAGGTGGGGTGGTTCATCCCTACACCCTAAACCCTAAACCCTAAACTCTTATCCCTAAACTCCAAGACCTAAACCATAAAACCTAAACCGAAAATACCAAACACTAAATCCTCAACATTTTATAACATTTTCAAAAGTGTTTTGTAAATTTGATTCAAGTGTTTATTAAAACAATTACTAAGTTGTTAGAAACCCGAAGCCATGAATGCTAAACTCAAAAACCTAAACCATAAACCAAAAATCTTAAAACTTAAACCCTAATCATTTTATAAAGTGTTATAAACCAAAAATTGTAAACAATAATCCCTAAAGCCTAAACCGCAAACGTTTAACCCTAAACCTTAGACCCTAAACCCCAAACCCTAAATACTAAACGCTATATTCTAAACCCTAAACCCTAAACCATAAGCATTTTATAACAATTTTAATAACATTGTGTAATGTTTATTTAATTGTTTAATAAAAGGATTTACTAAAATGTTATAAACCCTAAACCCTAAACTCTAAACCATAAACCCCTAACCCTAAACGCTAAGTATTTTTTAACTTTTTAAAAAGTGTTTTGTAACTTTTATTTAAATTCTTATTAAAATCATTTGCTAAAGTGTTATAATTCCTAAACCCTAAACTCTAAATCGTAAACACTAGACTTCAAACCCTAAACCCTAAACCCTAAACCCTCAACATTTTATAGCATTTTAAAAATGGTTTTGTATCTTTTATTTAAGTGTTTATTAAAAAAATTTACTAAAGAGCTACAAACCATAAATCGTAAACCCTAAACCATAAACCTTGAACCCAAAATCCTATAGCATAAACCCTATATCCTAATCATTTTATAACATTTTAAAAAGTGTTTTGTAACTCTTATTTAAGTTTTTATTAAAACCATTTAATAAAGTGTTATAAACCTTAAAACCTAAACTTTTAACCCTCAACCCTAAACCCTAATAATTTTATAAACCTTTAACACTCTACCCTAAACCCTAAGCCCTAAACCCCAAAACCTAAACCGTACAACATAAACCCCAAACCCTAACCCTAAACCCCGAACCATAAACCATAAACGATAAATGCTAAGAATTTTATAGCATTTTAAAAAGAGTTTTGTAAAAAAAATTTAAGTGTTTATTAAAATCTTTTATGAAAGTGCTATAAACTGTAAATTCAAAATCCCAAACCATAAACACTCAACCCCAAACAATAAACCTCAAACCCTTAACTCTAAACCATAAACACTAAGCATTTTATAAAAATTTAAAAAGAAGTCCATAACTTTTATTTAAGTGTTTATCAAAAGAATTTACTCAATTGTTATAAACATTAAACCCTAAACTCTAAACCTGAAACCCAAAACCCTGAACCTTAAATCCTAAACCCTCAAGCCTAAATCTTAAAGCCTAAACCCTAAATCCTAAGCATTTTGTAACATTTTGAAAACTGTTTTGTAACTTTTATTTAAGTTTTTATTAAAAGAATTTACTAAAGTGTTATAAACCTTAAAACCTAAACCCTAAACCTAAAACCCAAGACCCAAAACCCTTAACCCTAACCATTTTATGAAAGTTTAAAAAGTGTTTTGGAACTTTTATTTAAATATTTATTAGAATCATTTACTAATGTCTTTTAAACCCTAAACCCTAAATCCCAAATGCCAAACTATAAACACTAAATCCTAAGCATTTTATATCATTTTAAAAACAATTTTGTTACTTTTATTTAAGCCTTGATTAAAACCATTAAATAAAGTCTTATAAACAATAAACCCTAAAAGATAAACCACCCTAAACCCTAAAACCCAAACCATAAATACTAATTCCTAAACCCTAATAATTTTATAACATTTTAAAAATCATTTGTAACTTTTATTATAGTGTTTATTAAAATAATTTACTAAAGCATTATAAACCCTAAACCCTATACCTTAAACTCTAAACCCCAAAACTGAAACCCTAAACCCTAAACCTTAAATCCTAAACTCTTAGCATTTTATAACATTTTAAAAAATGTCTTGTAACTTTTATTTAAATGTTTATTAAAATCATTTATTGAACACTTATAAACCCTAAACCTGAAACTGTAAACACCAAACCCTAAACCTTAAGCATTTTATGACATTTAAAAAGAGTTTATTAAACCCTAAATCCCAAAACATGAACCCTAAACACTAAACCCCAAACTCCAAAACCCAAACCCTTAATACTAATCATTTTATAGCATTTTTTAAAAAGTGTTCTTTAACTTTCATTAATGTGTTTATTAAAAAGACTTTCTAAAGTGTTATAAACCCTAAACCCTAAGTATTTTATAACATTTTAACAACTATTTTTAAACTTTTATTTAACTTTTTATTAAAATAATTTACTAAATTGTTATAAACCCTAAAACCTAAGCCTTGAAATGTAAACCCCAAACCCTAAACCTTAATCATCTTATAACATTTTAAAAATCATTGTGTAGGTTTTATTTAAGTATTTATTAAAATAATTTAGTGAAGTGTTATAAAACTTAAACCCTAAGCCCTAAACACTACACTTGAAACCCTAAAAACTAAACCCTTTGTATTTTATAACATTTTAAAAAGTGTTTTCTAAATTTTATTTAGGTGTTTATTAAAAGAATTTACTAAAGTGTTGTAAACCCTAAAACCTAAATCCTAAGCATTTACAACATTTTAAAAATTGTTTTGTAACTTTTATATAAGTGTTTATTAAAATAATTTACTAAGGTGTTAGAAACATTAAACCATAAACCCGAAACCTGGAACCCTAAACCCCCAAACCTTAAGAGTTGTGGGTGGAGTTGGAGGAAGAGGAGGAGGAGGTGGTGGTGTAGGAGGTGAAACTGGAGTTGGAGGAGGAGGGGTGGATGTTGTGGAGGTGAAGGTGGTGGAGGAGGTGGAGGAGGAGGTGCTGGATGAGGAGGTGGATGTTGAGGCAGTGGAGGTGAATTTGTAGGTGGAGGAAGAGGTGGAGGAGGTGAATGTGGATGTGGAGGTGGTGGTGGAGGAGTAGGCAGAGTGAGAAGAGGAGGAACATTGGGAGGGGTAATTGGTGGAGGAGGAGCTAGAGGTGGAGATGGAGGATGAGGTTATGGAGGTGGAGCAGGTGGATGTGGAAGAGGACGAGGAGGAGGCGGATGAGAGGGTGGAGGTTGAGGTTGTGGTGGAGTAGGAGGTTATGGAGATATAGGTGGCAATGGGGGAGGTGGAGGTAGTGGAGGAGAAGGAGGAGGAGGTTGTGGATGTGGAGTTGGAGTTGTAGGAGGAGGTGAAGGTGGAGGCGGAGGTTGAGGTGGATTTGGAGGAGGAGGAGGTGGAGGTAGAGGAAGAGGAGGGGGTTGAGGTGGAGGTAGTGGAGGTGGAGGTGGAGGAGATGAAGGTTGATTTGGAGGTAGATGTAGAGGAATTGGTGGTTGAGGGGATGAAGAGGATGAGGTGGTGGTGTAGGAGGTGGAGGTGCAAGAGGAGGGAGAGGTGTAGGTGAAGGTGGTGGAGGAGGTGGCAGTGGAGGTGGGGGAAGAGGAGGTCGAGGTGGAGGGGGAGAAAGAGGTAGAGGAGGAGGTCGAGGTGGAGGTGGAGGTGGAGGAGGGGGTCATGGTTGAGGTGGTGGAGGAGGAGTAGGTGAAGATGGTGGTGGTGGTGGAGGTGGTAAGGGATGCTCAGATGGTGGAGGAGGTGTGTTATGAAACCAACTCACAAAAAGATAGAAGAGAAAGATAAACACCTTAGCATTCAGCCTCTTTGAGGAGGCAACTTCATTTACATTACACAAATGAGCAATTATTGGATGATACAAATGACAAGACCTCCTTTCTATATATAGGAGTCTAAGAGGTCATAATGTAATCAGAGCCGACATAACAATAATAATGTAAGGGCACAATAATAACAATAGTGGGCTTCTATGGGGCACAATAATAATAATATGGGGAATACATATAATAAGGGGGTTGTACTAATAACAATAAGGGGTTACACTGGTAATATAGGGTCGAACATGCCCCTCTCCTTTAAAAAGTGTTGTCCTCAACCCTTGAGTAGTTCTTGATGCTTATGTATAAAATTCTTCTCCTCCCATGTGGAATCTTCAATGGGTAATTTCTTGCACCTTATGAGATACTGTGAAATTGATTGATTTTGCAGCTGTCAGATTCTTGTTTCTATGACTACTCCATCTTCCAATATGATTTTTCTTTCCTCTTCAAGTTCTGCCAATATTGTTTGAAATGGGATATTCTGCAACTTTTGAATGATTGGCCACTCTTATTTGTCATTCTTCCATTCATCCCTTGCTTCATTTATCCAATCTGGTTGGACAATAGAAATAACACCAAACAATGCTTCCACATCCTCATCCTTTCTTGAGAGTGCATCTACAACAAAAAATTTCTTCCCTTTTCTATAGATGATGTCAAACTCATAACCCAACATATTTGTGATACATTTTTTGTATTCTTCTAAAGATAATATTTGTCCTAAAAAGTATTTAAGACTATCATGATCCATTTTTACCTTGAAGTGTCTTCCCATTGGATAAGGTGGCAATTTCGTAAGTGCATGTAGTATTTCAAACATTTCCTTCTCATAAATAGCTTGCTTGATATGTACCCATAAAAATACCCAATCACCTACATCAAATGTTTTTTCACTATGATGTTGATCTACTTGTTGTTTCATTTCATTCTGCACCAAAGTGGTGTTATCCTTTAAAAGTTGGAGAACTTGGTGTTGATGCTCGATGTGATCTTTCAATGCTTGAACCTTTTTCTTCTTGATATGTCCCTCTATCTTGAGATTTTGACGAGTTTTAATTTCTTCCAATGCTTTACAAGATATGGTAGGATTCATTTATTGATGCTTGATGTCATCTTTCACTTCTTGAAAATTTTTCTTCTTGATATGTCCTTCTATCTTGATAGTTTGAGGAGTGGTAATTCTGGCCAATGCATTACGAGATATGGTTGGATTCATTTCTTCTTTCTTGATGTGATCTTTCACTTATTGTCTTCTTGATATTTTTGTCTATCTCAAGAGTTTGAGGAGTGGTAATTCTTGCCAATTCCTTTCAAGATATGATCGGATTCATTTCTTGTTTCTCTGGGGATGGGTCCAGGTGTATATATTCTTCTTTTGATGTTTCTTGATCCTTTTCTTCCTCCTCTCCATACAGTATGTAAAATAATTTCTTCTCAGCACACTTATGACCTTCAGTGCATTTTCTATCAGAGTTGTAACAAAGCCCTTTTTCTCTTTTTTCTTGCAATTGTTGTCGTGTAACACTTGTAGGTTGTGGAAGGTTAGGAGAAACAACACTTTCATCTTTATAGTTGTGAGGGGTAGACTTCCTTGTTGCCATAATTTTTCTTTCTGCTTTGTAACAAAGCCTTTTTTCTCTTTTTTCTTCCAATTGTTGTGGTGTTTCTCTAAAGAAGGTGTTGCTCTTTGTATCCTCATAATGTGCTATTATTTACTCTATGAAAATTGACCATGTAACAAGTTATTTATGAACAAAGCCCTTCATACCATAAAAATTGATATTGTTCTAAATATGAAGATGCAATACATACCTTTTGTAACAATGGTACGCAATGTAGATCAAAATATTTCTGCATTTGTAGTATCCAATTTACCAGATCCTTGCCATCAAATTTCCTCATATCATCTTTTCTTGATTTTAGGAACTCGATCTTGAAACGACTGTAACTTTGTAATTTCAAATCTTCCAGCTTTGAAATTGCGATCTATAGTAGTTCTTTGTGTCCTCTTTCTAATTCCACTAGTCTGAGTGAAATTGGGTTCTCCAAGAAAGCGTTATGCACAATCTCCCAAAATGACCTTATTATATACCTTTTCGGAAGAGCGAACTTTGTGAAGTGCCACGTGTCACTGTTTTGACCTTTCGAATCTAAACAATGTACACACAAAAATACAATCTGTTCTCTTTATATAACTTCTTATGAAATTTCAATCTGATGCTCAAAGTGACAAATATAATAAGTTTCCCTAGGTCACTTATTTAGAATGTAATTCAGGAGTCTACAAAAAGGCCAACTTCCTCAGATCATATCTCCGCAAATATAGCACGAAAAGCTCTAAGTTTTTGACCCGAGATTCAAAATGATTTCAACCCTAATGGGTTTTTGTTTTAGGATCTGAAACGTCGAAGGAAAAAAGTTATAGTGAAAATTACACGATGACTTGTTTCAAGCACCGAAACCCTAGAATCCAAAGCTCTCATACCAAATGTTATGAAAACGAAAAGATAGAAAAGATATATCAACACTTTAGAATTCAATCTCTTCGAGGGGGAAAGCTCATTTACATTACACAAATGAATAGTTCTTGGATGATAAAAATGACAAGACCTCCTTTTTATATATAGGAGTCTAAGGGGTCATAATATAATCAGAGCCAAGATAACAATAATAATGTAAGGGCACAATAATGACAATATGGGGATGACATGGGTACAACATATAATAAGGGGGTTGAACTAATAACAATAAGGGGTTACACTAGTAGTATACGGGCCTAAGAGAAGGTGGTGGTGGAGATAA
>APFE030777429.1:128325-135825 GCA_000404065.3 Pinus taeda
AATTTCAAATAAAATGACTTGTCAATAGTAGATAATGCAGAAAAAAGAGAATATCTTCGAATATCTTGAAGAAATAGGATTAAAATATCATGTTAAAACCATCCTATAACATAATTCTATTGGATAAAAAATTATTATCTAGAAATGCAAAAAAAATAAAATTATACCTATAGAAATTGAAGGATACTCTAGAATTATACTATCCACACAATCTTCTTCTCCTCCTCAATTATCTCTTCCTCAATTACGTGCACTATTATGAGAATTGATTCATCAATGTTTTTTTTTTTTTTTTATAGGCAAAGGTGGTGCTTCTCGTTTTCTATTAATATATCAGAAAAGGTACATCAAAATTAGTGGACCTACTACCCGCCCACCAGGGGAAATCGGGCATAGGATCCACCTAAAGTTTTTAACACCATACCAATAAAAGAATTCACGAAGTCTCTTTTCCCTAGCTAAATAGACATTACAATCCTTCCCTGGTCTAATTCTAGTGATATACATGTATAATCTGTCCATTTCCAAAAGAGGAAAGCTACCTAAAGTATCTAAATACCACAAAATCGACATAAAGGAGGCAAGAACCAGAGCTACTCAACAGCATTAGCAAAGATTGGAGAGTCCTCCTTGGAACTCCTCTGCTGGCTGGCCTTGAGCATCTGCTGAATCTCTTCAAGCTACTTCCCTTGCATCTCCATGGAGATTTACAGGATCCGGAGTTCACTCCGCAAGTTAGGAACACCCTGAGCCATCTCCGCCATTTCAGAGGCCACCTGCTCCAAAGCTTTGGCCAGCAACCATTTCATTACCCAATACATATGAAGGGATTGTTTGAACAGAGACATCCTTCCTCTTTTGTTGCCAGGGTCGTGAACCAGCAGCTCCCAATATTTCATTTCCGACTCCGATTGGGCCTGAATTTCCTCGTCTTCCATATTCTGGATAATGCACCTGATCTTCGGGTTGGTGTTCTGCATATAGGCACGTTCTGCTCACTGGATTTTATGCTCAAAGGTTTGCCTAGCCTTCCTGCCAGGACGACGGCTCGGCTCAAGGGTATCTTTCTTGCTGCCCCAAGCTTTACAAGCCTCGCTGATCAGACCACGACTGGGAGCAGACTCGCGGCCTGTGAGAATAACCCGCCTCCGACACCCACGCGAAGGAACCCTGTGATCACGTCAGCTCCTAAGACTGATCCCCATGGCATACCGCTCCCACTGATCGGCGTTCATACCCGGGTCACTGCTCTCTCCCTCGTCAGAAGTGTCTGGGACCTCAAAGACATCATCCGGGACCTCCTCCTTCACAATCCCTTTTTCTTTCATATCGACCACCTTGGTCCACGCAGCTTCCTCCTCCTCAGCAAGCCGAGCCTTCTTTCTTGTTTCCATCCTTTCGCTCACCAAATACTGACTGGAACAATTGCAGGGGACCTTCAGACAACCAGGGATGCCTTTCGCGTTACCGCAACTAATTGCAATACTCTGAGGGTGGGAGTTGTGCATGCAGGTTTTTATAGAATCCTGGCGCCTGCTCCTTCTATCCTTCCCTCTGTCCGAATCCTGCTAGCTGTTCTCGCAAGCATGGCAGTTCCTATCAAACACCCGTTTTGATTTATTACTAATTACAATCTCTGACATGTACTTGCCATTGCCATGCCAGTTCAGATCTACCATTGGGTTGAGGTGAGGCATAGAATTCTCCTCAGATCTCGAACCATCTCGATGTGATCTCCCATGACATTTACCGATCTCTTCACCCAGGCCTTTCTGACGATCTTTAACCGCCTGTCGTAACTTCTCTCCTTCCCCAAGGCTCCGCACGAGCGGTATCATTCTCCTGGGATTCTTAATCATAATAAGCCTTCATGAATAGGACTCTCCATGTCCCTCTGGCGCTCCAACTCATCACGCTCCACTCTTCTACCTGTGGCTTGGTCATGATCCGCTTTGATGATGGTTGCCAGGTCAGACCATTCCTGATGCCCGCACACCGCCCTCCATTGGACGTCCACCGAGCTGCCGCGGCCTCTGCATCCCCAATTCGCCAGGTAGTCAGCCGCCTGGTTCCCTTTCCGCCTCACATGGTTGATCACTTTATACTCAATGCAAGACAATAGATCTTCTATTTCCTGGACTATTCCTGTTGATCGTCAACTACTCGAGACTTTTTCCCAATTTCTGCCATTACAGAGTTTTTTCAACATCTCCACCGCGATTTGAGAGTCCCCTGTGATTTCAAGGTTGGAATATCCATTTCTGACCACAATTCGTAAGCCTTGGTGCAGAGCCCAAAAATCTGCTTCATTATTTGTCATCTCCCCCCCCCATTCAGCAAAAATCCATCTCACCTGATTATTGTTGTCCCTGAAGATACCTCCAAAGCCAGCTTCGCCCGGGTTCCCCTTTGAGGCCCCATCAAAATTCAATTTGATGAAATTTTCTTTCAGATAGTAGAATTTATCTGGGCTGTTAGATCGCATCGCATGGTGGGGATTTTTCTTATGAAAAACCATTTCGAATTTTAAATTTAGTCTGGTCAGGATTTCTTCCTCCATCGGGTTGGCCTTCCAATCCTCCCCAACCCACTTATCTGCCAAGATTGTTTCGCGGAGGAGCTTAATAGCTTTACCCCAAATGACTTCCGGCTCCATTGCAGAGTTCTGGAATATCCTGCAATTCCTCTCCTTCCAGATCATCCAGAGGGAGAATCCAGAGATGAGGTCCCAAGCGCACCTAACAACTTTACATTGATAGACTTCCTTATTCCATTGGAAGACTACATCCTTGAATTCGCGGGGGGCATTTTCAGGCTTACCAAAGGATCTTTTGGTGTTTATCCACAGGGTCTTAGCAAAGGGGCAATGAAGAAGCAGATGATCTCTGGTTTCCTCCTCCGAATTACACAGGCAACATCTCGAAGGGCCAATAAAACCTTTCTTTTGAATTCGGTCCCAGGTGAGGATTTTGTTTTTTGTAGCTAACCAGATAAATATGGAGACTTTAGGCCACCAATTTCTTTCCCAAACTATTCTCCAGTCAGGGATTGGATCGTTTTCAGGTTGATCCGAGGTGAGGAAGTAGGCTTCCTTAGTAGTGAACGAGCCCCTCATGGAATTTCCCCAACGGAGAATGTTGTTGCCATTGAGGGATCTAATCTTGTGAGACTCCACCTCCTTCCTGAAGGCAGCTTTGTGTTCCGAGCTGAACCCCCCTTCCCACTCCGCCAGATCCACCCAAGTCCTCCAATTTTCATCTGGGTTATTAGCTTTCCAATAATCCCTGACAAGAGGTCTATCTCTTCCAATTCGGTCACGAACCTGATGTAGACCCTGAATGGTGCTTAGACGTTCCTTCTGATGCCATTTATCCTCCCAAAAGTTAGCTTCCTCGCCACCCCTAATCTCCCAGAAAGAATGATTTTCAACCAAATCCCTGTTGAGATGAGCAAGGTCCCAGACCGAAGATCCTCTGGGGTATCCTTTTGCTTTAGGATTTCTACTGCTGACTCAGGCATATTGTATTTAGCTTTCCATATAATTTTCCACAGATCATTTCCTCCCCTAAGCCATCTCCACCAGAGTTTTGCTCCAAACACCTTATTGAGAGTCTCAGGGTCTCTCAACCCTAGACCCCCTTTCTCCTTTCTTTC
Organism: Pinus taeda; assembly: GCA_000404065.3. Taxonomy (NCBI): domain Eukaryota; kingdom Viridiplantae; phylum Streptophyta; class Pinopsida; order Pinales; family Pinaceae; genus Pinus; species Pinus taeda. Next base: position 131,980 of record APFE030777429.1, read on the forward strand.
CATTAATTGACACCAGGAAACTAAGGCCCATTTTTTCTTCTGATCCGCTCCTCTCCATGTAAAATTCCTAACGATCTCTCTTATCCTTGCACAAGCACCTATGGGAGCTGCCATAATTGAAAGAGGATAGACAGGTATAGCTTGAAGGACATTTTTAGCCAAAACTATTCGACCGGCTATATTTAACGATCTGAAGGCCCAATTTGCCACCTTATTGCTAAGCTTATCTAGAATTCCTTGCCAATTTTTCATCCTTTTGGAGGTAAAGTCCAAAATGTTGCCCAGGTATTTAGTAGGAAGCTCCCCCCTCCTGAAACCCAAGAGTCTTGTAAGGTGAGCTTTGACCTGATCCACAGTGTTAAATATGAAGACACAAGATTTATCCCTATTAATTTCCAGACCAAAAGCCTCCGCAAAAAGATCCAAGATTTTTCAGAGGTGTTTAACCTCTTTAACAGTTGGTTCGCCAAACCACATGATATCATCAACAAATTGCTGATGAGTAAGACAGAGATTATTTCCCCAGATCTTAAGACCTTTGATTTTATCTGCTTCTCTTTCTTTCTTGATGAACCTCCCCAGAACTTCAGTGGCTAAAATGAACAGAAAGGGGGACAAAGGATCACCCTGACGGAGACCTCTAGTGGCAGAGAAAGTTTTCGAGGGAATCCCATTCACTAGGATGGAAAAACTTGGGGATGAGATCAGACTATGAATCCAGTCAATCCACCTCCTACAAAAGCCAAAGCTTTCCAGGACTTTTCCCAAATAATTCCAGCTTAAACGATCAGAAGCCTTCAACAGGTCTAATTTAATCATCAACCCCTTCTGATTCTTGACTTTTAAGGAGTGAATGACTTCTTGTGTGACCACCAGACCATCAAGGATCTGCGTTCCTCAACAAAATTGGTTTGTTCAGCAGAAATTAACTTATCCAGCAGGGGTTTTAAACGCTTAGCCATCATAGATGTTATAATCTTGTAGATAACATTGCACAACGCTATGGGCCTAAAACCATTAGGATCTTCCCGATTATCACCTTTAGGGATTAGAGCATAGAAATTGGAGTTAAGGGCAGGCCATAGCTTCTGACTCATCCTGGATTCTTCAACCATCTCTAGAATCTCTTTTCCCACGAAGTGCCATCCAGCCTGGAAGAAGTCCACAGTGAACCCATCAGGGCCAGGAGCAGTACCTTTCTTCATTGCTTTTACTGTTTCCTCAATCTCCTCTAGGGTGGCAGCTCTCATTAACACTTTATTTTGGTCTTCAGAGACCAAACAAGGGATGGCAGAGAAAATTTCCTGGATTGCATGCATTCTATCAGCTAGAGGTTCCTTTAATATTTCCTTGTGATGATCAATCAAGACCTGTTCGATTTCAGCTTGCTCAACCACTCTGTTCCCATCCTTATCTTTGATAGATAGAATCCTATTTCTCTATTTATGTTTGATCATAGCTTGATGAAAGAACTTAGTATTTCTTTCCCCCTCCCTTAACCATTTTATTCTCGATTTCTGGCGCCAAAGGATTTCCTCTTGCTTCCTTCTTTCTTCAAGTTTGCCAAGAATTTTTCCTTCCTTGCTGATGCTTTCCTCTGTTCTGCCTTCCAAAATCATTTTCTGCTGTATAGTTTCCATTTCTTTTTCCAAATTTTGTTTGTCTTCCATAATATTGCCGAACTCCTTCTTGTTCCAACTTTTAATTTTCTCTTTCAGCTCTTTAAGTTTTAGTTGAAACAAACGCATTTTCCCTTTGCACTGAATCGTGCTTTGACACCACCATTCTTCCAATTTTTTTGATAAAAGTTGGGTCTCTTAGCCAGAAGGATTCAAAACGAAAGGGTATTTTTCCATGGAGCACTTTGATGTCGACCTCAAGTCTGATTGGCCAATGATCAGACCCCAAGGAAGGCATTATCTTTGCTTCGACAAAAATATCTTTGTTCATGATACCTTCAGAAACAAGGAATCGGTCAAGCCTGGAGGCAATTTGATTTTTACCCCCCCTCCTGTTATTCCAAGTGCAAATCCCGTTTATAGTCTGGATGTCTACAAGCCTAAGTTCGTCTATCAGATCATTAAACTTCTCCATAAAGTGATCCGATTTCCTTATTCCTCCCTTCTCTTCTTCTAAGGATCTGATTAGGTTAAAATCACCACCAATAATCCAGTCAACTTCTGGATATAACCTACGAATGCTTTTCATTCTATTTAGGAAGTTTTATTTTTCTCCGGGAGAAGGGGGGTCATACACCCCTGAAATGACAACCTGCTCTTTCGTTCCAACTATTCTACCAAGGCCAGTAAGGGTTCTGCTCATACTGGTCCAACTACCTAAGATGATATCATTCGGGTTCCACAAAATTGCAATACCCCCTGCAGACCCAATGCCATCTTGTCCCATAACTTCATAATGTATTTTATTCTTGGCCATGAGTTCTTCAATCTGCTGAACCGAGATTTTTGTCTCCTGCAAAATCATAACACTAGGCTTTTCTTTTTTCAGCTTTTTCAAATACCTCTGTTTTCCCTTGCTATTCAGGCCTCTTATATTCCAACTAATCACAATCATTTAAAACTTTTGGAAAGAGGGGAAGAATACCTCTGACAGAGGTATCACTTTGCCTGAGTTGATCAAGGTTTCTCCTACAGTCTGGATAGTTTCATTCATCGGCTTCCGTCCGCGCTTCCTGCTGCTTTTGCCAGAGCCATCCATTCCCATCTCTCCAATCCCTTGGTCAGGTCCTATCATTATCTGTTTTTCTGCGTTCTGTCCTTTTTTCTCCTTGTACTTCTGAAATACTTCCTTATAGAGCTGTTTCTGTTTCTCTGGTATGAATCTGCTATCTAAATATTTCCATTCTTGGATTAGTTGTTTCATGATTCTTTCTTCCTCAATCTCACCTTCGGCTTGATTTTCCACCTCCATCGGGGATTGTATTACCAAATCCTCCACTTTTCCTTCCGGCTGTTCTTCAGAGCTTCCTCCTAGGTTTACTGCCTTCCCTTTACTTTCGCCTGAAGTATCCATTGGGGAGTTCCCTGGGTCTTCATCATCTTCCAAATTAACTTCATACTCTTCATTTTCATTCCAGAGAGCCTGAAACTTATTTTGGCTGATTGAAATACCCGCTTTTCCTTGAGGTTGGGATTTAGTTTTTTCTTGACTTTGTCTCCTTCTTCTTGTAACCGGTTGAAAACCTTTGTTAGTCTCCTCCATTTTCCCTGTGTTTTTCTGATGTTCCTCTTGACTTCTCTTCAGTTCATCCTCCTTGTTCAATGGGCATTGTCTATACAGGTGCCCATATTCATGACACTTACGGCACCTAAAAGGGATGTGTTCATAATCGACTGGTTGTTGCCACACTTCATCGTGATACTCCACCTCCACATGATCTGGGAGAGGTTCGGCTAGATTCATGTAAACATAGATCCTTGCACATGAGTTGTATTTACCTCGTCGGGTAGCTTTTGCAGCTTTAACAAAACTTCCAATTGAGTTTCCTATCCCTTCGAATATTTCAGGATCCCAGAATTCATCGGGGAGTCCAAACAGCCGAACCCAGATTGGGGCTTCTAACAGCTTTTCTTTTTCTGGGTTATATCTCTCCTCCCAGTATTTCATAAATAAGCCTGCATTATTCATGAAATACGGTCCTTCTTCAAAGACCCTGTTCCTGTCCTCCAGGTTCGTGAAGATGGCTGTGAAAAACCCTTGGGCTCCCAGTTTTAGGTCAATGTGACCCCTCGGTTTCCACCTTTGTTCAATCCACCTGTAAAGCTCTTTCTCCGGAGGCCAATATCCTATAAATTTGCAGATCAGGGCATGATCTTTCATGTAGCT
>APFE030777429.1:138325-158517 GCA_000404065.3 Pinus taeda
ACATCAACTATTTTATACAATATACAATTACAATTACTATCCCATGATGGATGATTTGTCTACAAAGTATTTTAAATATTTTCACTGCATATATGACTTTTGTTTGATACACATTATGGGGAGATTTATTCTATGCTAAAGGTTTGTTATTGATGAGATTGTCATCTTTGGAGACTCACAAGTGATTAAATGGTTTGACATGACATCTTTATTAAAGTCTTCAGTGATGAAGAATTGGATGAAGAAGATAAGCTTGTTGATTAGTACTTTCAAGAGCTATCCTTCACACATTTCTATAAAGAACAAAACTATGTGGCAGACGAATTATCAAAGGAGGGATGTAGGATCCATCCAGAAATGATCAAATTTGTAGTTTTTGAAAATGTTTCATTCCTTCATTGAGGGACTATTAAGATATGAAGGATAGAAACATTATGTTATCCAAGTGATGATTTTGTTTTTTTTTTGAAGTTTTTAAGACTTACAGAATCCTTTTGTAGAGATAGAAGGCACATAGTAAAATTGAGTTATTTTATGTAAGAGCAAGAAAAGCAGAGGATGGCCCCCAACATTTTTGGTTTGATGGGATTGTCTCTTGATGCTGCTCTCAGCCTCATGTTTCTAGCTGGTTTTATACCTTCTTGTTAGAATTTTGGATGTGGAATTGGTTTTACTTTGATACAATAGCTCTGTTGTTTTGGATCTATAATTTATCTGAAAATGAGATCTTAAATCAAAATTAAGGTATTACAGACTCATGTGCAGGAATGCCTATATTACTTAGTGCAACAGATTGAAAAGATTGTGAATAATATACACAATGAATAGTTATAAAACATAATAAACACACACATAAACACAACAAATAATCAAGGAGTTCACCAGACTTCCTGGCTACATCTCCTGGTCCAGATTTCAGTGTTGACCTTTATATTATGTCTTTAAGAGAAGAATATTACAACTGTGAGCTCAAATAGAGTCTCAACACAATAGTGACAAACAATAGGAATTTACTCGAAATCCTTGAGTCTAAAAGAGTGCACAGACTCTCCCTCTTTCTCTCTGTCCTCTGCTTTCTCTTGCTCTCTTCTCTATCTCTGACTTCTTCTACCTCTCCTATGCTACCATTGAATGGCTTTTAAGCCTATCGCGATGTCTGTTTTCCTCCCTTATCGGGTTCTCTGGCTCCTAGCCGCTTGTCCACTCAAATCCTTGTTGAGCGTTAAACAATCATTGCAAAACGCTCTAAGTTATGGTGGTCACCTGTTTTCAAATGGAAAGGACCAATATTGCAGGTGAAATCCACTCGATATCGTGATTGGTGATCACATATCACAAGTCCTCGAGCCCCGCGGTAAGTCCTCCTTTGCATTATAGCAATGTGATATTGCAATCGGTAATTGCATATTGCTAATCGTTAAGCTCTCAGTAAGTCCTCCTTTGTGTTATAACAATGCGATATTGTGATGCAATATCGCGATCGACAATCACATATCACTAATCGTCAAGCCCTCGGGAAGTCCTCCTTTGTGTTATAGCGATGCGATATCGTGATTAGAAGTTTCATATCGTTAAGCCTACAAGCTTGTGTTAAGTCCTCCCTTTAGTTCCCTGTGATGCAATATTGTAGCTAATCTCCATCGTTGATTTGTGCATCTGTTCAAATGCTTCACGTTGTATCGCTGATTGCGCATCGCAATTCTCTTAAGGTCAAGGCCCATTAACACTTTCGTTGGCTTTCTCCGATGTGATTTTCTGATTTGATCTGGGCCGTTGATCTATCTGATATGACGGCTCTGGTGCATTCCTGCTCTGCTTCAGCTTCCCTTTGGATTTTCCTCCATTCCTTAGTGCTTTTGTTGCGATAATGTTTTCCGATGGTTTTAAAGACTTAGACTTAGAGGTTTTAGGATCCATTTTGGATCATGCCTTCCCACTGAAAAGCTTTTGGACCACCAAAATTTGGTTTTTAAGCATCGATCAAGTGAGGATACAGTTCCCTCACTTATCCAATTTCTATCCATCATGCCTTGCTTGGATTTGAATCTTTGAACCCTACTCTCAGGTACTCAACATCCTGTCGACGCGTAGTTGTCACCTTCCTGTCTAGAACTGTGTCTTCCTATAAGTCATTGAGATACTCAGGCAACAGATCCTCAATAAAAGGCAACCGATCTTTCTCTTTAGGATCTTCAATCAATGAAGGTTCATACAATCTCAACTTTTCTGCATTAACGACTGAATAGATCTGCATATAAGCTCGCAAATCAAGGCGAAAATCATTTTCACCAATTTTATCAAGTATCTTGAAGGGTCCATACCTTATTGGTTTTAGCTTCTTACCTTCACCTTTCATTCTATCTTTGTTGATGTACAGCCAGACTTGATCACCAACTTGAAAACTATGCTCAACTCGATGTTTGTCATGTCTTGCCTTTTACCTGGCTTGACTTCTTTCTAGCTGTTGTTGTACTACCTGGTGAATTTCTTGGATTTGTTCAATGAACTTGGTCGCTTTTTCGACATCATTGTGTCCATCAACTGTTATGTCTTTACCAAAGACAAAATCCAAGGGAGACTTTGGTATAAAACCAAAACACGTATCAAAAGGAGATCTCTGAGTAGAGGAGTGCTTGGCACAATTGTAAGCATGTTGTACATAACACAAATTCTCATCCCAAAGCTTAGGATGCTTGCTGCAATAGCCTCTGAGTAACTAGATCACTGTCCTATTGACCACTTATGTCTGACCATCTGTTTGTGGACGAAATGATGTGCTCTTCTTCAACCTAGTGTCCATTAACTCCCATAAACTTCACCAAAACTTCCCAAAAAATCGAGAATCTCGATTAGATACAACAGAAGTGGGTAACCCAAAATGAACCCATACATTCTGAAAGAACAACTTTGTTGTTTGTTTAGTTGTAACCTGCTTGTTACATGGTATCAAAATACACATTTTATTGAACCTATCCACAACAACATACAAATAATCATGACCTTTCCTAGACTTTGGCAATCCCCCTACAAAATCCATGGAAACACTTTCCTAAGGACGAGAAGGAATTGGAAGTGGAGAGTACAAGCCTCATTTTCTATTACTGGGCTTGCTTGTAACACACATAGTACACCTTTTGATATATCTATAAATTGTCTCATGCATTCTTGGCAAATAATAGAACCTTTGCAATTGTGCAGCTATTTTACTTACACCAAAATGACCTGATATGAGAGAAGTATGTGCTTCTCGGATTATGTTAACTCTTTCAGTTTGTGGAACCTTCGCAATTGTGCAAATGTTTTACTTACACCAAAATGACCTGATATGAGAGAAGTATGTGCTTCTCGGATTATGTTAACTCTTTCAGTTTGTGGAATGCATAACTTTCCCAAATGATATAAGAGTTGGTCCTTAACAGAATAATCCAATTCTTATACTTGCTTGCCATGACTTAAAGTTGCATATACATCTTTAAAATATACATCTTGAGCATATTGTTCAATGTAACTTTCATGAATTACTAATTTATGCGTAAGTGTAGTAGATGCATTTATGATTGGTCTTGATAACATGTCGGCAACCTTATTTTGTATGCCCTTCTTATATCTGATGATAAGATGAAATTGTTGTAGAAAACCCATCCACCTATAATGTCTTGATTGCTGCAATTTAGTTTGTGAGTGAAAATATTGAAGTGGTTGATGATCTGTATGTATGATTGTTTCTTTACCCATTAGGTAATGTTTCCATTTTTCCACACTTTGTACTAATGCATACAATTATTTTCATATATGGGATAATTAACTACTGCAGATGTAAATGTCTCAGAATTATAGCATATCGGTTTTCCGTGTTGCATCATTGCTCCCATGGCATAGTCACTGGCATCTGTCTCAATCTCAAATGGATGTTGAAGATCTGGCAGTGCTAGAACTGGTATTGTACTGATTTTCTTTTTTAAGGTGTTGAAGGCTTTCTGTTGTTTGCCTCCCCACTTAAACACCTGTTTCAATCTTGTTAAAGCATGTAATGGAGCTACAATCAAAGAAAAGTTAGAAATAAACTTTCTCCAGTATTGTGTTGCCCCTAGGAAACTCCGAACCTCTGTAGTAGATTTGGGTTTAGGCCAATTCACAATGACTTAAACCTTAGAGGGATCTATCTTCAATTCACCACACCCTATAATATGACCCAAATAATTTAAAGATGTTCTGCCAAATTCACATTCTGACAGTTTTACATAGACATTTTCTCTTTTTAAAACATCTAAAGTCTTCTTTACATGCTTGAAATGGTCTTCCCATGTCTTACTAAAAACAAGAATGTCATCTAAATAAACAATTACAAATTCATCAATAAATGGTTTGAGTACATCATTCATAACCCTCGTAAATGTAGCAGGAGCATTAGTTAAGCCAAAAGGCATAACCAACCATTCATACAGTCCTTGCTTTATCTTGAAAGCAGTCTTCCATGCATCCTGTTCTGCGACTCTGACCTAATGATAGCCACTTCGCAAGTCTAACTTAGAAAAGTAAACTTCTTCTTTCAATTGATCTAATAAATCATCAATATGAGGAAGAGGATAACGATTCTTGATCGTTATTTTATTTAGTGCTCTATAATCAATGCACATTCTCCATGAACCATCTTTCTTTCTCACCAGCACGATTGGAGATCCAAATGGTGATGTGCTTGGTTGTATAAACCCTTTATCGAGCAACTCCTATACCTGCTTCTTTATCTATGCATTCTCTAGAGCTAACAACGTGTACATTCCAATGTTAGGTAATGGAGCATCTTGCTGCAGAAAAATATCATGTACTATTTCCCTTTTGGGTGGCAGACCTTTAGGTTCTTGAAATAGGATATCATATTCTGAAACAAACTTAACTAAATCAGCTTTCTGTTTAGCATCATAGCCTTCAAATACATTGGTTTTATCAGGGTCCTTTTCCTTTACAACCATTAGTAAAAATTGCTTACTTGAATTCACAATTCTTTTCATCTGCCCTGAGTTTATGAGAGAATAGTTATCTTTGAGCTTATGAGCTCTTACAATATATTCTATTCCATCTTTAGTGAGTTGATACTTATTTTCAGCTCTATAGAAAATAGCTTTCCTATCATACAAGTATGCACTTCCCAAAACAATACCACATATATCCAATGGAACTATATCTAACTCAACCTCATCTACAAATGTTGATCCAATAGTAAACCTAAGTTTACATTGTCTCGTTACTTGTAGCTTTGTTTCATCACACACCCAACCTAATGGATATGGCTTCTCATGAGGTTTTGTTTGTAATCCCAACTTATTTACAATTGTTTTAGAAATCAAATTTACTTGTAATCCACTATCAAATGAAGTATCAATCTTATTGTAATTAAATAATATATATGTTATATAATTATAGATTGATATATATATATATATATATATATATATATATTTATATATATATATATATATATATTATATATATATATATATATATATGAACCAAAAACGCCAACGCAACTGTTTGGTTTTGACATGCCTGCTGAGCGAGACACCTGTTGATCGAAGGGTTATGCCTCTTGCTCGGGTGGAGTGAGCTCATTCTAATGTTGAAAATCTTCGCACATTTTCGGGCGTTTTACAGGCCAAAGTTTCATTCGTAATAGTTTGGCAGACCAAGTCGAATAGATTGTTGATATGCAGATATTTGGGCAGGGAGTGCAAGTTGAACATCGTCGCACGATCTACCTTGACAAGATCCACATCACACGGTTCAACATCATATGGGGTCTCCATGGGCTGCGAAGGGTGATCGACATGGTGTGTGCAAATTTTGATAATCTTTTCTAAAATCTCGTTGGACACAGACCACAAAGGAATGGGATTCTTAGAGCCGATGTTTTTCATTGATTCGGTCTCTGTTTGGAGAATCTCTCGGCTAGCATTGTCTTCCTTCAGAAAGCATCCAAGTGTGTCATTTGCAAGAGCTGCATCTCTTATAACACGAGCTGTCTTTGCTATTTCTTTTCTGGAATGCACAAGGACCAAAACTTGATGTTTGCCAGCAACTGACATCACCTTTTTGTAACAAACATCATTCATCAACTGAAACCTCTGGAGTGGCTTCTTGATAGTGATTCCAAAATATTGCTAAGCCAACAAGAAAGGCGTGTAACTGTTATCAAAATAGAATAACCCATCTGACTTAACCCTAAAAAATAAGGCAACACCCTCATAGTTTGGAAGTGTTGCAAATAATCCTACTAATCGGATCATTTCCTGAGTAGTCTCGATTTGCCTAATTGTCCTGGATACATTTCTTTCCAACACTGGTCCTCTATTATCATGTAAAATCTGAATCTCGTCAATAATGAAAAGCTTCACAAGCTGGGTATATGTCCTGTCTCTGGACTTTCTTGTAATAATATCCTATTTTTCACGAGTGGTTACAACTATCTGGGTTTCCTCTATTTGCTAACAGGACATTGATTGATTTCCTGTAAGTTCTTTGACAGATATTCCATAATACTGCAGCCGGTTAGATAAGTTCCCCACCATTTTTGCAACCAGTGCTTTCATTTTGCTGGGCTCCTTCAATGCCTTGATGGCACCGTTAACGTGGTTGAACATGACGAAAGTGTATCCCTTACTCCTCCTGCTTGTCTTGTCCTTGATCACGCGGCTTTCATCCAATTCATCGAAAGGACACTAGTCATTTGTATCCACACCGAGGCGACGCACAAATAGATTTTTGAGCGTAGTGTTCCTTACAGCGATGGAGTGCACTTGATCCCAAAAGTACCTATATTTAGTCGCTGCCTCTTGAGAAAGCTCGATCAATTTCTCACAACTTAAGGCATTTAGAATGTTCACTGTGTCTTGCACTGTCAAATCCTCCTCATGTCCCTTCTCTTCTTCCTTTGAACGATCCCTTGGAGACAAGGGCATCATTCCTTCAGCTTTTGATCCCATGATTTTCGTATGCTTCTTCTTTGTATGTCTTGCCCAAAAAACAGCTACAACTATCAATCCACGAGAAAATTTGTTGAGAAAATACCCTCTAATCTCTAGTGTATTGCGATTTTCAAAATCCAGCAAATGAGTTAACTGATAAAATCCTCTACAAACACATTTCAGAGATGAATGAATACGGGTTCCACCTGAGCCAACAAGTGTGGGAGGACCTACCACATCTGGTATTGTAAACAACACCATGTATTCTTTTAATTCAAAAAACTTGTACTGATAATCCACTAGATCGTAAATCATGACCCTACAAATTGGTACATCAAAACCCCATGTTAATATGCAACAGTTTCCTGGGAAAAGGCACTTCACCATTGGATTTCCTCTTGCTTATACATGTGCAATTTCCAGGCTTATTATATCCACTTTGCTCCATCCATGTATTGGGTTTTGATACACCGCATACGCTATTAAAAGGCTATCGTCATGGTAATTATAACACACGGATTTGACATGCCCCGACACATGGAAGGTACAATGAGGCCCTACTTTTATACCTCAGCAGGTGACCTTTCGTGAATGGTCATGTCTTTTAGACATGCCTTTTCGCCTAACTTAATGACTATTTCACATAATTAATGTTTAATTATTTAATATTTATATTTATTTTATTTATTTAATTGTTATGAATTATATTCATAAAATGAGAAGTTCTTAGGAGGAAAATTGATTGGGGAGATCTTGTAGTAGAGGGGCAGTGAAAATCCGGGAGAACAAATTTCTGGAGAATATTGACAGAGAGGTGGAGAGAGCTTGTAGAGAGGCAGTGCAGTAGCCATGATAGCTGACGCTGGTCCAGTTTGGGCCCACGCAGTCCTTATGTAGAGCCAGAAGGGCCAACGCAGAGCAGAAAAGTTGCCTGTCACGCAGAATCCAGAACAACTAGAAATGTCTGAATCGTCGGGAACTTCCAAAACTATTGGAACCGCCAGAACTGCGGAACTGTCAGGATAGCCAGGAGAGATGACACAGAGGGCAGAGAAGGTTATGCAAGGCTGACGCAGAGCCAACACAGAAATAGCCAGGGTTAGCCAGTCTTGTGTCAGATCAGTTGGAATTATGCCGGGTGAAGTGAGGTAAATCTCACTCAGATTTTTCACCGGTATTTTTCTTTGTAAAGGATTTCTAGATGAGCATCCTAGATTTGTATTCAAATATTTCTCCGACATAATAATAAAACCCTTAGAACTATTGCACCAGTTTTCCTGCATTGGGTTTTTCTGGAAACTATTGTATCCAAAAATAAGTGTTTCCTATGTATCTTGTTTTTTGCTCTGTTTTCTGTTTCATGAGATCAAATATTTAATTAGTGTAGGCTGCAGAAGTAATTTTCTTCAGTATTCAGAAGAATAACTTGATGAATATTTAAAAATCAAGTAGGTGAAGTAGATTCAGATTTGTTGTAGTAGGGGTTCCTTAGAGTCTAGAAATTTTCACATGATGTACCTTGTTATCACTTTCATTACATACTTCAATTTGATGTATACAATGAATCTTCCCTTGATTCAATTTCCCAAGCGACCTTACTAGTCTCGGCCCTTCTAGAACTCTTCTCGGCTTCTTCTGCAACTAATCCTACCTTCCTTGCTTGCGCGAGTGACATGAGACAACCCTAAAACGGATCTGTAATAACTCAGATATCTTCCCTTATTCTTCAGTGAGGAGGCTTCCTTCTTGAGCTTCTCACTGATTATAGTGTTTCTCTCCTTGGCTCTTCACACTATTTCTAACTGCAAATCATTATAGAAAATACTTCTTTGAAATTATGTTCCTAAATGAAATCCGCACTACCCTAGTTATAATTATTGGAGCCTGTAATAAGCCGACATGACTTGGAGATGACTGACGTGTCTTTTGGAGAGATATTATTATTTCTTTTGCAACTGAGATGAAGGGAGATAGTTGTGCTTGTCTTGGAGGGTTATTTATACTTATCTAAAGACTCATACAAGATGTAACATGCCCAAGAAGGGTCCTTCATACATGACATAGTCTCAAATTGAATTTTATGACTAGATAACAAATCCTAAAGGCTCGCAATGGGAGCCATTACTAAAAATAAAATTCTTTGCTCCTGAAACCCATGAGACAAGCATTACAATAATAATTTTATTTTGCTTCTTTTCATCAATTACATAAAATCACAATTACATGCCATTATGAAGACCAAACCTAGTTACACTTTTCAACGCTCCCTCTTAACTAATGAGGTATTCATAATGGTACTTGGTCATTCATCATCTAAAGAATTTCTTATAAGAAGAGTTGGATTAGTAACCCATCTATTTAGCATCATATCAGCCAACATTGTCACATAGAAAGGCCTTGACTAGCAACCCTATCTCTCCATGAGATTTGGGCACAATGCTGGCAAGACCAATGATGTATAGACACCCACATCATTGTCTCTCTCAGAACATACCCCACCGTGGTTCTCAGGGTGTTTTCCACTAGGACTATTCTTATCTTGGATTCCTAGTCCTCAAATAATATCGGTCCTCTACGACTACTCTTATCTTAGATGCCCTAACTCATCCTCAAAGAGTATCGGATGCCAAATTTTTACCCAATCCTCCATTCTATGTTCCCAAGTGAAGACAAGAATGATGTGTTTGTCTTTCCCTCTTAACTAGGGAGGTATTAATAATGGTACTTGGTCATTCATAATTTGAAGAATTTCGCATAAGAAGAGTCGGATTGGTAACCCATCTATTTAGCATCATATCAACCAGCGTTGTCACATAGCAAGGCCTTGATTAACAACTCTATCTCTCCACGAGTTTTGAGCACAATGTTGGCGAGACCAATGATGTATGTCACCCACATCATTGTCTCTCTCGAAACATACCACACTCGAGTTCTCAGGGTGTGTTCCACCATGACTATTCTTATCTTGGATTCTCGGTCCTCAAAGAATATCGGTCCTCTACAGATACTCTTATCTTGGATGCCCTAAGTTTTTGAAGGGAATGTAACTAGGTTCGGTCTGCATACATGTACTTTTGATATTTGTATTTATTCAAGAAAAGAAATATTATTTTTATAATATATGTCAATGAGTTTCTTGCTCATTGAAATAGGTTTATCACATGTTAAAGTGCTATAGGTGAGTCAAATATTCAAAAGAAAATGTTGAAGACCTTAAGGGCATGTTACACCAATGTACATTTAAATATTAGAGTCAAGAGAATACCTCTAACCAAAGTCAACAAGTCTGCTCCATGCAACGACACCTACCAAAGAAGTAGTTCAAATTACAAATGCCTAGCCAGCCTAAAAGGAGGGACAATCCTCTATATATAGAGGTTTTCCACTCCATTACAACATCAAGGAAGCACCTCTGAAATCTATGAAGAGAAGGGACAAGGAAAGGGTATAAAAGAGCGAAGAAAGGGTCTCTATGTGCAGCGAAGGAGAAGGGTACACAAATGAGCTCAAGAGGATTGTTTCTAGGGCAAGCCGTAGTCACACGTGTGAAGATAATGAGGGTATCTTTGTTGTATTAGCAGCCCTCCACCAAAGTCACACATATCTCATTGGTTGGGCTAGAAAAGTAGGCCTATAAGGCCTCTCACTCAAGCAAAAAGGAAGCACACTCAAGCGAAGAAGAAAGGAGGACCTCCACACAAAAATCTTGAACGAATCCCCTCACACATGCGAAGAAATAGTGATACATTGTTGTCATATCAGACCTGCATCTACATCTAAAGAAGGGACTCAGTTGGAGGAAGGATAAAGTGCTCTTCATAAGTAAAGGAATCTACCAAAGAATAACGAAGAATCTAGCATATATGTCAAGAAGGAAGCTACCACACTAAGTGAAATGTGGTATCTATGCAAGATAGAGGAAACCAGAATCAAAGCCAAGGAAGATGTGGGATCAAAGGAGCAAGCATTTGCTACCATGGCCAAGAGAAAGGGAAAATTTGGCAAACTTGGTCCATGAAGAACAAACAACAAGGATATGTCCAAAATCCAATGCTATGGATGCCAAGAATATGGACACTACAAAAGGAATTGTCCTAAGCTTAAGAAGGACCACAACAACAAAAGAAAGAGGGAGGAAGCTCACATGACTCAAGAGGTGAAAGAAGAAGAAAGGAAGCAAAAGATGGAAGATCCTCCAAATCTCTACTATGACTATGTCAAACTCATTACTTAAATTCTTCTTTCAAAGTTTTGAGTAAGATAGGAGCATGTAGGAATAAAATAAAATTGCATGGCTAGGAACATCTTCTAGAATCTAGAAGCATGAAGTACATAGAGTTCTAGATACTCATGTAAAAAGAAAATTTATAAATGAGAACAAAATGCATGGTTAGAAATATCTCTAGAATATAGGAGCATGATGGACATAGCTCAAGATATTCATGTAGAAGGAGCATACCTGGAATAGGAGCTCATCCACAATAAAAGAAAATTGATCATGATTAAGAATATTAGAAGACCTCCATCATCAAAAGGAAAGAAACATTTGCAAGGAAAGGGTCTTTAAGATCCTATTATGGAATGTTTAAAAGAAGGTTCATAGATAAAAGTAGATGCCTCATTGGGAATCCCATTCATGATATTCAAGAAAAATATGAAATGAAGGCAAGCTAAGATGAAGCAAGAAGGGCCACACCAAGGACAGCCACATGAAGCTAAGATGATCAAAGGAGAATCAAGATGAGGTATGTATGCATCAAAGTTTAGTCATGTTATTATATGTATATTATTGAGTCATGGTAATAGCTCTATGACATGATCAAGTATGAAAGAATCACTTTCACCAATGACATGCTCGAAGGCATGTACTACAATGCAATGAAGGTCAACAAAAAGTAAATACTCACATAAGGAGTATAAGATTGCTGACTAAAAAGCAAGTAAATAAGAAAATGTTGACTAGTCCTAGAAGCAAGCAATGAAGAAGTGCTCCCACAAGGAGTATAAGGTGGTTGACTAATCTATACAAGAAGAAGAAAATGAAGAAAGAGATCAAGCATGTGAAGAACACCATGATAAAAAAGAATCACTATCTGACAAATATGATTTAAAGACATATCCCGAAAGGAGGAATGACAACTCTGACAAAGGAGGAAAAAGATCAAAGGACCCTTGACACCTATGAAGGCCTTGGAGATATGAAAGGTTCAGATAACTGATTCTACTCTACGAAGATGTCATGATGAAGAAGCCATCCAATAAAAGCACCATTTAATGTCAAAGCAATATCAAGATGAAGTCATGAAGGACTACTATATCAAAGCATGGGAACAAGCAAGTACAAAGAAGCATCCATGTGAAGAGTAGTCCGAAGCATAGACAAGATGAAAAGGAATAAACCGATGAGAAGATAACCTGATATATGACAAGAAGGCCACTTTCCATGAAGGAAGCAATGACATGACTAACCAGGAAAGTGATCGATGGATGGTGCGCTACCAGGAAGAGGTTCAAACAATGACTTCATGACATCAAAGGAAGGAAGGAGATCAAGCAGTTGAAGGACCCATGAAGAAGAAGTTGCTGATGAATGGACAAGTCCTTAGCTAAGAGGGAGTTATAACCAGTTCCCAATTACAAAGGAACTTGGACAAGTACCTTGTCAAAGGATACTTGGGCATGTCTTCTTCAATTGAGAGAGTGATAGACACACCATTCTTGTCTTCACTTGGAAGAAAGAATGGGAGTATTGGGTAATCATCTGGCATCTAATACTCTTTGATGATGTGTAGGGCATCCAAGACAAGAGTAGGCAAGAGGACCGATATTCTTTGAGGGTTGGGAACCCAAGACAAGAATAGTCTTAGAAGGTCATACTCAGTGAACACCCAGGTGGGTATGTACCTTGGTCCTTGAGAGACAATGGCTAAGGTGTCTATAAGTCATTGGTCTCGCCAACATTGTGATCTGATCTATTGACAGATAGAGATGTCAATCAAGGCCTTTCCATGGAAACAATGTTGGTTATTATGATGCTATAATAGATGGATTGCAAATCCGGTTTCTCTTATGAGAATTCTTCAAGATTGGAACATAGCCAAACACCTTGTAATGTTGTATGAATACCTCCCTAGTTAAGAGGGAGTGTTGAAGGAAATGTAACTAGGTTCGGTCTTCATAAATGTACTTTTGAAATTTGTATTTATTCAAGAAAAGAAATATTATTTTTATAATATATTTCAATGAGTTTCTTTCTCATTGAAATAGGTCTAGCACATGTTAAAGTGTTATAGGTCAGTCAGATAGTCAAAATAAAATGTTGAAGACATTAAGGGCATGTTACATCATGTATGTTTATATATTAGAGTCAAGAGAATACCTCCAAGAAAAGTCAATAAGTCTCCTCCATGCAATGATTCAACAAGGAGGATTAATTTGGGTGGGACACAGTTCTTCCTACAACAGTTGCTGGAATAGGTTAGCATCAGAAATTGGCACAATATGGATACTCAAAATTTCCTAGATTCATTTAGCAGATTAGATGAAGAATTCACATGATTAGCTAATTCAACATCAACAGATGTTTGGTACATTGATAGTGGGGCTTCAGCTCATATGACTAGAGTACAAGAACATTTCGCAAGCTATCAAGAAGAATAGATGGATTTCCAAATAACTATGGGAAACAGAACGAAATGTACTCTAGTAGGGAGAGGCACCATATATTTTTAGATGGAAGTAGGGACCAACATCGGAGCCACCAATGTTCTGCATGTGCCAGGACAAGGAATAAATTTTATTTCAGTGTGTCCCAGTTACAGGACGAGGGATATGATGAATGCTTCATCAGGAAGAAAGTATACGTTAAGCATCAAGGCTGGGAGAGGAAAAAGCAAATTGGGTTTCGAAGAAACAAGTTGTATAGGTTGCAGCTCGAATCGCCAATGGCACTGCTGGGAAACAACTATAATGGTGAGAATGAGCGAAATGAATTATGGCACACATGAATGGGGCACTTACACCATGGAGCGTTGAGGATGCTCAAAGAGACTGCTATAGGCGTACCAGTCCTAAGTAATGAAGATGATGACTTATGCAGAGGATGTGTACAAGGAAAGTACGCTAAAGCAACTTTTCCCAAAAGTAACAATAGAGCAAAGGATGTATTAGGATTAATACACTCAGATATCTATGGTCCTATGTCTACAAGGGCTCTTAGTGGTGGCGAATACTTCATCACTTTTATCGATGATCACTCCAGAGAAACTTGGATCTATTTCTTAAAGACAAAGGATGAGGTCTTTGATCGTTTCCGAGAGTTCAAGGATCTTGTTGAAAATACAACAGGGAAAAAGGTAAAGGTGTTGCGTTCAGATAACAGTGGAGAATATACAGACAAGGATTTCATAGATTTCTGCATAAAGGAGGGCATCAAAAGAGAGTGGGAAACTCCATATAATCCGGAGTGGAATGGAGTGGCAGAACGGAAGAACTGAACTATTGTTGGGGAAGCCAAGAACATGTTGTATGATCAGGATCTACCTAAGTATCTATGGGTAGAAGCTTGCAATGTGACAGTATATATCCATAATAGAACTCATAAAGAATTGGGGAAGAGAATGCTCGAAGGAGTATTCAGGGGGGAGAATCCGAAAGTTAGTAATTTCAGGATATTCAGAAATGTGGCTTATTACCACATTCCAGATGAGAAGCGAAACAAACTGGATTAAAATAAAGAAAAGGGGTATCTCGTAGGATACAACGAGACCTCAAAGGCATTTAGAATATACATTCTAGGCAGTCAGAAGATTGTAGTAGGACGGGATGAAAAGTTCATGGAAGATAGGAAGATTGTAGTAGGATGGGATGCAATGTTCATGGAAGATAGAGCTTTCAGGAAATCTCATGAAATTCTTGCAGAAGATTAGTCAGGAGATGTTTCGTTAGTCCAAGAGCAACAGGGGCAACTATAAGGACAAGTAGGAAAGCATACACTTGGTTCAAGTACTAGCACTAGTATTTCCTCAGAAGGAGGAAATGCAGATGCTTCTCAATGGACAGAACAACAAGATCAGAAGGAAGAATTTGTTGAGCCTCCCACGACTAGTGGTAGAACGAGCAGAGAAGTGCAACAGACACTGAGGGATGCAGAGGAGTTTGTTGGAGCCCCTAGAGCCGAGAAGAGGCAATGTAGATAACCAAATAGATACCAAGCATTGGTAGCTCAGGGTGGAGAACCCTCTAGCTTTCAGGAAATTGTTCAACACCAAGTATGGGTGGATGCCATGGTGGAAGAGTACAACTCCATCATGATGAATGATTTCTGGCAAGTAGTACCTAGACTAGAAAACATATTAGTTGTTGGATCACGATGGATCTATAAGATCAAGTATGCTGCAGCTGACAACATAGAGAAGTACAAGGCAAGGTTCGTGGCAAAGGGGTATGATCATAAAGAAGGGATAGACTATGAAGAGACCTTTTCCCTAGTTTCTTTTACACCTTTATTAGATCTGTTATATCCCTAACAACGCAACTGGGATGGGAGATTCACTAGATGGATGTCAAGACAACATTCTTGAACGAGGTGATAGAAGAAGAGGTGTATATAGAACAATTGAAGGCTTCGAAACTTATGAGAAATAGTCTCATGTTTGTAGGTTAAAGAAAGCCCTGTACGAGCTCAAGCAGGCACCTAGAGCATGGTATGGTTGAATTGATAGTTACTTGCAACAGTTGGGATTTGTCAAGAGTGATGTTGATCCCAATCTCTATTATTTACTAGTAGAGAATGAGCCACTTATTTTGGTACTATATGTAGACAACTTGTTTCTAACTGGATCATCTAGGCTCATCCAGGATTGCAAGAAGAATCTTGATGTCAAATTCGACATGAAGGACTTGGGATGGATGCATTATTTTTTGGGGTTAGAAGTTTGGCAGAAGAATGGGGAGATATTCCTTGGTCAAGGAAGGTATGCTACAAAAATTATGAAAAGATTCAGAATGCAGGATTTTTGACCCATGGCTACTCCCATGATCACCAACTGGAAGAAAATAGATGCATAATAGGATAAAGAAATAGATCCCACCTTGTACACATAGCTCATTGGGTCACTAATGTATATGGTCAACACTAGGCCAGATATTTGTTTTTCTATTAACACTCTTAGTTAGTTCATGGTGGAACCACAAAGGGTGCATTGGGAAACAACAAGACACATACTTAGGTATATCAGCTTGAATGGGTTCACCGATGGAGATTGGACGAGTAATTTAGTAGATCGAAAAAGTACCTCTGGGTACTGCTTTAGTGTTGGATCAGGGATGATATATTGGTGCAACAGGAAGCATAAATAGGTAGCATTGAGTTCAATAGAAGCAGAATATACGGTAGCCAACACAGCTACGTGCGAAGCCATATGGCTCAGAAAATTGCTTGCGAGCCCATTCAGAAAAAGGATGGAGGTGACCAAGGTTTACTGCGATAATCAGAGTTCCATCAAATTCTCTCAGAATCTAGTATTTCATGATCGATCGAAACATATAGATATCCGTTGTCACTTTATCAAAGACTGTGTTCAACGTGGGGCAGTGCAGTATGTTCCCATAGGAGAGTAGGTGGCCAATATAATCACAATTTACAAAGGCTCTCCAAAGAGCTAAGTTTACTCAGTTTAGAGAGTAGTTGGGTATGGTTGAAAATTCATTTCAGTAGTAGCAGCAGGATGCAATGCAGAGATGGTTGGCAAAGGTAGTGCCAACAGCAGCATAGATGCAGCAATTCAGAGGGAGTTGTAGTGCAAATGTAGCATTGGCAGTGGCAATGATAAAGGCAGCAGTACAGTTGTAGCATCAGCGCAGTAGTTGGTGGACAACAGGTTAGACATCAACAACGAAGAGACAATGCTTCAGAGTCAGAGCAGTCTGCAGAGAGGAAGTGTATTGCTAGAGCACATTCCTCGCTAAGAGGGAGTGTTTATTTGGAGTAGCATCAAATGTGCTCCAAGCCTCAAATTTTGCAGGGAGGCTTGGGCACAGGTATTCCAAAGAACCGAGAAAGTGTTTTGGGAATTTCCACCCAGAAGTGATTTAATTAAAATAATTAATATTTTTAATGGGAATCCTAAGTCTAAACTTGGGAAAATTAAAATATTAATGGGTATTAATCTAATCAAGGCCGAATCTTCTAGAAAAAGCCACCGATCAAGCCAAAATGATTTGAGCCTTTGATTAAGATTTAATATAGGTTGTTGGTTGCCCAACAGGAAGATATAAGAAGAAGCTTGAGGGTCATTTGGAAAAAGCTCGAGGCAGATACTCAGTTGCCCAAGAGAAATCGATTTTCTCACTGGTTGAAGTTCAACAAGAGAAAATTGATTCAAAGGGAGAGTTGTAGGTGGAGGAGAGATAGAGAGGGTTCAACATCAGTCAGGGAGACAAGGACGAAGACACAGAGCAACTGAAGGAACAACGTTGGACAAATTGACGCTAGGAGAGGAAATGCTGGCCTAAGTGACGTAGGCATAGTGGGGGCCAGTTCAGAGGCTAGAGAAAGTGACGCTGGGCAAGCCAGAGAGACACAGAGGGTGAAGGAACCTCTCTCTCAGGTCAGATACTTGTTCAGGAACGTCTGTAAATATTTCTCAGTTCTATACTACTGGGTGAAATTTTGTACATGTTGATTTTTGCTGAAGAATAATAAAACCCTCATCTGTTGCACCGGTTTTCCCACATTGGGTTTTTCTGAGGAATATTTGTCCAAAAATAACTGTTGTTGTGTTTGTATGTGCCAACATTTTACTTACATTTTATTTCTGCAATTTTTTACTTGTGAAGGCTGCAGTAGAATATTTTTCGATATGTTCTGTATGAATATAGTAGATAACTTATCTCTGAAGTAATAAGTAGAAGAAATCATATTAATCAATGAGTAGGATTTCCATTTTAGAAATTTTCACACTCAACTTTTCATCGTAGGACTATCAACCGAATCTCTGACAGAAGATTTCTCAATCATACACTTCCCTTTCCTACTTCCCGTGCAACAACATATTCTCTGAAATTCATTCTTCAATCAAAACCTAGCTATGCCCTCCCTCTCAACTAGGGAGCATCTCTTTATCCAGACTCCCTCTTAATCTAAGGGGGATCTCTTCTATTATCGTCATCAGAGAATCTTTCGTGGCTTCCAACCATTTCATGTGAGTTATCATCATCGTCATCATGCTTATCACATTAATGAACATCTTCACCATATTGAAGATTGTGTACCTGAACAACTTAGATAGCAAATACAACCAAAACTATAGAAGCATGAAGTTAGCCATATTAGAATCACGAAAGCATTTCAACTTTATATATCGGATACCCAAACTCAATTATAAACAAGAGACATATACTCTTCAACATCTTGTTAGGGACTTTGTCATAAACTCTAGACTACTTCATAAGATTTTTCATGCCATCTAGGGTTTCAATGTTTCTTTCAAAGGTGTAACCCTACTACAACATTTAACAAACCCTGGAAACAATTCAAACAAATATAGATTGACAAGGTATCTATCAACTTTCAGAATCCATATGTTAGACTTTGCACTAAGGATTCATACAAATCTTAGATATCATACAAATAATCTGTCAAAACCAATTACAGTTTAGTCATTATCATGACCAACTTCCACTAGGGTTAGTTGCAAACCCTAGATTTTCATTCAAACATCAATCCTAACCAAAACTAAGATTCAATAATCTTACACAAATATCAAATCATCATACTGTCATCTTACATTAGATATTTTACTTCTACTCAGTTTCAACTCCAAAGCCCTAGAATTTCATTCTCACAATCTCAACAAACAATAGATCTAAGATTGTTATATCACACATACTAGAGAGTTTAACTACCACTAGGGTTTATGTTAAAATTGGAAACTAGGGCCAAAATCCATGTGGGTCATCTTATTAATGGAAGCTGATATTTTTCTTGGATCCCTCTCTTCGATAGGTGTAGGAATGATCTAAAGATCATCTGATTCCAATAAGTATTCATGGAAATATGAATTTATTTGTGTTATGGGACAATTCGTCAAGATCGGCCAACAACCAAATAAACCCCACTTGTGCTCAACGTTTTAGTATAAATAGAGGTGGCCTTCAAGTTATTTCAACACACTTGGGATCTCTTCCTCTCTACTTCTCTTTGGGTTTTAGTAGGAGGAGAGATCGTAAGGGATAGCGTTGCCCTAATCCAAACAACAGAAGCTGGAACTGCCAGGAATAACTGGAATTGTTGGAACTGCCGAAACTACTGGGAACTGCCAGGAAAAGCCAGAACTACCAGGAATAGCCATAACTTCCAGGAACTGTTGGGAACAGTTGGAACTGACGGAACAGCCAGGAAAGATGACATAGAGGGCAGAAACCAAAACTACGAGGAAAAGTCGAAATTGCCAGAACTGCTAGGAATAGCCAGAATTGCGGGAACTACCAGGACAACCAAGAATTGACGAGAAAAGCCGAAACTATTGGAAAAGATGGGAATAGCTAGAATTGCTGGAACTGTCAAAAAATTTGCAACTGTTGGGAATCGTTGGAATTGTTGGAACTGCTGGAACTGCCGGGAACACCGAAAACTGCTGGGAATAGCCGAAATTGCAAGAACTGTTGGGAATAGACGGAACTACCGGGAACAACTGGAACTGTCGAAACAGCCAAGAAAGCTAAAGCAGAGGGTAGAAGCTGGAACTATTGGGAACTGCCGGGAAAAGTCGAAACTGCTAAAACTGCCAGAATTGCCAGAACTGCGGAAACTGTCGGGAACAGCCGAAATTGCTTAAATTGTCGGAACAACCTGAGCATCTGTCTTTGAAGGAGAGCAACATGCAAAGGACAACTAACTAACATTGGGATAGTTGTATGGTACTTAGCAACAAATACACCAAGCATGCAATGTTACAGCTAGCATACTAGGGACAACAAGTAATCAAGATGCAGCCAGCACATAGGTCAGTATAGCAACATGGTGCAACAATGGCACATAATGTAGTACAGTGATGGGTACAATCATGATTAATGAAGCATGATGAGATGCAACATAGTGATGATGGGTGCAGCATGGTGCAACACGGTGAGGTGCATCATGACGATGAAATACAACACAGTGATAGGTGAAGGAGTCACCTTGGAGAATCAGTTGAAGCAGCATGTCTTCAACTAATCTCATGTATCATC